>CM053620.1:24009406-24028559 GCA_028646535.1 Procyon lotor
GGGGGGGGGGGCAGCAGTCGCTCATTTCCCTGAGACACCATGGAAGGACTCTCCACTTTTCTCATGGCTGAGCCTCCCCACCCCCACCCCTGCTACGTAAGGTCACAGCGAGATGGCCTCCGGGCCCTGCAGAGGCCAGTCCACCTCAAGATGGGGGACATTTTAGGCTTCCCGTTTCCTGCTTCAACATGCTGGTTCTAAAGGAATTTCGTCCCCAAGGCACTGTTCATTAAGAAATCGCTTTCCTCATACTCAGGACTCCAGGGATATCAACCTGTAATTTACTATTGTCCCAGGGTCCGCTGGACGAGCAGCCCTGGACATGTCTCAGCCTCTGCAAAGGTCCCTCCCTACCCCCTCGGGGCGTCTTGAGAAGCCAACAAGAGCCCTGCTCTCAAGGGTTAAGTATCAGAAAGCGCTCATGCCCCTAAAGCAAACGTGTGTGAAAGAAAGCACATTTATTCGTACTCATTAGACTCCCGAATAAGCAAAAAACAAAAACAAAAACTACCACGTATGGAGCACCCACAGGTCCCAAACCTGGTCAGTGGCAGAGCTGGGATCCAAACCTAGGGCTCCATCAGCCCAACCTGGGCTCTGAAAAAGGGAGGCCTCTGGGCAAAGGGCCTTTCCGAGGCTCCGAAGCGGGTCTCAGAAGCGAGGGCGCAGGACCGGTGTCCTAGCGGCGGTGTGGGCGTCCCCGGGAGCCTTCATTCTCTCCACCAGTGGCAACCACCGCCTGAAACCCCGTCTCCTCCCTTGGCTCCTCGGCCGCAGTCAAACCCAAGTTTATTTTCGCTCACTCCGTCGGTGTGTTAAAGGGGAGCAGAGCATGGGCTCCGCATTCCATTCTAAATAAAGGATCTGAAGGCTGTTCAATCTAATTAAGATGATTTGGCTGTTTTGAAAGCAGTATTTCACACACAAGCACACGCGCACACACAAGCACACGCCCTCTAGGCAGACCCGGCAGATCATTCCCCAGCCACGCACTCTGACGCCAGCCTGGGGTCACAGCGGCATCTGTGCACCCGCTGTTCCTCTGCGGGGTCCAGGGACAGTCGCCTGGGCCCTTCTCCTTCTTATCAACTGCCTTTTTGGACTTCCGCTGTTTCCCTTCCCACTTCCATGCTCCAGACAGGAAGGCAGTTGTGACTTGTGAGAAACTAGGGTTCTGTCCATTGGGAGGGGATCAGTCGGGGGCAGGGTGGGCAGGGGAGACCCCTAATAATGGCAAAGATGGTCCTCTCAATATGTGGTCTGTGGACCAGCATTGTCGGCATCACCCAGGAGCTTGTTAGACATGCAACCTCCACACTAACACATGCACAGTGAAATTTGTGAAACTCTGTTCTATGACAATAACCCGGAGGCCTCTGCCGCCCACCATCACAGGTCTCCAAATACCTTAGCTTTCAGGGCCGAGCACCTGGCCAGATAAATACAGAGCTGTGCAGGAAAATAAGTTTGAGAAATATTATATTCCACGTTCTTCTCTGGAGTACACAAAACCTATCAATACATAAAAGGCACTGATAAGTCCTGCATTAAGAAACATTTACTTTTTTTGTTTGTTTGTTTAACTGAATGCCTCCTAAATTTGACCACAAAATATTCTTTTCATAGAACAGCCAAAGGTGGAATATATTTGAGGAAATAGTACCCATACTTGTAAGGGGCGAGCACATTCCTCGTATTATCTCTAGGGGAAAGCAGCTGCGGTGTCCTTGTGACCATGTACCTTAATGACCAGTTCTAAGACCTCGGGATGTCCAAATCAGGAACCTATCTCAGAGGTGACAGGAATGCTTACATCACTTACTTTTAACTAGGGCCACACCCAAATCTCTTCAGGATTCCACCCGGATTCCCAGGTTCCCTCAAACTCAATGTGCCCAACCCACCTGCATTCCAGAATACTTCTCTGTACCAACCGCAATCTTCTCCCAGGCTCCAGAACTAGTCTTCCCTCTCCTGCCTCCCTGTTACCCTCACTCCTCCCCCACCCCCACTGCCTTGGCCCTTGCCTCTAACCAAAGGCCAAGTTCACTCTATTTACTGTTGTGTTTGTCACCTCTTCCCACCCTGCTCCTTTCCCTGATGATGAAGCAGTCCCCTTGTCCCTTAAGCACCACCCTGCCCCGATTCCTCTGGAATTTGTCCTGCCCACTGTGACGAGGGGGATTTCTCAATGCACGGATGTGCTTCGTCTTTCACCGGCTCAAACGATGTCATCACAGTCACCCTCGTTGTGGATGATGTCAACAAGCACTGACTTTGTTCTGACGCTCTCCCCATTTTGAGGATGGGGACGTTGAGGCACAGAGAGGGTAAGTCACTTGCCTAAAGCCTCCCACGCAGTAAGTGGAAGCAAGAGGATTTGAGGCTTGGGTGCGATGACACGAAAAGCTTAGTGCCTCCCCCTTGCGTGGCGCTGCCTCCCTTCCCAGTCCCTTGGGCGAGGGCCACCTTGGCCTTCCGCTAGCCCTGTTTGTACCTCCTGTCCCACCCAGGCCAAGCCTGCCACCGTGGTGGAGAATCGACACCACTACTCATCACTGCCCATCAGTATCACCAGGAAATCTTCGCTCAATCACATATCCTCCGCTCCCGGCCACAATACCCTCAACTGCATTTATTAGCAGCGTTCTCTCTCACTCCGAAGAGTCTCTGAGGGCCTCAAAAAGGCTTACCATGGCTGTGTCTGCCTTCACCGGGCCTCGCACGGCGGTCAGTGCCCTGATGTCCCCTAGAGTCCGTTACTCCGCCTTGCTTCAAAAGACCAGGAGAGAGCTGGAAAACTTTTGACAATGAAAATTTTTGCACACACACACCAATTTTAGTATATGTGCTGCCAAAGTGAGCACTGCACACCCACACCAAAAGGAAATGAGATTTCGTTTCAGCAAGTTATTTGCTGAGCACCTCCAACCTCTGGACTCCGATGAGAAAAACCTGGAGCCTGGAAAGATAGGTTGTTCTCTTATTTAAACCCTGTAATATCCTGGGAGGTAATGAAACCATGATCATTTGCTTTTTCCGGTGAGGCCAACTCAGAGAGGTAGAGACACTTTGCCAAGGTCACACAGCAAGTAAATGATAGAGCATGAAGTCCATCCTGAGTCAATTGCTTCACTGGAGTTTTTAATGTGTTCTTTAAAAAATAAGATTTTATTTATTTATTTGAAAGAGAGAGAGCACAACTGGGGGGGGGTGGGCAGAGGGGAAGGAAGAAAAGACTCCCAGCTCAGCAGGGAGCCCGACTTGGACTTGATCCCAGGACCCTAGGATCATGACCCAAGCTGAAGGCAGACAGTTAACTGACTGAGACACCGAGGTGTCCCTAATGTATTATTTTTAATTGCAAGGGGAATATAAATGTATGATAAAAACTAAGGGGTCCGCCTAGGTGGGGTGGGCGGGCTTCACCCTGTTGTGTGTGGGGGCGAGGTGATTTCTCTTGGGGCTGGAGTGGGCACCACGTCACCGCTGTGCAGGCAGCTGCCCACGTCTGGGGGCCTTGGACCAAAGCAGCCCTTGGCCTTTTCTCCCTGGAGAAACAGTGGGAGAAATAGGCGAGGCCCCTCGCACTGCTTGCATCTCTATTATATTTTGACGCAAAAACACTCAGCTCTAAAACATAACCCAGAAAGTTCTTGTGAGTCCTGGGCCATGGGCTGAGTCCCAGGGGGGGCCCTGCGAGGTGGTACGGCAGGGGCTGGTTTCTGGACTCCAAGGGAGGTCAGGGAGAGGAGGCAGGGGTGAGGACAGGGCGTGCACCCCCTGCGTGTGATGATAGGAAACGGCCCCTCTTCTCCCTTGACCTCCATGGGAAAACACCCCCATTTCTGCCGTCCCAAGAGCATGGGGACTTTGGTGGAGGGAGACTCCGCCCCCTTGAATGCCCAGGTTTTAGGAAAGCAGGCTCTTAAAAAAAAAAAAGGAAAGCAGGCTCTTTCTCAATTATTTGTGTCCAGACTGCCCTTTCTGTGGATCATCTGTGGAAAATTGTTAATCCCTTAATGGGCTCCAGAGCCACCCAGCTTGCTTTGCTGCTAACCCCCATCGTGCACTCGGGGTGGCCTCCTGGAGCGTCCGTCTGGCCTCTCCTTCGGGATCGGGAGAAGCATGTCAGGGCCAGGGTTGGAGCAGCTGGATCCGCAGCTCAGCCTCACTCGAATCGCTTCACCCCCCAGGCCTCCCCTCTGCCCACTCGACTCCCTCACGCCACCCCCCTCAAGCCGGCCTCCAGCTGGAGGCTCCATCCGAGGAGGCCTGCCTCGCCCACCGCCGGGACCTCACTGCCCGGCAGCGAGGAGGTGCTGGGTAAATCACTAGAAGGAATGAGTTTTTCCAATCGGGTCTCTGCCAAGTTCCCTGGCACTTGACGTCTCCATTATCCGTGACCTCCGGCCTCTCGTGGGCATATATGGCCAACTGAGTTTTTCTAGTACCTCCCCAACAACCGTTTCTTCTTTATTGTAGGAAAACACATATAACATAAAACTGACCGTTTTCTCTAAAGTACGCAATTTGGTGACTCTGGAACATTCATAGTGTTACACAGTTATCGCCACAGTGTAGGTTCCAGAACATTTTCGTCACTACCCGCCTCCCTAAAAAAACCTTATAGTCATGAAGCCCTCTCCCCTAACCCTAGGCAACCACGAATCCACTTTCCACCTGTATGGAGTTGACTAGGTTGGACATTTCCTATAAAAGGGAATCCTACACGATGTGGCGTTTTGCATTGGGTTTCCCTCACGGAGCTTACTGTTTTCAAGGTTCACCTTTGTCGTAGCGTGTATCAGCACTTTGCTCCTTTTGGTGGCCAAATAATATTTCACGGCATGGATATACCACAAGTCGCTCATCTCGTCCATCCATTGGGGGACGTTCGAGTTGTTTCTACCTTGCAGCTATTGTGAATGCTGCTGCCAGCTTAGTGTACAGGTTTTTGTTTGAATATTTATTTCCAGTTCTTTTGGGTAGATACCCAGGAGTGGAACTGCAGGGCCGTAGGGTAATTCTGTGTCTAATTTATTGAGGGAATTGCCAAACTCAATTGCCACTTTCCCCCCAAAATGCATGCCTATTTATCCTAAGACATTCAGAAAACAGCTGCACGGGAAAGCAAAAGTTAAAATCACCCAGAGTCCCGGCAGCTGTCAACTTCTCTGAACATTTCCCACCAGGATTCTTTAGAATGCTTTAGATAGGGGGCACCTGGGTGGCTCAGTCAGTTAAGTGTCTGCCTTCTGCTCAGGTCATGATCCCAGGGTCCTGGGATCGAGCCCCGTGTTGGGCTCCCTGCTCGGCAGGGGGGCCTGCTTCCCCCTCTGCCCCCGTCCCTCCCTCTCATGTACACACGTGCGCACTCTCTCTCCCAAATAAATAAATAAATAAAATCTTAAAAAGAAATACATATCAGTACATCGTCCATTGGCAAGTTTTTACAAAGGTCAATGGGTCACCTAATGCCGCTACCTTGGTGACAAGCCTATTTAAAAGTGCAACGTCACCCCCCCTTCCCATCCCCGATGCTGCTCCCCGGCCCTTACCCTCATCTTCCTTATCTCAGTAGTGCTTACCGTAAGCCCTGTGAACTCTGGGGTTGCCGACTGGTTTGGTTTGCTCACTGCCCTGCACGCAATAGGGACACAGTAAGTATCTGTTGAAGAAATTCATATTCGTGAGTAAAGGAAAAGGCAGCGCCAATTTAAGAGCGAAGCGGTATTTTAAATGCATTTGCCAACGTGCGGCAAATATGGTTGTGTATTGTTGCCTGCTGGTGACCCGCCACCCTGGAAATCTCTCTTCTTTCTATACTCCATCCTTCTTCTTACAAAGAATAGGAGGGCGAGCCTTCCCCCCGCCCCCCAGGGAATGGATGTCACCCCGGGAATGCCGTCAGCTAGGACCAAGTCCTTGCCCACCCTGGAACATTCTGAGTCCCCTTTGGCCAGGAGGCCCCGCTCGTTTCCATCCCAGGCTCCTGGAGGAGGCTGGAAAAGACGGTCCTGAAAAACCCCCCTCAAAGCCCAGAGCCCATTTGGTCCTAATTTCAGGACGGGTTTCCTCCGAACTCCAACCAAAGTCAAGGGTCCCCCAGGGAGATCGTGTCTCTCTCTCCACCTTCCTGTCCAGGTCAGAGCTGTTCTGCCGGCCACCTCGTCACGAGCCCGCTGCGCTGCTGCTATTAGTTACAGACGATGGCAATTAGAGGCCGAATCTCCCTGGCTCCCGGTAGAATATTGAGACAGGGCTATGGCTATTTTAAGATTTTAAGCAGATTTATACTTAGTGCTTCAAAGACGGCCAGCCTGCAAGGAAAATATGGTAACTGTTGCTTTAAATTATAGCTATCATTACTTCAAAAGGAGATTCAATCAGAAACCACTGAAGACTAAAACTATTTACATCTCCTGACACTTAAAAGCGAGCGAGCCATTTTAGCCTGTCAGCCTTGGACATGTTGGCTGCAAACACAGAGGTACCCCACTGGCCCGTGAAGGAAAACATTCTCAAGGGAGCGGGAACTGAGAAGAGATCCTGGGGGTTCCTCTCACTTGCCTCCACCCCTCTCCCACGCTCTAGGAGGAATTCAGGGTCTGGGGCACGCAGCTCGGCCCGGGTCTGCAGCCAGCCGTCTCCAAACCCCTGGAAAACCAGGCTCTCCCCGAGGCAGGGGGACTGCCCTTTTCTGTCTGGCCTCTGGCCTTCGGTCTCTGCCCTGGGGAAATCCTGTCTCATCCCATTAATACAAGTCCCAGGACAGGATGGTCCCCGGCTTCTTCCGGGCTGAGCCGTGAGGACAGGACAGGAGGGCTAGGTTTTGTATCAGTCAGAATCAGAGCCGAAGCCGGAGCTCAGAAGCCTGGGTGTTGGAGACAGACTCCTCTGGGGTGAGACCCTGGGCTATTTCCATGTACTTGGACAGGCCACTTAACCTCTCTGAGACTCCGCTTCCTCCCCTGGAAAACTGGGGTGTTCTGCAGGATTTCTGAGTGGCTTAAATGCGATGGTGCCCACGAAGCATTTTCTTAGCGAGGATCGTGTGATAGTGAAGGACCCCTACGGTTTCAGCATCGTGACGCAGCAAGATTTATTTCTCACTCGTACCACGACTCAAGGCAGATGTTTCTAGTCTCTGGGCAGTTTTTAACCTCTGCGATGACCTTGGGATTCAGGATCCCTCCATGAATGGCTCGACCCTCTCCTGGGGGTCCAGAGCCATCTGCTTCTGGTCTCAGAAAGGGCAAGAGGCGCAGGATGGATCTTGGAAGACGGGGGTGAAAGTAGTAGTCGCCTTGCCCTGGGTGCCACTTCCTCTGAGAAGCCCCCTTTTCCTTCCCAGTCCCAATTCGAGGTCCTCCCTACATGCCTCCCTTGTCCCTGCCTTTCCCCCTATCAGCCACATCCACTGGAGTGTAATTGCGCAGGGAGAGCCGGGGCCTCTGTGCTCACAGCAAAATTCTGGAGGCCCTTAGCATCTGGTACCCAAGAGGGGTGCCGTACGTGTTGGCTGGAAGACTTTACGAGTAAAATGCTGAGCAGCGTTCCTGCTCATGGCAGATGCAGATTAGCGAATGGTACTTAACAGGTGGCTAGTAAATGTTCCTAGCTGGTAAATTTATTTATTTATTTTTAAAGATTTTATTTATTTATTTGACAGAGAGAGATCACAAGTAGGCAGAGAGGCAGGCAGAGAGAGAGGAAGCAGGCTCCCCGCTGAGCAGAGAGCCCGATGCGGGGCTCGATCCCAGGACCCTGAGATCATGACCTGAGCTGAAGGCAGAGGCTTTAACCCACTGAGCCACTCAGGTGCTCCTTAGCTGGTAAATTTAGACAAAGGCTCTAAGGGCATTGCATTCCCTATGCTAGAGGCCAACTCTGGCCCAAGGGCCAAATTCAGCACCCGCCTGTTTTTTTTTTTTTAAATAAAGTTTTATTGGAACATGAACCCTTGGACACGAGGAGGGCTGAGAATACAATCCGTGGGTAGGCTGCTGCCTCCCAGGGGGAACTCCACACAGGAAGAGCTCAGGAGTTGGATGGACAAGGGCCTTTCACCTGCCACAAACACTTAGTATGCTGTTTTCATTAACATTAACAGTATTTTCCTTACTGGTGTTTTCATGCAAACTTCCAGTTGCACAGATGAGATCCAGGGAGACGCGGGACTGCAAGGTTACAGCAGGAGAAGAGGCAGAACGGGGATTAGAACAGGAGCCTCCCGGCCTCTGACCCACCCTGGGAGCTAGGAGAAAGAATACTAAGTTTCCACTGTGGGCTTTTTTGCTTTAGACCGGCAGGGACCTTGGAAGTCACTCCTTAGATTTCAGGGCGTTCGGCCGTTTTACAGGATGGAGGAAGGTCCGCTTTACCTCTTTCCCTGGGTTCTGGAACTAGACCTTCCCAGCCTGCCCAGCTCATCTGCCCCCACCACCTCCGTGCTCCAAATCCTTTTTCCAGCAAGAGAGAGCCGCGGCAGGTAGCGTGGCCCAGCCAGGTGAGAGTAGGTGCCTGCCCGTCCCTGGTGAGAGAGTATTAGAAAAAGACACCTTCTCCCCGCCCTGACCCAGGGCTCACTCTGCCTCCATCTCGTCCTCGCCTCACCCAGCCCCCCCTTTGCCGGACAGGCCTCAGGGGGGGGGCGCGCTAGCTAAGCACGTGTGGGCTGCGGGACCTAAAAGACAGCGAAAGGGGGGCCCGTGGAGCCCCAAGAGTGAGTTAGATGCCGCCTCCCTCTCCAGGCTGCTGCTTCCCTTCATCCCTCACGGCAACGGGGTCACCGGTTCTAGTCGCTTTGTGGGGAGGTACAGGGTGGGTGGGGAGGACACTGTCTTGTCGGGTGGACCTTTGTCGATTTTCCAACCTCCCAGAATCCCTTCCATCGTCTGTTAATAACACAGCGTGTTTTCCTGTGTGCGCGTTGCTCCTGCCCCACGTTGCGTACGCAGAGCTGGTGGGACCGTCCGTCGGGAGGCCCGCCCTCCCTTGCCCGGCCGTTGAGCCTGTGGCCCCTGCTTGCCCAACCAGACTCTTCCCCGGGACCGTGGGTCTTGACTGGGAGTCCCAGATGGGAGGGAAAAGGGGGGGCAGCTGGAGCAGTGGGGGGCAGCCTGAGCCTCCTCCCCCAACACACACACCCGAATCCTATACACCTGCAACCCCTCCTTGCCTCGTCTCCTCACCTAGACCTTCAGCTCCTTGAGAGCAAAAATATATCTTAGACTTCTGGATGTTTCTCTCCTGCAGCAGCTTCAGGGGCAAGAAGACGTGCTGCCTTGAGCAAGGGCCTGCAGCTCTCCGAGCTTCTCTCCTCATCTCTAACTGATCCAGGGGGCTGTTCTCAGGATCAAATGGGAGAACATAAATAAATTATAATAATGCATTAAAAGGGGCTAGTGCTATTTTCAGAATTATTATTGACACTCGGGCCTCGAGGCAAACACATGCCTTTTAGTTTTGAAATAGAGTCTGTGCTTTTCCCAGGGACGGTTGTGTCAAGGAAGGTTCTAGTAAGAACCTAAAACTCAGAGAAGCATGCCCCCTTGGACAAATTCTCGGCACCTTCCTCATGCCGGGCACCTCCCTGGGGGCTTCCACATAAGCTTTCTGGAAGCCAGAAGATTCAAGCAACAAATGAGTCCCTTTCCGTTCCAGATTTTGTCAAGAAAGAAGAATGTGGGGGAGAGACCCCATTTTCTAAGTTGTGGGGTCGGTCACCTATTTCTCTGATGGGACTCCTTCATTCTCATGGGGACACACCCTCAGGCTATGAGGTGGGCCCTCAGACTCAAGGAAGCCTCACCTTCTGGCTGTTTTCTGACAGAGGAGCGTCACTGTGGCATTCCCCGATGTCCCTGACAGGCAGCCATGGATCCCCAGAAGCTGCCAGCCAAGCTAACAGCTCGGGGCCCTCGGGAACCAAGGCAGACATGGCGCCATGGCGAGCAGGGAAGATGGCTTCCCACAAAACAGGGCCATGGGCAGAACCCTACAGTGCTGGCCATCGCATGCCCTGTTCCTCTCCAAGCAGCTCCCCACTCTCCTTTCCTTGTTCTGTGGTCCAGAAGGTTGATCCAAAGAGTCAGGATCAAAGAGGTCTCGTGCCCTCACTGTTCCTCTCTCCCTCTAACCCCCAGCTTACAGGAGACTGGGGGCAATAGGGAGCCCAGCAAGAGACTAGAGGGAGGGAGGCAGAGAGGAAAGGAAGAGAATGAGTCGGGGCATTCAGTCTCCAGCTGCCTCCCTGTGGGACACATGAAACAGGCTGGGGGCCTCAGCAGGTGGCTCAAGAAGGCCCTTTCTAGAGAATTCTCTCATCTGGATTCTGGTAACGGCTCCCTCTCCTTGTCCTTTAGGCCAAGACGTGCCACAGCTCCGTTGTCATGCCTTGCATTTCTCTGCATCCTGCCCACCTCTTTGCAGAGAGTGCCTTTTGAAGGGCTCCTTGAATGATCCTGACTGTGGGGTGCCGCAGGTCAGACCTGGCAGCGACCTACCCCAGCCCTCATCAGACCCCGTTTTCCATCGGCCTCTACGACTGGCGCAGCCCTCCGAACCTCATCAGGCAGACAGCTGTGACTTAGCCCCCCTTGGGAAGGGTTCGGGGAGACCCAAGGAATGTCACCCCAGGCATTCAAGGGAAGCCCACTCTAGTAGCTAACCATGGATCTTTCTAGGCGAGATGCTGTGAGTGGTTCTGGCTCAGTGAATCCTGGAGCGGAGCAGGCTGCGAAGGGCTGAAGGAGACAGCGAGCCCTTACCTCATCCTCTTACTACCCCAGGGAATTCTGTTTCCAAGCGGTCATAAAACACCCTCCTAATTTAGGAGGAAATGGCGACAAAAGGTGTTTCGCCACCGTGAGCACTTTGCACGAGACAGTCCTCGTGATAAGTCGTGGAGGATTTAAAAGGTTGCTGACATTTTCCGTTATGTATCTTTTCATTAGAGGTAACTATCACTTTAAGCAAATTGTTTCAGGGCTCGGAATGTAGCAATAAGTGATCTAATTAGTGTAGGCTGTAATTTAGGAAGGTTCATTATGTCACAGACATTATGACTCCTGGGTATTACTAAAGGACTCATTTGTAGCCCTTGAAATGATTTTCTCATGAACACACATAATGTCACCCATCAAACTAGCAGGGAGCCTTAAGGTGACTGACTGGATGGACCTAAAAGTCCGGCTTTGGGGGGGAACTAGGTTCCAAGACAAGGGAATAAACAAGGGAACAGATAGTAAAAGGAAAACCCAGTTTTCGACTTTGCCACCCACTGTCAAATGCATACATCACTTGGGACAAATGCGACATTCACTGCGGACAAAGAAGCCTCTGCCATCTAAATATTTTAGCTCTTGTCGAACCAGAAAGTCTGAGAAATGGTTGGCTTTGAGTTTTTGTCATTTTCTTTCGAATTCGCAGTCTCCACCTCCCAAAAAAAGAAAGCACACCTGCGCAATCCACATTCACAAAAATAAAAACTGTTGTCTGCTGAATCGGCAAGCTGGAATTGTGTTCCTGGGGCGTGGCAGAGTCCAGCTGGCTGCTGTCTACCTACCTTTTTCCCCTTTCCTCCTGGGCACCCAGGTAGACTACATTTCCCAGCCTCCCTTGCAGCTAGGGTGGCCATGTGAGTGACTTCTGGCCAATGGGAAGTGGGCAGACTTGATGTACCATCAGGTGAGGGGCATCAGACCTTAGCACTAGGCTCTATGCTTTCTCTTGCCTCTGCTTGCTGTCAGAATGCAAATAATGGGGGAGAAGGATTCAGCAGGTGCAGTGGATGAGAGGACCACCAGACTCTGAATGACTTGGGGGAGAGAGTCCCCTCCTACCCACTGTCAGCGGGGCAGGTCATGGATGAAAACGTCAGTTAGTCTGGACTCATGCATGCCGATGGGGGTCCCCATTAAACCCGTGTTCCTTTGGCCCCTCCAGCCAAGATCTTGAGCAGCTCTTCGTGTTATAAAAGCAACAACATTCTTTTCTCGGCTTCTAAATATGTTTTAAAGAGTTCCAGAAACTTTCCAACTTCCAAAACTCTCAACTTATCAACATTCACAGACAGGAACAAAGCCGGGGGCCGAGAGTAAAACACAGCCAGACCTGCTTCGAGGGAACAATAGTTCCTGACGTGGCACCGGGGAGTTGAAGGGTTCGGCTTCTCATTGGATGGGAGCCAAAGGCCGGGGCTAGAGAGACACACTGCTCCGATGGTCCAGACCTGGGTCCCATGACAGGGGAAAACTGGAGTGATCAATTAATTACACGCACATCCAGTTGAGAAAACTAAGGAGAAACTTCCAGGGGCTTCGCCAACATCAAACAGCTGGGAAGGGCAATAGAGGAAACCCTGCTCGGCTATTTCTGCTTTCTCTCCATCAACCATAGGGCAGCACGGGGCAGCGTGTCCACGGGGCGGCCATTTTTGGTGAGATGACCCTCAAACGGTCAGCAACTGCGGATAATTATAACCACAGAGGAACTACGTTCCCTAATGCATAGACCATAAACCCATCAGTTGTCTAGAGGCCACAGAGGGATTTGGAAAAGGCCATTCATCTCATTAATAATTGGTCCGCTGCCAACTTAAGTGGTTTGGTGCTGTTAACTCTTAAGTATATGTTTAATGTAAGGAACCTACTCCCATTAGCTGTCTTCTCTTTTGAAAATACGGCCCAGGGAGGGGCTGAGACTCCACACGCCAAATCACCTGGACTTCGCTGGCCTCTTGAAAGTTTACCTCTTCGGCCAAGTTTTTTCCCAACACCGGGCTCCAAAGGACTGAGCTCATCTTTCACGAGTAGAAGTTGAAGGAAAAATCCCATCAATGGCAGGCTTGTCCTTTGGTACTTTTTTGGGCTCCAGGCCTGTCTGTGTCGACGTTCCCTGGCCCCCAGCACACGCAGCCACATGAGGAGCAAGGCCTTCTGTGCAACACTGTGACCCACACAGATGATGAGGCTATTTTCCACCTTTGTTCTTCTTAATGAGTGAGCATTTCTAACCAAGATGACTGGGGGAGGCATGTGGGTCTTGGTTTGTTTAATGTTTTTGTGTTTTTTAAATATTTTATTTATTTATTTGACAGAGAGAGAGAGAGAGAGAGAGAGGGAACACAAGCAGGGGGAGTGGGAGAGGGAGAAGCAGGCTCCCCGCTGAGTGGAGAGCCCAATGTGGGGCTCGATCCTAGGACCCTGGGATTATGTCCTGAGCCAAAGGCCGATGGTTAACTAACTGCTTAACCAACTGAGTCACCCAGGCGTCCTGGTTTGTTCAATGTTTTAAGGGTCCCCAAGGCAACATGGTACTATGGAACAAGTCCCCCACTGCCGCCCCCCAACTCTTATGCTCAAGTCCCAACTCCCAGTGTGATAATATTTAGAGAAGGGGTCTTGGGGAGGTCAACTGGTCGCCCAAGGTGGAATCCTCACGATGGGATTGGTGCCCTTATGAGAAGAGAGGCAGAGGGAAACAGCTACCCTTCTCTACAAGAAGACCATCTGCAAGCCAGGAATGGAATCAGTTGGCCTCTTGATGGGGGACTTGCCAGCCAGCCTGCAGAACTGTGAGAAAGAAACTTCTCTGGCTCAAGTGCCCCAGTCTTTGGCATTTTGTCATTGTAGCCCCAGCCGACCGAGACACTGGGCTAGGCCCCTTTCCCTCTGCCAGCTCCGTCCAGAGTGCCCTACGGTTTGGACCAAAACACATCCTTCTTTTCTTCAGGAACGAGGGCAGTAATTGGCTTTCGGTGACACTTCCAAAATAGCCTCCTCAAGAATGTTCTCCGGAGCCAGCTGCAAATCAAAATTCCTCCAGCTGATCGTGATTTAACAAATACGAGTTATTGAAATGTTTCATTGGGGCCAAAGTTTGCATCAGCTGCTTCATCTGATAGATTTGAAACAAAACAAAAAAAAAATTTTTTTTTTTTAGTCCTCCTGGGACTTTTCCAGACTTTCTCTGCTTTTGCCAGGCTGTGATCTAACCCTAGAAACCTCTTCAGGACTGTTTGGGCCTAATTAGAATTATTTGAGGCAGGCCGGCTACACACTTTGCAAGGGGCACTCAACGCCCATCCCTAATCCGATGCCTGGGCCCTAACTACTTCTATGTAAACGAGGCTGCCCTCAATGACCTCTCACTTGTTTAAATCTGCCCTATAAACATTTGGAAGTTTCAGGAAAGCCTTTGCGAGGACAGAAGAGAGCGAGTCTGTGGGAGAATCGACTCAAACAAATCCTCTCTCTAAATGTGAACCGGCTTTTTGAAGACATTAAGCACATTGGACATTTTCCCTCCAACATCCAGCTGTTTCTTCTAACTGCTTCCAGAAAACCCAGACAGAACCAGAAATGCTCCAAGGGGGAGAGAGCCCGGTATCACAGAAAAAAACAAAAACCACCCCTTTCCCCAGCCCGTGCTGGAGGGGCCTCTCGGCTTCTGGAGACTTCTCGGCACCGTGAGCCGCCTCCCCATCACACCTGCACGGGTGCGCTGTCAGCGGGGGGCTCCGAGCCTCCTCCCGCAGCTGACGGGCCCGCCACCCCTTCCACCCGCTCCTGCCTGCCTGCCGTCAGCCCCAGATGCCAAACAGATTACCGGTTCTGTATCGTGCAAGAGAAAACAAAAACATGGGTCCCTGCAGCATTCCCCGCGGCGAAGCCAAGCCCATTAAAGAGAACCCATGGGAGTGTCACCCGAAGTTTCGGTGCCCGGCAGCTTGCTTGAGATGATGACGATGAAGACGGCTCTGCAGGGCTGGAAAGATCTGGAATGTGGAGAGCAGGCCTATCTCTCCTCGAGCTGGGAAAACACGCACAGCCTGAGCAGGCGACCAGGGACGGAGGGGAAGGCTCTAGGCTTCCCAGCTCGCCTGAGCCTCTCGAGGTTAATATTCCGAAAGCAAGGACTTCATGTGAACAGCAATGTTCTATCATGTTGCTGAATAAGTCACTTGATGCTTTTTAAGCAAATCTGAGCCTGCAAACAGAGGACAGGACCCTCAAAGCAATGATCCTGCTCATCGGTGCCATTATAGACTTGGACCAGTGCCTTCAAGCTCATTCTCTCCCATGATCCTTTCAATCAAGCAAGCTGCCCGTGGAGACAGGACGGTGACTGGC
Organism: Procyon lotor; assembly: GCA_028646535.1. Lineage (NCBI taxonomy): Eukaryota > Metazoa > Chordata > Mammalia > Carnivora > Procyonidae > Procyon > Procyon lotor. The sequence goes on from CM053620.1 coordinate 24,024,547, forward strand.
ATCCCCATTTTATGGATGAGAAAATTGGTGTACCTGTTTAAGTGGCCATGGGAAAGACCTTCAGGAAAATCTCCTGCCTTGGGCATGAGGTCCCAGTGATACCTTGATGCTCTTGGGCTCAAGCCAAGCCACCAAAATCATTCTTGTCTGCTCGGCCGCTTAATAGCTCTAGGATGTTAGCTAAATGCCTTCCTTTCACAGAATTCCATGAAACAGATAATAATCCTACGTGGATACGTAAAATATAGGTAAAACATAGCATTATACACAACTCTGGGAATAGCACCTGAAACATGGTAAGTATGGAATGTATTAGCAACAATGGGGATGGCGATGATTATTTCGAAATATATGCTTAGATAGGTTTCTAGAAAAAACGAAGGATAAACTTGTCCATTAGAATTCCAGATAAAAGAAGATTATATTGGGTGATCCTATGGGCTTTTCATTTCTCCCGATAGCAAATATTTGAAGGGGTCAGACCTTGACCTTCTCAATTCCATTTTGGCACAGGGTTCCAATTATATTTGAAAGGTTCTTGGGGGCACCTGGGTGGCCTAGTTGGTTGAGCGTCTGACTCTTGATTTCAGCCCAGGTCATGATCTCAGGGTTCTGAGATCAAGCCCCACATTGGGCTCTGAGCTCAGTGGAGAGTCTGCTTGAGATTCTCATGCTCCCCCTACCCCTCGCCCTGCTCCCGCTCACTCACTCATTCTCTCGCTAAAATAAATAAATCTTAAAAAAAGAAAAAGAAAGGTTCTGGGTCCAGATGTCAAAAAAACAAAAACAAAAAACCCCTCTGCTATCCATTCGTGAATACGCCAGGCCTGATGTTTCGGGCTGTTTGGACAGTTGAAGAATCTCCCCTGTTTGACAGCAGAGGTAATACTCAACTTCCTCCCAAGGAAGTAAAGGGAATCCAGAAGCCTTTGACCCACCTCTTTCTGTTGGTATCTAACATTTTACTGTTTCTTTGTCATCGAAAACCATCTGGACACCTTTACTATCAGCTGTGGCCATTGGACGGAGTTCTGGTGGTTAGACTATGAGCAGAAGTGAGGTGCACCGCTTCCAGTCCTCATGTAGCTAATGTTGATTTCTCTCTTTCCTCAGGTACCGGCCAAATGGAAAGAGCTCCGTGGACTGCAGGAGGGTTGAGTTTCGAGATGGAGGGAACCTGGGTCCCTGAGTCACTACATGGAGGAGAGTCGTCCATCAATCAAGAACATCTATTTTGGGTCATGAATAAGAAACTCATGTTGGGACAACTGGGTGGCACAGTTGGTTGGGTGTCCAGCTCATGGTTTTGATTCAGGTTGTGATCTCAGGGTCGTGGGATCAAGTCCCGCATTGGGCTCCATGCTCAGCAAAGAGTCTGCTTAAGATTCTCTCTCTCCCTCTCCCTCTGCCTCTCCCACTCATTCTCTCTCTCTCTCTCTCTCTCTCAAATAAATAAATAAATCTTTTAAAAGGAAGAAAGGAAGCAAATCATATTAACCACTGAAATTTGGGATGGTTTAAGTCAGCTTGCCCCTAACTAGTGTAGCTCCCAACTGTGGCAGTCTAAAGCAGTGACTTAGCCAAGTTCACACAGCTAGTTAGGGATTCGAGCTTCCACTTCTTATCCAAGGCTATCTCCATTAAAATCCCATTAAAAGATGTCCTCCGCTAGTGCCTGACACATAACAGGATCTCCAAAGTTGATGGATGAATGGATGGACTGATGGGGGTGTAGGTTAGTGGATGGATGAATGGATGGATGGATGGATGGAGGGATGGATGGATGGATGAGAGGGATGGTGGATGGATGGATCAATGGATGGATGGACAGATGGTTGGGTGGACAGGTGGGTAGGCAATAACCCTATAGTCATGGATCCATTAAATTATCTTCAGTTCACAGGGGAAGGACCAGAACATGTCTGTTTTTCTTTGGGGTGGGATGGAGTTTCGTGATACATGCGAGGTCCTGTTCAGGATTGTAAGGCCTGACCAAGGGCAGGAATCAGTGTGGAAATTAACCATTCAGACCCCCATGGGTCCCGATTCAGCCTTCCTCGTGGTGGACTGCACTGCCCTGCAAGACAAGACTGAACAGACATAAGCCCCGAGGACTGGTGGGATCTCTGTCCTCCTGCGGCAAGCTAGAGGAGGGCTGGGCAAACGTGAATACAGTGTTTATCAAGAAAGAGAGGGCATATCGGCCAGCTGGGCCAGCCCCACCTCAATTGCCACCTGCTTATCTCCCCTGAGTACCAGTGCTCAGCTTTGAGATGCAGAATCCTCGGGCCTCCACTCTGCCGTGGACCCTCTCTCCCTGCAGGGTTGCAGGGGCTGAGCTCCCCGCACTCAGCTCTCTGCGGGTACGGCTGGGCTCCCCTCCTCCCGGGGACGCGCCAGCCTCTCTGCCTCTGGCAAGCAGGCCCTTTCAGCCTCTCTTTATGTCCTTATCAGTGCTCCGCGGCAGGCCCAGGTGCCGGGCCTCATTCACTCAATTACCGTCTTCGCGGGACACAATGCTCGCTTCTGAAAGCCTACACTGGGCGCAGATAGAGACACTTTCATGGCAAGGATTCAGAGCTAAATCCTCTTTTGATATTGTCAGAAACTCCCTGCCAAGCTGACACTGTATGTTAGAGGGAAAAGAGCTCACCAGCGCAGAAAGCTGAAATTAAATTAAACAGGATATTAATACCTACTAGTTAAGGAAATGATATTTCCTTTTTTGATTCCTCTCTCTCTCTCCCAGCGCTGATGCCAAAAAATGCATCCCAGTTTGGCTGAGCCAGCCAGGCCTCAGGGTTTTCGAAAGCACAAGAAAAGCACCAACCACGAACCACGAACAACTGCTCTCAAAGCCAGCCTCTCCCCGGGGTCCCTTGCCCATCCCCAGCCGGCCCCCCAAAACCCTCCCAGGTCCCCTCCATTTGACTGAACGGCAGCCTCCCTCTGAAGCAGAAGGAAATGGGAACTCAGTGAAAGGAGTGGGAATACAGGTGGAAATATTTTCTCCACCGTATTCTACATTTAAAAAGAATGACGGCCACACTATTTTTTTTTAAGAACAGAAACCATGTCTATAGTTTAAAAAGAGAACTCCCTCTGCCTTCTCTTCGAGTTCATGGTCCTGTGCTATTTCTCTCTCCCGTGCTTGGCGATAGATCATCACCGATGATAACAGCTCAATTTTCATTGAATCTGTATTGAACAGTGTCCATTTGGCACCTTGTGCGTCCCAGGCCCTGTGCTGAGCACCCGCGTGAATTGTTTCATTGAACGCTCATGACATTGGCGTTAGGTAAGTTCACTGTTACCAGCCCTACTCTAAAGGTAATGTGCACACCCCTGTTCACAGCCGCCGAAAGGTGGAAACAGCCCAAATGTCCATCGAGGGACAAGTGAATTGAACAACTATAGCAAAGACACATAATGGGATAGGAGCCATCCTTAAAAAGGAAGGAAATCCTGACACCTGCTACAGCATGGATGAATCTTGAGGACGTGATGCTAAGTGAAAGAAACCAGACACGAAAAGATAAATACTGTCTGATTCCACTTATGTGAATAGTCAAGTTCACAGAGATGGAAGACAGAATGGTGCTTGCCAGGGGCTGGTGAAAGGGGACCAGGAAGGTCACGTTTCATGGGTGCAGAGTTTTAATCTGGGGTGATGGAAAGTTCTAGAATGGGACGGTGGTAATGGCTGCACAAGTGGGATATACTTGATGCCATTGAACTGTACCCTTAAAAATGGTTCACAAGAGGGGGTGCCTGGGTGGCTCAGCCAGCTAAGCATCTGCCTTCGACTCAGGTCACAGTCCTGGGGTCCTGGGATGGAGCCCCACATCAGGCTCCCTGCTCAGTGGGGAGCCTGCTTCTCCCACTCCCTCTGCTGCTCCCCCCGCTTGTGTGCTCTCTCTCTATCTCAAGTAACTAAATAAAATTTTTTTAAGAAATGGTTCAAATGATAATCTTAGCATTAATGTATATCTCACCACAATAAAAAGATTAAT
>CM053620.1:24029059-24046201 GCA_028646535.1 Procyon lotor
TTTTGACAGAGAGAAACACAGCGAGAGAGGGAGCATAAGCAGAGGGAATGGTAGCAGGAGAAGCAGGCTTCCCGCGGAGCAGGGAGCCCGATGCGGGGCTCGATCCCAGGACCCTGGGATCTGACCTGGGCCGAAGGCAGACGCCCAACGACTGAGCCACCCAGGCGCCCCGGTAAATGTACTTTAAAAAAGCATTGAGGGGCGCCTGGGTGGCTCAGTGGGTTAAGGCCTCTGCCTTCAGCTTAGGTCGTGATCTCAGGGTCCTGGGATGGAGCCCCCCATCAGGCTCTCTGCTCCGCGGGGAGCCTGCTTCCCCCCCCTCTCTGCCTGCCTCTCTGCCTACTTGTGATCTCTCTCTCTGTGTCAAATAAATAAAATCTTTAAAATAAAATAAAATAAAAAAATAAAAAAGCGTTGAGTTGCACACTCAAAAAGTGTGACCTATAGGATATCCAAAATACGTCTCGATAAAGTTTTTTTTTTTTTTTAACACAATCCAAGTTCTTGTGTAGCCTCCAAGACTACACGTGCTTCTCTGATCACTTTCTTCTACTTCTCTTCCACTTGCTCACTCCACTCAAGTCCCACTGGCCTCTCCCTGTTCCTTGAACATCTAGTGCACTTGTGCCTCAGGACCTTTGCACTTACTATTTGCTGTCCCTGGACTAACACTCCCTCATGGAGTGAGTGGCTTTCTCACTGCATCCGGATCTCTGCTTACATATCACCAAATCAGAGGGATCTTCCCTGATCTCTATCTAAAATAGCCCCCTCATTCTGCGGTCCGGTTTCAGCATTTTCTGAATTTAACCGGTTTAACCGGTTTCATTTTTCTTCTTAGAACGTATCCCCTCCTCCTGACCTATCACATCTTCGTTTACTCTCTTCTGACCTAGAAATGTAAGCTCAACAAGAGCAAGGACTTTGTACGTATTCACTGCTGGACCCGAAGTGCCCAGAACAGTGCCTGGTCCATAATGGGTATTCATTAGAAAGGTGGTATAAATGCATGAACCATTGATTAATAGAGTAGAGAAAACCTAGTCTGCCAGCCTTCACAGTGCAGGATGGATGTCCCCAGGCTCCCCATCTTCATCAGAGTCTCAGGGAAATCATGGACATTAGCCTCCCAAAGAGGTTTCTCTCTAGGATGGGTGAAAGTTGCCTTCCTGATGGGCCGAACACAATCCTTGGCATAACTTCCTGGACTCTCACAGTAATTATCGTTATCCTGAACAAAGACCTCTGCATTGAGATCTTGAACTGAGGAGTCCACAGATTTCCCCAGGAGAAGCATGCAGAGACCACCCTTGGATCACTGGAAAGGGCTGTTCCTGCCAGGGGCTCTCTCCGACCTGGAAAACTCCAGGCTGCCCCCTGACTCCCTGCCTATACAGGAGACTGAGAAAGAACCCAGCAAAGCAGTTACTTGCCCCTGGGTCAGCCTCATGCATCACACTCAGGTAGAGACAGACCTTAGAGAAGACCTGAGTCCAGCACTTTCCAGAATCGCTTCCCTATGATGTCTTGCCCATGACGGGCTCTGAGGGCGGACAGATCTCAGAAATGCTGAACGTAAAGGCTCTGAGAAGTCCTGTGCCATGCTGGGTTCGATGTGCCGTGTTTCCCAGAGTTCACCCTAGAGAATGGTAGAAATAGGGGAAGAGAAGCACATGATTCTCCCTGGAACGCTGTGACCTTCCTAGTTCCACCAGCATTTATTGATCGCTTACTGTATGCGAGACACTCTGTCCACGACTTCCTGGCTTCACACATATCAACTCTCCTACACTAGCCCAGGGAGGAAGTCCCATTTTACAGATGAGGAGACTGAGGCTTGGTGAGGTTCGCTGACCCATCCGGGACCACAAAGCTAGACAGTCTGAGAGCCTGGATTCACACTCCTGGCGGTCTGACCTCAGAGCCCACCCACCTCCTGGGACCAGCTGCCTATCGCGGGTCCCACCGGAGCCTCCCTGCCTTTGCCAAGGTTGAAGAGCTTTGTAAATGCCCCCAAAAGTAAACTCTTCCAGGGTCTGCTAAGGAACAGAGGAAGGAAAGGGCATCTCCTCTATTTGACATCCTTTTCCGCGTTCCAGACAAGAGGGGGTGTAGGGACGAGTCCCGTGACCTGGGCAAGAAAGAGTCCGGGCTTGTTCTGGGGCTCTCCTCTGCTCACTTGTGGCCGGTGTCGAAGTTAAACAGTAAAGACACAGGAGGTGAGGGAACGAACACCGTTCTCAGGACTCCACATCTGCGAGCGCCCTTTTCCCTGTTTGTTTTCTCTCTTCTAGGAAAATAAACTTCTCTGACAATCCTCTGGCACGGAACCCTGTGGAACGGAGGCCGGGCAGAAAGATTGATCCCCCATAAATCAGTACAGGTTCGGTCTAACAAGCAATTATGTGATTGCGACAAGCGCCGTCAGAGGGGGCAGACGGCAGCCCAACGCGGGAGCCGCCGTGTCACGTGATCTGCCCTCGCTGGTGCTGGACTTTTTTTTCTTTTTTTCCAAACAGAAAGAAATTCTCCAGATTCGGGAAAAATAAAATAAAAGAAAGCCCCAACAGGAAGTAAGAGTTGGAAAAGGAGGAGCCCCGATGACTAGTGGCTCAAGAGGAAATGAGGGGAGGCTGCCCTCCCAGGCCCCCCGACTCCATAGCCTCTCCCCTGCCGCTTCCCCACCCCACCCCTGTCTGACGCACCCCCTCCCTCGCCAACCCCTGCTCTGTGGGGTCCCCTCTTTCCTAAAGCTTTGCTATTTTGTTCATTGTGGATTTTTTTGCATTCGTTTGATTTTTTTTTTAAAGCGCATTCAAATATGATTTATCTTGATCACTGGGTTTTTTTTGCTCCGACATAAATTTTGCTTCAGCCCCTCCACACTTGACTCGGCCCTGATTGAATGAATGAATTGGGCGGGAAATGACCGGTGTGCTGGGCGGCTGGGCCAAGGGCTTTGAGTAAGTGCAGAGCGGGACAGGAGGGGACCGGAGGAAAGGCAGATCTGGGTCAGCTGCAGCTGGATCTTATGTCCTCCCTAATCCCCATGGGTCTAGACAACCCCCAGGAGAATGAGCCCCTTGGAGGACCAATTCTCCCTTGGGCAGCAGAGCCGCAGGTGAGATTAAACAGAGAACACTTAGGAGGCTCTTGCCATGTGCTTGCATGTTTCTAAGTTCTCTCCCCTTTCCTATTTGTTAATTTCACCACCACTTGTGGGTATGTGCTGTTAAAGTGAACCATGTGAAATTGCCGCTAATCGACTGTTTCTGACCCACCCTGATGGCAATTTCATGTGGTATGTGGCCTCATGGCATTATCCCCGTGCCACTGATGAGCAAACTGAGGCACAGACGGGGAAGCTAACTTGCTCAAAGCCCCAAGGTGGTGGAGCTGGGATTCCCACCTGAGCAGTCTGGTACGAGGCCCAGCTCAGTATCTCTCCTCTCCTCTCCCTGCTCCCTCTGCAGACCCTCTCACTGTCCTAGTAGATCCCGTTCCTGATTGGACTGGTGGCTTTATTTTGTAAGGGAGGGGTGGTGCGTGGTCTGATGGATCAAAGAAGAGCTTCCCGGGAGCCTGACCTAACTTAGGGCCAGGAGCCCAAGAAAAGGGGTGCCCTGATGTCTCCTCCAGGCGGCCCAAAGGATTTCTGTACTCAGCTGGCTTCTCGGCTATGGGTATGTGTATGGAGAAGCTTTAGGCCCCTGGCGCCGGGAAGTGATGGAGAAAGTGGACACACCATCATGTCATTATTTGCGGGGTCTGGACAGCGGTCCTCTACAAAGGCAGCCCCAGCATTTATGGATGAAGTACTCCAAAACGGCACTCCTAACTTGAAACTTCATCCAGCCCAAATCCACCAGCAACTTTCCTACCATCACAGAGGTTTCTAGATGGTGGGCAACTCCAGGCCGAGCCAAGGTCTGGCACCCAAACTATAGCCTTGGGGTCCCTGGGGACACACAGAGCCCAGATCCAAAGTGGCACTGGGATAAGTTCACTGGTTACTTTCAAATGTCAACCCAGAGTGGAACGGTGGACCCAGAGGCCCAGGACCAGAGCTCAAGACTTGGGTGTAAAGGCCTGAGGGCTGGATGTGGTTTTTTTGGTTATAATAACTTCCAACCCTGCTGGCCTCACAGTGACCATCAGCAATCAGTCCCCAAAAGGCCTGAACTCAGCCCCCGAGGGGACGAGAGACCTCAGCAGCTGCCTTCCCATCTGGGCGCAAGCTGGTGAGCGCCCACCATTCAAACATTCCCTCCCTCCTCCCCCAAGGGACATCTGGGCCCAAGAACTCCTATCCGATGCCCATGCCCCGTGGCCTCCCACGTACGCTCACCACGGCTACCTTTTCTGATTTCATGGTTCACACCAGCCCTCTGTGCGCAGCCCCAGTGGCCAAGTGCAACTGCAGCCAAACGGCAGATCTGTAATTGCTTGTCTCTCTCTTCATTGTCTTCCCAATTTTGGCAGGCAGACGAGAGGAGCAGGACGCAGGGAGTTAATATATGAAGCTCTTTTCCCTGGTAGCACCAGCTCCCCGCGCCTCTGTCTTTTGTGCGAGTTTAATAAAATAAATTTTGAATATCAATAAAGTACGTCCTATTTTTCTTGGCGTGTCCCGGCCCTGCTCCGTCCTTCTATTGCAAAAGTCATGCTACAGACAGATCACTTTTCCACAGATCATTGATGTGGTGCCGAGAGGGCTGCAGACGATTTGCTAAAATGCTCCAAAGGTATTCAAATTTCTTTAAAGAAGAAATTCAATTTATGTGCATTTATATTACAATGTCTGTCAGGAAGAAAGGTTATAATCACCAGCATATTTTAGATTTACATTTTCTTCTGTACATGAGGTAATGGTATTAGAGGGAAACTTTGAAGCTCGGGGTTGAATTGGACGCATGGTCCTATTTTCATTGCTGCTAAAAGCAGGTTTTTGAAGTTCTCGAGGAAAGCATATGTTAGCATATGTTAGGGAAATATCAAGAACAGGAGGCTGGGTGGCTGAGAGTTTAAAACATTTGTCTTTCCTTCTGGCCCGTCCATGTGGGGCACAGATAGGTTATTCCTCTACACCTCGACCCCTCCGGGAGCCATTTGGGGTGTCAGTGCCTGACACAGCCTGACTCAGAGTCCGGGCTAAATGAATATGTTCTAAGGCCACTGCCCTTCCACACCCTGGGAAGGCCCAGAGCGCCAACTCGAGGCCCCAGTGAGGGCAGGAAGGGGTGAACCCCTGACTCACCCAGGAAGTAATCCTTCATCCTGGATATTTTTAAATCACTTCCAGGGCGTTCTTCTGGGAAAACACATCAATCATAGGTGCCTAGGAAACGTCTGTCTTCGATTCTTTCACTGACTGATGGACCAGCACAAGCAAGATGGCGGCTGTTCCTTTTCCCGTAAACCAAAGGCTGGCGTCTGGGATTCTTGTCCGAGATCCAAAGCTGGTAACAGGCACAACCAGGATTCCAATCCAGGAACTTGGTTCCGTGGGCCACTGTGTTAATCCAGTTGCCTGGGGCCATCCAGATGGAGACCACGTTTAGATTTCTTGAGCTACGCTCCCAACACAAAGATCTGTGGGAAACTGAGCGGACAGATGTCCTTTAGTGATCCTGACCGGGTCCTCAACATCGCCTGCTTCTGCTCCAAAGCAGAGCCTCGGAAGCCTGGCTTCATTGCTTCCAAACTGAGTATTAAAAAAATTGGGCCAGGGAAGAACGCTGTTTTCTCAAGTTCTCATTCATGGTTAAAACTACGTATTTTGTTGAATGGGTATTTCTAACTGAATGTCACTGCCTCTTTTATTGTGTTTCCTCCTAATGCAAGAATGATAACCACTGAGAGTAAAATATTTCATACTATACTCAATTATGGAATTGAGGGGGGGGAAGGAAATTAAAATCAATCTTAATTCTATCTCCCAGAGGCAACCATTGTTAACATTTTGGCATATACCTTCCTGTATATTTTGTACACACCTATATATTACAAGTAGGGCATGTCTTATATAAATACATTTTTCATAAAAGTGAGATCCTACTAAATTGTTTTATTGAGATACTGGCTCACAATAGATTATGAGCATCTTTTTATACCATTGACTAGTATTGTACTCCGCAGAATTTTAACAGCTGTATAGGATTCCCCTATATGGTTGTACCTTAAAGTATTTAACCAATCCTTTTTCGTTGGACATTTAGGCTATTCCCGGTTTTTCATTAATATAATTGATACCATAAGGGACTTCTGTGCAGCTAAATGTCAGCTCAGAGTCACAATTATTCATCTAGGGCAAATCCACAGAAGTGAATTGTGGGGGGCGTGGGATATGGGTATTTTTAGTTGCTTTGGTCAAGATTTCTCCGGAGAGGTCATATCCCTTCCTTTCTCCATCAGCAATGTGTGAGTCCATGTGTCATTGACCTCAACTCAAACTTATTTGGTTAAGAAAGCTGCTGTTAAGTTATTGTTCAGCCTGGGGAAAAGTAAATGGTAGATTTCTTGGGAGCTTGGCCTCCTCTGGGACAATAGGAAAAACTTGCCTTTAGTTGATGAAGAATTTGGGGAGGGTTCACAGGGAAGAGAGCCCACAGCTTGTAGAAAGGTGTTCATGTCTTTAGGGTGATGGGAATCCTAAGTCTCGTATCTTACTTTCAGACTCTCCAGTAATCACTAAAACTTGTAAGATGGGAATTCCTGGCTATGATGTGACAATGAAATGGAAGGCCTTGTTCTATGTTTTAAACGAGAAAAAAAAAAGTCAAATGGGAGCTAGATTTTGGAATGACATATTATGTGTCTTCCCCAAAGCCATGAGCAGAGAAATGGAGAAGAGATTTTTGGAACTAAAGGGAAAGACGCATGGATTGGCTTAAAGGAACAATATTCTTTCTCCTTGTTCCATGCGTTGGCCTGGCATTTCTCTCTCGGGTTCGGCCTGGGCTCAGTCATGCGACACCAGTCAGCTAGGAGGTCCATGGGTCTAGAAGGTCTCGGCTGACCTCACTCCCTTTGGCTGCCGGCTGGGCCCCTCCGGCCTCTCCAAGCGACCTCTCCCCCTCTGGAAGGCTGGACCATCTTCTTTGCTTGGCCGTCTTGGGGCACGCTTCCAGAAAGCCAGCACGAAAACCACAAGACCCCTTGAAGTCTAAGGCTCCAAACTCACCAGGACTCACTTTCTCAAAAATTTAGTTTTATTGTAATAAAATCCGTGCAACACAAGGTTTGCCACTTTAATCATGTTTAAGTATATAATTCAGCGGCATTTAAATACTTTCGTGTCATTGTGCCAACATCACTACCATCCGTCTCCAGAACTTTCCCATCTTCCCAAACAGAAAGTGCACCCAGGAAACATGAACTCCCATTCCCTTTTCCCCCATCCGGGCCACCACGCTACCCCCACCTATAAGAATTAGACTACTCTTGGGATCTCATAGAAGTGGAATCAGACAGTGTTGGTCCTTTGGGGACGGGCTTATTTCACTTCATATAGGGCCTTAAAGATTCATCCATGTTGTGGCAGGGGTGAGAATATCTTTCCTTTTCAAGGCTGAATAATATCCCATTGTACGGATACAACACATTTTGTTCATCCATGCAGCTGTCGAAGGAAGCTTGGGCTGTTTCCACCTTTGGGCTAAGCAAGCCCAAGACCTGCCCAGAAACAGACCCCCAGCGACTGCTGAGGGGGGCAGCAACATCACTGAGAGGCCCAGGGGTGCAGGGAAATCTGGTTCCGGGCCATTCCTCAATCCCTATCTCCTGCAGAAGCCAACGATGGCATTGCCATCCGGAAAGATCTTGCCAGACACATAGAGAAATGTACCAGGTTACGAGCCCCAAGTCCAGAATGCCAGTGCAAAGAAGAACCTGCACACAAACGGGAAGGGGAAAGCGGGCGTGTTCACGGCACACGGCTTATGAGCAGGAGAACTACCAGTACCCTGCAGATCAGAGACGTACCAAGCTTAGTGCTCACTCACAAGTGCAATCAAAAGGAGTTCTGTGCAATGAGAGTCACGGTCTGAGCAGCCGCTCAGATGGAATTCGTAGGGAAAGAGGCAGGGATTGGGGGGGCAGAGGCCGTGAGTCCTAGCCTCCCGGACCCCCAACCGAGACGCTGCCGTGCTACCTACCCGAAGTTAATTCCATACCTTCTCCGTGCTTACGTGTTCTCAATAGTAGCATAAAAATCACCACCTCTGTCGTGAAGAGATGAACTCACGTTGGTGAAAATCATTAAAAAGAAAAGAGAAAAATAAAAAGGCGATTACGGGCCGCTCCTTCCTCCTTCCCTGGGTGATGTGTTTCAAGCAGTCACGTGTTCTTCCCGGGAGTCCAACTCTGCGTTCCTTCCCCTCTGGGGTCACCGGCAATGGGCTTGTCTGGGCTTCATCCGTGTTCTCTCTGAAGTACAGCCAGGTGCCCCCCAAAGACTAAAGAGCTAAGTTTACCAGGATGCTTCCCGGGCCATTTCGATTTCAAAGCGCGCTGCGGGTTCTTAATGCATGTTAAACACAAACAGCATCCTCAGCCCAGCGGCCTGGCGGCCCCTGCTTCTTTGCGGCTCACTCTCTCTTTTCCTGCTCCCCTGCGAGGGCCGCAAAGGCCACCGCCTTGTCGCCGCCCCCTAATGATAAGACTGGAGGAGATGTAGTCTCTTGGAGCCTCAGTTTCTTCATCTGCCAAATGGGGCGATGCAGAGCTGGAATCAGGGTGAGGCCAATTCACACTTAAGATCTTGACAGCTTGGTCGCCACAGATTTTGGTTTTTTGCACTTACTTTTTGAAAATCGCATTAAAATCGTTTCTGGATTCCTGAGTTCTTTGGAACTAGGAACTTCTTTGGAACTTCGCCGGCCTCAGGGCACGTCGCCAGGGTTGGGCGAGGGGGCGCACGAGAATTCGCGCCGGGCTTCTAGGCAACCCCTGACACGGTGAGCTGTGGTTAAGATCATGGTGTTTCTTTCCTCCGGCCCCATGCCCGGACAAGGGAACTCTGGCTGAGAGCGGTCCCACAGCCTACCCAGGGCCGCCCAGGGCTTAAACACAGGTCTGGGTGACTGCAAAGAACTCCTTCTCATGCGCCCTCCCCCATGTCGTGGTGGATGTGTGGTCACGGCCGAGGGGACGTGCACTGAGAGGGCAGGAAAGACCACATTCTTTTCCCAGCCTAGAGAGTGTGTTTCATTTCATGTTGCTGCCCCCAGAAATGGGTTCTGTCCAGAAAGAAACCAGGGCGTCCCTCCCTCTGGCCCCCCAAACCCAGGTCGGGCATGACCATCCGCCCTCCCCTCCCACTGTGCCCGATGCAGGTCACAGCAGATGTCACCCTCTGTCTCCCGCACCAGGCCGGGATCCGGGGAGCTCCTCTCGTGTAGGCACCAGGCCGGTCCTGCTCATGCTCTGTCCCGGCGGCTCAACACAGGACCGGGCACACGGCAGACCCCACGAGAGCGCTGGCGGAAGGGAGACACACGAACGCAGGCACGAGACAACAAAGACAGCCTGCACACAAGCCTGGCAGTCTGTCTCGGTACCAGGCTTCTCCTCTGCAAACCCGGGGCAGTCACGACACCCACATCATGGAAAACGCACAATATAGTAATTTGAATTTTTTTTTTCCTTTTCCATCCTAGAACCACTTAGAAACAGCCAGGGCTTCTCACAAACAGTGCTTGTGACATTTCGGGCTGGATCATCTTTTGTTGTGGGGGTGCCCGGTGCATTATAGGGTGTCTAGGGTCCCTGGCCTCCACCTACTCGATGCCAAGAGCAGGTCTCCAAGTGTGACAACCAAAACCAAACAAAAACAAAAAAACAAAAATCCTCTCCAGACCTTATCATATGCTCCATGAGGGATAGGACTGCCCCTGGGTTGAGATCACTGATGTGGCCCCTTGACACAGATTTTTGCTTTTTAAAGATTTTATTTATTAATTTATTTAGGGAGCCTGCTTCCTCCTCTCTCTGCCTGCTTGTGATCTCTCTCTCTCTCTCTGTCAAATAAATAAATAAAATTTTAAAAAGAGAGAGAGAAACATGTATAATTCTCATGATGTTTTTATTTTCTTAGGGCTCTGCAACATGAATGAGTTCGAGTTAGGTGGGTAGATATTTAAATAATAACAATTTTATTATTTTTTATTATATTTTATTTTAAATAAATATTTTATTATAAAAACGAGAACGACAGTTGTGATTGCAGAGGGTAACTGAGGGCCTCTGGGGGTTCTGGAGTGTTCTGGCTGTTTCCCGGGCATCACCTCTAATCCCAATGGTAGCCCTGCGGGGCGGCTGTTATCAGTACACGTTGCAGAGGAGGAAACAGAGGTTGCAAAAGCACCAGATGACTTGCCCAGGGCCTCACTCACATCCACGAACGGCGCGTCTGGAAATGCCAAGCAGGTGGGCCCAGCTCCAAAAACTCTGTCTTTCCGCAACTCCGTTTTTGTGTCTTTCCAGAATCCCACCAGCTGCATTCCAATCTCTACTTGAACAACGTCTGTCAGACTGTGTATCTCTCCACCTCTCAGGAACCCCCCACCAAAGGTCCAGGAATGAAAATATCTGAGAAAAATAAGCCGAATTTCTAAAAACTTACATCCAAATGTCTGGAAGGCTCTTGCATGGGTGATCAAATTAAGGGAAAGTATGCTTAAACACAAAGTGCCCCTGCCAAATTGAATTCTTATTCAACGCGTTGTTTTTGGATGAAAAACAGGACCCTCCGAGTATGGTTAGAGCCGAGACCACTCTGCCCCCAGCCGCCCAAGAGCAACACACAGGCTCTCCGGGGACCCGGGCCACAGGACCCTTCTTCTGCCTTGCCGTGCTGGAGCTCCCTTAGGAAAATATCTCCACTAGTGCCAGCCGGGGCCATCTGGCCCTTCCTTCTGCAGCTTCCAGAACCCACCAGCCAAGACAAAGAGGGGCTGAGGGACACCAAGAGTCTTATCCCTGCTGCTTAGAGCATGGTCCCTGGAACAGCAGCCGCAGCACCTGGGAGCTTGGTGGAAATGCAGATTCCCAGGCACCACCCCAGCCCCGCTGACTCACAATCTCCACGGGGGGGGGGGGGGGCAGAAATCTGTGTTGTCGCCAGCCCCCCAAGAGACTCTGATGCCACCGGCCTTCAGCCCTTTCCTTTGAGGGGGTTCTCTGGAAAGAAAGAGCCCTGTCTGGTTTGGGCCAAGATAAGGAACCGGGGATCTGAGAAGGGAAAGGAGTTCTTCGGAGCTGCTGGGGAGCTCTGAGTCGCGGCTCAATGACGTCACTTCCGTCTGAGGCTCCCTGTTGATTTCAAGCTGAGGTCTGAAACTCCCTAGGGCAGGCCCTCTGTCACCCAGGCCCGCTACGTCCCCGGGCCCAGCCTGGGGCCCCCACCTGGCACGGAGAGCCCCCCAAATACTAACCACTGGCACTTTCCATGCTCTGCCCCGCCGCCCCAGCATGCTTTTCCTTCCGTCTGGGCTTCCTCGTCTTCACGTGTGTCTCGTCGGTACCTGCACCCAAGAAGTCAAGCCGACCACGGCTGTGCAAACCCTCAAGCCCCCACCCAACTTGCGCACAAAAGACGTCCATCTGCCTTCAACTCTTCCTGACCTCAAGGTCAAAGATACACGTTTTGGCAATGCCATGCCGTTCAGCGATGGCCACCAGGAACTATTCAGAAAAAAGTTGGCACCATGTGCTACACTCAGCTGAGCGAAGTTTGGGGGTCTGATGCCTTGTACCGGAAGAAAAATTATTATCCCGCATCTCACCATTCCAAATCCTTCTGGCCCATCACTGGGGGGAAGCTCTTTTTACATTCCAGACCCCTTTGTTATTTCCAGGCGACTTCCCTAATCGCCACCTGTGTTGGGCCTCAGAGTAGCACTGACCTGGATGTTAAGAAGCCACAACGCGTTTTCTAGAAGGAAAAATCAGGGCCACAGTGCTGGAGAAGGAGGGGCGGTCACGGGGAGGACAGCATCAAGAGAAGGCCATGAGCAGAGCCAAAATAGTTAAGAGGCAAGGGGGAGGCTGGGTCTGGTGCCAGTTTATGGAGAAGTGACACATGTTTCTGCTTTAAGTGATCACTTTTTACTTTTAACAACGAAGATTAAAATTAAGTGCATTACCATAGATCAGTTTACAGGGATTTGGTACATCTGTTTTGGAAATGTAAAACAAAACTGGGTAACATCATTATGTGTATTACCAGAATTGGAGAAACGTATCAGTGACAGCCCGGCCGCCTCCCCATTTACATTCCCCCATTTACATTCTAGCTCCCCATTTTCGCATTTCTCACACTTGGTCGGGAAGAAGACACCGGGCCAGGGGTAGAAGAAGAGCCCACGCTCCAAAAAATGCAATGAGGCACCCAGACTCCGTCCAGATCCCCTGGTGACCCCGTAGCAGAGGTCAGCGAGCACACTCCAGGAAGAGCCCCCCTGCCCCACGCTGGCCCAACCCCCTACAGCGGCTTGCTGGCCCAGAGCCTGACACTGGGCTCTGGGGTCCAGCCAGAAGGAAGAACACAGGCGAGTTCGATTCTCGCTGCAGTGACGAGCACATGGTTTCTGGTTTGCTATTTACACTGCTCTCTGGGAGAGAAAACAAGTCTTCCAACCGAAGTACTCCAATTTCTACTATTTATCCAAGATTACACATATAATCCCATAATAAAACACCGTTCCTGCCCAGAAAGCAGAGTGATTGCCTACAGATGTGCCCAAACCAAAACATCCGCACATCCAAAATGGCCACCGGCGGGACACTCTATCTCCTCTGGATGGATGACCAAAAGGCCTAATTAGCTTCTGGAGCTTTCCAAGTGGAACTCCCACCTCGGGGAGGAAAGAGCGAGCGGGTGATGGGAGTGGAGAGTCGCGGCCTCTCGAAGGGCGGCCCGGGCTGCACGTGACTCCAAGGAACACCTTGGAGGCGGATGAAGTTTGGCCCCAACCGCGTGCCGTCACCGATACCGGAAAATAGAATGCTTTCCTAATGGCGCCTGGCGCAGCGTCGGGAACGTACCTCATCGGATTTTTTATTCAGCTGACAAATGATGTGCATCCCTGCCTTTATCTGGCTGCTTAAATTAAATACCCACGTGCAGCAAAGATTTCTTAATTTGCTCGTTTCTCTTGGTTCCATTTGGGGGGTTGGTGGGGGTGGGGGAGGGGCTCAGAATGAAAACGTATCGGGAGGCTCGAGGGAGGTCTACCTGCTCCTAGAAACCCCTGGAAATGGCCGGGCCCCCTTGGATCGTATCACCTAATCATCTCAGCTCTACCCTGATTTGTCTCTCAGTTTACTGTTGAAAAATGTAACCCAATCGCCGAGCTCAACAAGCAGTCTGTTTATTATTACTTTTGATAGAAAGGTTCATAACGTCCTGTAATGTGCGTGCATTTTTTTATTCCGTTTGGCTACCAGACACTAAAACCATTTGGGACATTTATTAAAATGCACTCAGCCGCTCTTTAGGATGAGGTTAATGTGGGATTTATGCCTCTGTGGTGTGCGGTGCGCAAAGCAGTAATAAGGCTTGTTTAGTACTTGGTTCACGTACAAAATGATCGGCTATAAAAAGTGAAGGAATACAAAGATAGCTAAAAAAAAAAAAAAGCACAGAATGAGGAGTGATTTCTTCAGGTGGGGGGCTTAGATAAGACATCAGACAAGGAGGATAAATTTATTTTAATGGAAAATCTTATTCTCTGGTTGCATGAGACTGGTTGTTTGGGGGGTGGGGGGTCCCAGAAGCCTGGTCTGATAGACCCAGGCTGTCACTTGCCAAGGGACTTCTGGGCCACCTGGCGTGGATGGGAGACATTTCCTGCATAGCCACACTTCCTCCTCATGTGTCCTGAATTCCTTCCAACCCCAAAGGCCTGTGGCCTTCAAATAGATCCGAGGCTGTGAGAGGGCCCATCAGACGTCAGGGCTCAGGCCCCTCTGGTATTCGGGACCAGATGGACCCCGCAAGCCGGGCTCGGAGTTCCAAGCAACTTCCTAACAGTTGGCCGGGTGTCCAGGCAGCAGGCAGAGCATATGCATGTTTCCTGCACATGTTGGTGAGATGCTTGCTTCCAAAAGCAGAAGTGATCCAAACAGCCCTGGAAATAGCCCAGCCCCAGCCCCAGGAAAAACCTGCCCCTTCAGGAAGCTGCTTCCTGGACAGGGCAGCTAAGGGCCAGGGTCCTCCTTCCCTTCGAGAAATGGGGGTGGAAGGGGGTTCTAGGGAGCTATGCACGGGAGGGGTCTTCTCTCCAGCTGCAGCTCAGCTAACCTCCCCGAGGCAGGGGGACACACAGCGGGGCGGAGCAACCCCCTTCTCCAGCCCCCGCAGCTGGGTTCTGGGGGGATTAGACTGCAGGTTTTGCCCTCCGTTTCCATCCCGAGGGAGGGCATGCAGGCTAAAAGCAAAGTTAACAGGGCCGGCCCAGCGGCCAGCATCCACCCTGCAAGATGGCAGGAGCTCCCTCTCTGCTCCCCCTCTTCTGCCCTTACCCCTGCATTCCACTGCCCCCCCCCCCCCAGGGATCATCTGAAAATAGAAATCAGACCAATTCTAGTCACCTATTCTAGCCTTCCCCCGTCCTCCAGGCCTTCCCACCACACTCAGGAGAACATCCAAATCCTTCCCTGGGCCCATGAGGCCAAGTGGTTCCTGCCTCTTTCTACTATTTCTCTCCCTTCACTCTCTGCCTAGTCCCTTCTGTGCCTGCCACCCCGGCCTCCTATCTGTGCTTCTCTCCCTCCACACTCCAGACTCCGGGCCTTTGCACATGCTGGCACCCCTGCCCGGAATGCTATTGTCTCAGAAATATGCATGGCTGCCTCTTCATCATACAGATTTCAGTTTAAACCAACCCCATAGGGACCTTGTCTTGCCCTCCAGTGGAAAAGGGGTCCCTATCTTGTTCACAGCACCCTATTTTTTTTTTAAGATTTTATTTATTTCAGGGAGAGAGAGTGTATGTGTGCTTGAGCATGAGCTGGGAGAGGGACAGAGGGAGAGGGACCAGCAGACACCCCACTGAGGAGGGAGCCCAATGCGGGGCTCGATCATCCCAAGACCCTGAGATCATGACCTGAGCCGAAGGCAGACGTTTAACCGACTGAGCCACCTAGGCACCCCATACAGTACCCTATTTTAATTATCAGCATAGCACTGAATGCTACTTTTCACCCCTTGTTTACTTAGTGTTGCTTATTCAGCCTCTCTCTGCTGGGGTATAAGTTATTTGAGATCAGGGACATCACCCGCCTATTCACCCCTGGGCGGCTGCTCCTTGAGTGGGGCCAGGCACAAAGTCAGGCTTAGTAAATGAAGAGTCATTGGATCCCGAACCTGATCTCATGTCCTGTCCTGTGGCAACCCTGTGCCCTGGCTAATAATATATCCATTTTACAGATGAAAAAGCAACACTCGGCTGGGTGAAGCACTCACCCAAGGTCATACAGCCTAGCAAGAGGTGGTGCGGAGCATCCGCGCCTGGGGTTGTTTCTGATCCCCGAGCTGGCGTTCTCGACCACCACGCTACATGGCCTCCGTCTGTGGATGACCCACAAGGAAGATACCGTGTCTCCCCAGATAACCCGAATAAAAGGCAAGTCAGGCTGTTTTATGGGCAATTCTGGGCCGCTGAGCCTATAGCCACTTCCTGGCTTTCCCCACCCTGAGACTGGTCTCGATTCCGGCCTCAGCAGGGCCGCATATAAACCGAGCTCATGTTCGGTCCAACAAGGTTTATGCAAGAAAGCACGATCCCTTCCCTGTCCCTCCCCTCTGTGCATCCCCAACCAGCTTTCTAGACTTACCCAGGCCCCCCTCTCTGTGCCTTTTACCCCCAGGCACACACCCCAAGTCCCCTGCCCCAACTTCTTGGGGGTCCCACCGTCCCCTCCCCACTCTCTTTAAAAAGAAAAAGAAAAAGAAAATTCACACAGCACAAACCACAGCAGGTCATGAGAAAGCGCTAGAAAGACAAACAAGCTTGACTGTCCATCAAAAATTTTTTTAATGGGTCTTCTGGCTTCCGCCAGCTTTCACTACGTGCCTGTGGCTCGTTTGAGGAATTATTCTCGGGTCCCATTTGCTCTCCTGGCACCGCGTCTCTAGCACGTGTATCAGACAGTCCCAGGGCGGGGTGTTCTGCTTAGTCACACCGGATGACGAATGTTTCCACAGCTGCAAACAAGACACTTCTGCTAAGAAGCTGGGGGCTGTTGGAGAGGCATGAGGACCTTATTATCAGTGTTGGAGTGAAGACAGAGAAGGAAGGCGGCAGGGAGCCCTCTGGAAAGGAAGGCACCAGGGCAAATGGCAAATCTAAAGGAAGGACAAATCGGGTTGGCCTCTGCGGTGTCTTAACGGGCAAGGTGTTTCCTGGGAAACGTACTGGGTAATCCAGTGAAAATTGGCAGAGATGCACCCTGTGCCCCAGTCCGCTCGCCAGCCCGAGAACCGGCATGGACCGAGGGCTCTGCTACATGCCGAGCATGGAGAATATTTCTCTTGCTCCTCGCAACAACGCAGGTTTACTGAAGAAGACACTGAGGCACAGGAAGACCAAGTAATTCGCCAGGGCCAGGATGGAAAATGGAGTGCCAAGTGACGTCCATCAGCCTCTTAGCTGCCCTGCTAAATGCGTCCATCCTCTGCTCTTCGCATTTAGGTTAAGAAAAGTGTTGCTCAACTCAACTACGCAGAATCACCTGGACCGCTCTTTTTGTAAAAAAACATCAATGCCCAGACCCGGGGTTGGACCCATTCATTAGAACCACTGGCGGTGCGCCCCCTCGATGCATTGGTATTTTTGAAAAGCTTTCAAAAAGGCAGTTTTGAATGTGCAACTGGACTTGACATTCACTGTTCTCAACTAATGCAGTGGTTCTCAAAGTGGGGTTCCCTGGACCAGTAGCAACGGCACCAGGGCACTGGTTAGGCATGCAAACCCAGAGCCCTACCCAAGACCTGTTGAAGCAGAAAATCTGGCAGGGGACAGAGGCCAGCAGCTGATATTTTAACGAGCCCTCCAGGTAATTTTGAAACACACTAAAGCTCAGGACATTGTGTGCTAATATCTCTTTGAGATTCTGATTTCCATTTTTTTTTTTTTT
>CM053620.1:24046701-24063643 GCA_028646535.1 Procyon lotor
TCTGCCCCTTCTCCCCACTAAAAAAATATATAAATAAAATAAAATAGCCAAAATCATAAAATCAAAGAGCAGCATGGTGGTTACCCGGGGCTGGAGGGAGGAAGAAATGAGGTATTATTAATCAACAGGCATGAAGTTTCAGCTAAGTAAGATGAACAAGCTCTAGTGAACTACCCAGCATTGTACTGATAGCCAGCAATGACACATTGCACATTTAACACTGTTGAGAAGATAGAGCTCATGTTGTGCTCTTATCACAATAATATATTTTAAAAGATTTTATTTATTTATTTATTTAGCAGAGAGAGATCACAAGTAGGCAGAGAGGCAGGCAGAGGGAAAGGGGGAAGCAGGCTCCCCACTGAGCAGAGAGCCCAATGCGGGGCTCGATCCCAGGACCCTGAGATCATGACCTGAGCCGAAGGCAGAGGCTTTAACCCACTGAGCCACCCAGGCGCTCCTTTATCACAATAATGTTTTTTAAAAGATTTATTTATTTGAGAGAGAGAGAGAGAGCATGAGTGTGGGGAAGGACAGAAGGAGAGGGAGAGAGAGAAAACTCAAGCAGGCTCTACGTTCAGCATGGAGCCCGATGTGGGGCTTGATCTCACGACCCTGAGATCATGACCTAAGCCAAAATCATGACTCAGATGCTTAACTAACTGAGCCACCCAGGCGTCCCCATCATTATAATGTGTTTTTTAAACCCACTACTCTTTATAGAATATGAACTCCAAAAAGACAAGCTTGTTCACCCCTGTATTGCCAGCACTTAAAGTCAAAATACTTACACTGTGAACGGATGGTTGGATTCACGACTGCTTACAATATGATGTGGATGCCATTTCCCCTGCATTTAGAAAACCTGCACTGGTAAAGACTTAGATCCTATTTTGCAAAGCTAGTTAAGGATTCATTTAACTGGATTCATTCAACTATCTGTATTGGTGAGATGAAAATCTTTGCGGTCTGAAAGTGTTTAGTCAGTCTGTTTTTGTTTTTGTTTTTGTTTCAAGAGAGGCTCCAAAGAAATGAAATTAACACCAACCACAGTTGGTAATTGCTGGCCTGGCCCTGCTGTGATTAGTCCTGGTTAAGAAGGCAGGTAGCTAATCTGCAAGGCTGTTTTATTTTCTGCCATCACACCCCTGCCCCCCAAAAGCGGAGGGCTGCTCATTATCGACAGAGAAGGGCGAATTTTCCTAGCAGTTCAAAGAGTCAATCCTGCATTCTTCTGCCCAGCCCAAAGCTCAGAAAGAGCTGTTGCTTCATCAGAGAGAATTAACCGGCCTTCCCACTCTCCTCATTAAATGATGGAAATGCATTGTGTCTTTCTGCACTAGCCTGCTTCCTTCAGAATTCCCTTTCCACTACCTGACCGCAGTTTTACCGTGTGTGAAAAATGGCTGGGAATCACAACAGTACTGCAAGGGAGCAATGATTAAATTTGTCCCCACAATTAATGTGTCTGTGATTGGCAGAGGGGAGGGGAGGGAGGGCTGGAGAAGGGGGTGTTACAGGGCAATCAACAATCAATGGCGGGAAGGTGACCTGACACCACAATCCTCTGCAATTGTAATCAATATCACTCCGGCTCCGGGAGCCTCTCTCAATCTACCCTGCTTCATCTCGATAGAGTTTATTCTTGTATAAATACCTTAAATAAATAGCACGAGGAGAACACCCAGGGATACTTGAAATTACATCCATATCGTGCAAAGGCGAAAGCGGGTTCCACTGGGGAGGATCTGTCTCTCAGAACCAAACAAGCTTCTCCTTTAAAAACCCTCGTAATTGGTTATTTACACACACCACAACTTTGCATGGAGGCTGCAGCTCGATTATCATAAGCATTTCCAATGCGACAGAACCCAACCTCAGTGAATACGCAAGCCCTTCTAATTTCTGACACGACTAACTGGAGGGAGCTGGCGAGAAGCAGTGATTTATCTGTTTGGGATTTGAATGGGATGCTGCCTGTCTCTAAGCCAGGGTTGTTTTTCTGGGAACATGTGTCGCCTTGAAACCCTGGCTGAAACTCTTTAGGAATCATAAGGATTCTAGGGGCCAAGATTTTTGTTTTCCTTACTGCTTGCCCCCCACCCCCCATCACCATCACCCCCATTCCTTCCTCTGGTAAAGGAAGGGGAGGAGATTTTGCTGAGATTTTGTGGTGGAAAACAATGCGGCCCCACCAATACGGGTCCGCTCTGCAGGTTGGCGAGAAGCAACGTCAATTACATGCAGATCAATTTAATCATGGACACCAGAGCAGATTGAAAACAAAGGCACTTCTGGAGCCCGCGCTGGGCTGGCGGGCACGCTAGGGAGGCGTTTACCCCTGGGACCCTCTTAGAAATTCTCCTATTGATGAGAGCCTCCTAGTGGGGAAGGATCTTGGAAATCCCAGCGGCTCCAACCACTCAAGTGCATCCTGAATGTGTCCACTTCTCTTCTTGTGCACCGCTGTCCCCGAGCCTCCTCACCTCAAGCCCGGGCTGCTGAGGGTCCTCCCGAGAGCCCCCAGTCCATCCTTGCCTCCACTCTGCCACCCTGAGCCGCGCGCCATGGGACAACCAAAGCGGTCCTTGGAAAATGACACATCAAGTCCTGACACACTGGTGTTTCCCACCTGCCCGCATCTTCCCCTTGCACTTGGAATGACGAGGCTCTGGGGTAGTGGCCCCAGCCCCCCTCTCCAAGTCCTCAGAGACAGACGACTCTCCCTCTCAATCACTGTGCTCCACAGTCTGTGGCCTTCTTTCTGTTCTTTGAACACGCCAAGTCTATTCCTACCCCAGGGCCTTTGCTAAGGCTGTGGCCTCCACCACGACTGCTCTTTTGTGCCTCCCCTGTATCTTCACATGGCAAGACATAATATAATATGTAATATATGATACGATATGCTATATGATATCATATACAGGGTGGATATTTATATATATAAAGATCTCAGATGTGCCTCAGCTCAACTGTTACCTCCTCAGAGAAGTCTTCCCTGACTTCCCACCTAATGTCACCTCCCAGGAGCCTTTGGCCACCCCACGATTCTCTAGCACATCCCCACAGTAGCCCCCTTGTGTAGCCCCTTGTCCCTTTCCCACCGGAATGCTGGCACTGCGGAAGCAGAGGCTGGTCTCTCCTGCTCAGGGCTCTATCCACAGCCTCTCAAGCAGTGCTTGGCACACAGTAGGTGCTCGGAAAGTATTTGGGGGAAGGAACGAATGACTGAGCTCTAAAAAGGAAGCTCAGTGACTGGAGATCCCCCTGCCCTAAGTCCTGGTTCCACTCGATTGCCAGTTTCTCCTGTAAAATTATGCAAAAGTATAAGCTCCGCCCCCAGGAAACTCCCTGATGGGAGATGCAGGCCCTGTTGAGGACCCTACTGACAGCCCTTTCCTTCTGCTGTTTCCGGGCGTTGCCTCCTTCTAGCCCCTTCTGTTGGCTCAACCTGGATGCTCTTAGGAGGCCTCCCTAGCACTTGTACCACCAAAGTGTCCTGTCCGTTTGGGAAGGCCTGGCCCCCAAGCTTCCGAAGCCCTACACAGAGTAGTCCACGGGCCCTTACACTGTCCTCACCCCATTCTGGCTCCTTTTCTCCCCTCTGATCCTTTTGCACCAGCCTGGGAGCCCCTCCCCCCTCGGGATCCGTCAGGGTCTCTGGAGGGGACTATCCGACACCGTCAGCATCTCTGGTCCTCGGTCAACACAACGACCAAAAACGGCCCCCAGGGAGAAGAGCCATTTCCCCAGCTTTATTTACTTCAGATCTGATGTCTAGACTGCACAACGGCTCGGAGCACGGACTCCGGGGCCAGAGAACAAGCAGAATTCCAGTCGTGGCCCCACTACTTACTAGCTGTGCAACCTGGGGCTAGCAGTGTCAGCCTCCTCAAAGCGGAGATGATCATGCTTAAATGAGGTCAACGGCGATGATGTCTGTAAAATGCCTGATCTATTATATTGCTCAGTAAAAAGGAAAACGTGTGTGTTGGTGCGTATGCGTGCGCGCATCCACCCAGCCACCCATCCACCCACACACACACACACACTAGAAGTCTGTGACTCTCTTCTGTTAGCATTGGCTCCTCATTTCTGGTGTCCCATCTAAATGAGCTCTTTCCCCATTTCCCTACACCTATGCATTCGTAATTTTTTTTTAGCATTATAGCTTTTTTCTTGGCAATTGGCATTTTTTTAAAGTCTTTTTTTTTAAAGATTTTATTTATTTATTGGACAGAGAGGAGAGAGATCACAAGTAGGCAGAGAGGCAGGCAGAGAGAGAGGGGAAGCAGGCTCCCTGCTGAGCAGAGAGCCCAATGTGGGGCTCGATCCCAGGACCCTGAGATCATGACCTGAGCTGAAGGCAGAGGCTTTAACCCACTGAGCCACCCAGGCACTCCTAAAGTCTTTTTTTTAGAGCAGTTTTGGGTTCATAGCAACTTGGAGAGGAAAGACAGGAGATTTCCCACATGCCCCCTGCACCCACGTGGGCACAGCCTCCCCTACGGTCATCCTCCTTCCCCAGAGTGGGGCATTTGTCACCACTAATAAACCCATGATGACACATCATTATCACCTAGAGTCCACAGTTGACATTAGGGCTCACTTATGGTGTCGGGCATTCTACGGGTTTGGACAAGTACATAGACATGTAATCATTCTAGTACCACATAGAGCCTTTCCACGGTCCTAAAAATCCTCTGAGTTCTGCCATGTCGTCCCTCCGCCCTAGCCCCTGGCAACTGCTGATCTTTTTACTATCTCCATAGTTTTGCCTTTTCTAGAATGCCATGTAGTTGGAATCGCGCAGTATGTAGTCTTTTCAAATTGGCTCTGCTCCTTTCATATTTAGCAATATGCATTTTCGATTCCTCTGTGTCTTTTAATGATTTGATTGCTCATTTCTTTTTGGTCCTGAATAATATTGCATTGTGTGCACAGACCACAGTTTACTTATCCGTTCGCCTCCTGAGGGACATCTTGGCTGTCCCCAAGTTTTTTCCTTGGCTGAGGTGAAGCTGTGAGCTTTCCTTGTCAGTCAACAACTTTGTGATCCAACTGTACGGGACTTCGTGCCTTTGGGGTTTTAAAAGTTTCTTATTATGCCTTATATCAAGGCTGCCACTGAGTGAGTGGGAATTAAGACTTCATATAGTTTTTAGACCTTGTAATATTTCTCCAAATAAATCTCTCCTATAAATCACAAGGATAAGTATTTATAAAAGTGCTATAAACATCCCTGTGCAGATTTTTGGGTGAATTTGGTTTTTCAACTCATGTGGGCAAATTCCAAGGATAGTGATTGTTGGATCAGATGTTAGCTTAACAGCAATTTTTATTTTATTTTTTAAAGATTTTTTTTATTTGACAGAGAGAAACACAGCTAGAGAGGGAACACAAGCAGAGGGAATGGTAGCAGGAGAAGCAGGCTTCCCGCCGAGCAGGGAGCCCGATGCGGGGCTCGATCCCAGGACCCTGGGATCATGACCTGAGCCGAAGGCAGACGCTTAACGACTGAGCCACCCAGGCGCTCCATAACAGCAATTTTTAAAAAAAATTTTATTTGTTTGAGAGAGAGAGGGAGAGAGCGCGCACGCATGCACGAAAGAAGGGGAGGAGCAGAGAGAGAGAGGGAGAGAGAGAGAATCTCAAGCTGAGAGCAGAGACTGACCTGGGTCTCAATCCCAGGACCCTGAGATTGTGACCTGAGCCAAAATCAAGAGTCGGATTCTTAACCAACCGAGCCACCCAGGCATCCCAGCAGAATAGCATTTTAATCTTTGAATTGGTCCTTGTGGTCTCAACCGCTCATCTATTTATCCAACAATTACCTCCTGAGGGCCTGTCTCTCTAGGGGCCCGGTGCTAGGCACTAGGGATAGGAATGGGTGTGTAATGGAATTGCTTTTTGCCCTTGGGGAGCGTATAGTCCAGTGGAAGAAACAAATAGAAGACAAAGAAATGGGTCAACGTGTTATCGATGATGGGATGTGTGTCTTGAAGGGATTGTGTGAGGTACAGAGACAATGCAAAGTGAAGATATAGGTTCAGAGGTGAGGGGTGTACTGAGCCAGACCCATCAGGAAGGCCCCTACGAGGAGGTGACATCTAAGTCAGGACAAGAGCGGGGGAAGGCGTCTCAGCCACAAGAAGGGCCCAGGGACGGTGATCCTGATGGAAGGAATCTGTATGAGAAGGCCTGGAGGGGAAAAGAGCGGGGGCACCCGAGGAACCAAGAGGAGCCCCCGTGGGGAGGCGAACTGGGCTCGGGTCCTAAGAGTGCCCTGGAGAGCCCCCAGGAGCCAGATGACTGGAAGGAGAAGGAATCAAGTACATCTTCCCGAGCACTGTCTCGGAAATTCGAGCGTGCACAGCCCTCCACGCTGTGCGCGGCTGACCCTGCCCGGCCTAGGGGACGACCTGTGGCCAATCACACTGATCAGAGAGAGTGCAAGTAGCCTCGGTGAGCTCCGGAAAGAGGGGCCAACTCCATGGCCACTGTGTACTGAGTAGGAGGCCTCAAAAATAAAAACAAAGGGCTCAAAGCTGGACCAGCGGCCCTTTCATGCAAGAGGTTTGCCCTGCAGCTCACATGCATTCCGGGCTCCGACAGGGCCATGCAACCCCCAAAGTGCCCCCTGTGCCCGTGCTCTGAACCTCTGGTTTGTCCACAGCTGGAATGTCGCCCAGGAGCTCCGGGCTGGGCCACTTCCCTTCTCTGACACCCACAGATTCCGGACTACCACCTCCTGGCCCCAGAGTGAACGCCCAGCTCTGGCCGGTTTCTCCTCTTCTCTGGGCAGTTCATCCCCTACCTCTCCAGGAAGGTTACCCTGGCCAAATCGGAGGACATTCTCTGTCCCTGTACCTGGGAACTCCCCCTACTGAAGAAAAGGGAAGTACAAGTTTAATCCCTAGCAGGGCACTCCCTCTAAAGACCCCATGGGCAGTGCAGATTATAGTAATGAGGGCTTGCCTTAGGAGTTGCAGAGGAATTTGTACCTCTCAAGTAAGCACAGCATCACCATTCTGCCCCAAACACCACTTGCGCTTTCCCTGTATTTCACCGTTAGGGATGCATTCCTTTGTGTTGACCAGATGTAGTATTAAGATACAGATTAGTGGGGAGATCCATAAGTCATGCATTCACCCGTGTAAAGGGGAGGAGGCCATGGATCAGTAGTTCTCAACCCTGGTGTATATTAGAATTATCTGGGCCACACTCCTGAATAATTAAAACTAAGTCCCTGGAGACAGGGCCCAGGCATCTGCAGTTAGCAAGAGCTGCCAAGGTCCTTCTGATGCTATGTGAGTACCAGGAACTCCTTACATGGGCAACTCATCATGAAATGTACTAGGGGACGCCCCACTGATGGTCTGAGCTTTGCAGATTGCCCAAAGGAGAAGCCGGCCACTGGTCAGACTAGGGGCCACTGGGGTTTCTCCTGGCTAAACGCTCTTTCAGCCAGCAGCAGCTATTGGCCGGTGTGAGATGGATCCCCAAGCCTACTGAGGCCTTCTCAGCCTTCTGGGCATAGGGGCTAGAGCAAAGGACTCTGGGTTATATGGGGAAAGGGAAGAATTAACTGATAAGTGAGTGTGCAGCCAGAACCCTGAGCAGCAAGCCCCTTGGCGGGGGGGTGTGCGGTGGAGAGCAGGACATGCTAACTCTGAAATCAGGAGCAAGCACCTGGTGTAACACACACTCCGGTCCCACTGCCTCAGCCGTGGCCCGCCTTGAGGGATCCAGGAGAAATGAAAATTAATGGGGTGGGGAAGGTAATCAGTGGTGAGTCCCACTTTTGTTAATAACCACCCTCCATCACGGGTAGAATGAGACGGTGGGGGCCAGGGTCACCTTGGGAAAGCAGGGTGGGAGCCTGGGAGGGGTCTGTCTCTCTCTCCCCCCACCCCCAGGTCAGGGCAGAGGGTCTCAGAAACGGGCTGTCCCTTTGGAGCCACTAGGCCGTGAGTGCTTTGAAGATTGGCTCCGTGGACTCTGCGTTTGTCCCCGATGTCACTACCCTCACCACTTCCGGCCCCCGCTGCCTCATCGGCACAGAGAGAGTCACTCTAAAAATGGAGACACTTTGGGGTCAAAGCTCCTGCAAGCAGGTGGGGCCGACAGCAGCCTCTGAACCCCCAAAACTGTCCGATGATAACTTCCCACGGCCGGCAACCCCTGCCCTACCAGGTACCTAAAAATCACAGGGCCCCCCTAGACAAACACCTCTCCCAAGCTGGCTCTTTGTTTCCAAAGCCGTTTTCATTTCCCATTTGCTTACTCAGCCTCCCCGCCCCGCACTGTGTTGCTTGGTGATGGGCGAAATGGGCAAACACGAGCCTCCCCCAGCCAGGCTTTGATGTGCGCTGCCGGAAGCTGTCACAGGTCAGCAGCGAAATGGACAGATTTCGGTCATTTCCCATACGCCGGGCACCAGAGCAAGCCACGCGCTGCCCACCGAGCCAGTCAAGTCGGTACAGCTGAGCGGTTAAAGCTTGGATTCTGGAACCAGGCTCTTTGGTTCCAGATCCCTGCTCTACCACTTAACCCGCTGTGTGACCTTGGGCAAGTGACTGATCTCTCTGGGCCTCAAATGCCTGCAACTGATCTGTAAAGCACCAGTAGCGGCACCTTGCATCATAGAGTTGTGAAGTTCCAATAAGGTCCTACATATATAAAGAGTATTTAAAACAAAGGCAAGGATCCCTGGGTGACGGGCATTAAGGAGGGCGCCTGACGGAATGAGCGCTGGTTGTTACATGTGACTGATGAATCACTGAACTCTACTTCGGAAACTAATTAATTGAATTTAAGTAAAATTAGTTGATTAATTGAGTTTAAATTTAATTAATTGAATTTAAATAAATTTTTTAAAAGACATAGGTTCTAAGGCAAAATTAATTAATTAATTAATTTAAAAAATAAAACAAAGTCAAGTGTATTAGTTTGATCAGGCTGCCACGGTAATTCATACACAGACCCCTTGTAGTCTGGAGGCTAGAAGTCCAAAATCAAGGTGCCGGCTGATTTGGTTCCTGGGAAGCCTTTCTTCCTGGCTTGCAGACAATCACCTCCCCCGTGTCCTTCCCTCTGTGCTCACAGGCAGAGGGAGCTTTGGTGTCTCTTCCTCTTCTTCTAAGAGACCAGCACTACTGAATTCGGGGCCCTCCCTTGTGACCTCATCGAATTCGTGTCACCTTGTCATGGGCCCTATCTGGAAACATGGTCATACTAGGGATTAGAGTTTCAGCTTCTACATTGGAGGTAGGGAAGCACAATCCAGTCCATAGCAATGGGCACATAACATGGTCTTAAAGTGTTGCCCGTTGTTATTATGACCATCATACCCATTTCACAGGGGAATGCTGAGACCCAGAGAAGGTGTAACACTTGCCCGTGGATGTGGCAGAGTAAGATCTGAACCCAGGACTGGTCTGAAATCAAAGCCCGTGGCTGTAACCAGATGCCAAACACTTGACTCTTCCCACCAGATCTCAGGGGCTCTTGACCCCCCACCAAGCACCCCTTGAGTGCTCTTTGACCAGTGGTCATTCCCATGGCCTCTAGGGAAAGTGTCACACCTCTTGGCCAGGGAGCCGAGATTGTCATGTTGTGCACCCCAGTTGGGTGCCTAGCCCTGGGGACCCCTTGCTCAGGGAGCTGGAGAAGGTCGCCCTCTTTTTTGTCCCCCCCACGATCCTACATCTTGATCCTTGTTCCCTTCCAGGCCCTGTATTAGCTGCTTGCAAGGTTTGGTCAGGTGGGAAAGGGAAAAGAACATAGCCACAGCCACTGGTCCTGTCCCCTCTAGAGCCAAATGAGGTTGACCTGAATGAGGTTCTTGCTCGAGCTGTATCTGAAAGAGCCAGGAGCCTCCCCTGCCCCGTAGCTAGACTTTGGTGGTAAGGCATGGAACAGACAGCTGCCTGCTCAGCACGCATCCCATTCTTCTGGAAAAAGCATCTGGCCTTGCTTTTGGGAGACTTGCATCCCACATTCTGTCCATGGGGCTAACTCTTATCAATCATGCGACCTCAGTCTGACCAGTCCGAGCATCCCATCTTTCTAGATACTATATAGTTGGTTCAGGGATGGGCACATGTCCCAATGTAGGCAAACCAGAGGGAAAAAAATCAATTCCAGGATTATCCTTAGCATAATCAGGGAAGAGACATTCTTTTCGCCAAACTTATTTCTGAGGGTACAGAGGTCAACCTGGGGGGCAGCTGGCCACCATCCTGCTGCCATGAGAATGAAGCCAAAGAAAGGAGAGAAGAGCTGAGAGAGGCTGAGAGAGAGAGAGTCCTGCCATTGTTTAAACTCCTGGATATAGCTGTGCCTGAAGCTAGATTGCAAAACATAATAGTTACCTAAGCCAAATATTTCCTTCCTTGCTAGTTTGACTTGGGTTTCATGATTGTTTAAAAAAAAAAAAAAAAGACCTTTAAAACAGAGGGAAGGGGGATGCCTGGGTGGCTAGGTCATTTAAGTGTCTGACTCCTGATTGCAGCTCAGGTCATGATCTCAGGGATGTGAGTTTGAGTCCCACATTGGACATGAGGAGGCCTGCTGAAGATGCTCTCTCTCCCTCTCCTTGCCCCTTGCCCCACTTTCTCACTCTCAAAAATAAATAAATAAACAAACAAATAATAAATAAATAAATAAGGCAAGCAGAGGGAAGAAACAGAAATTAGAAATTCTAAATAGGTTAGAAGCATTTAGGAGCCAGCTTGTCCCACATGCTGGAGATGAAAATCATACCTTCTCCTTCTCCGTCATGAGGAGCCTTAGCATTGGCCAGAGCTATATTCTAGAAATGGCAGAATGCTCCCCAAAGACACGGGGAGAAATACCACTGGCCTGGCTCGGCCAGAAGAGACAATGGGATTTTCAGCATCGCAGTTTGGAGGCTCTGGACACTTCATGGCACAGAAATCCATGCAGGATCCCCGGGAGCCTCCATCTGAGAAGAACATGGCATTGATGTGGAAGGCAGGCTGCACATACATCCGGCAGGCCTCCCTGATCTCACGGCAGTGTGCCCACTAGAGCCGGCTGGTCAGGAACGTTTGAGTCCCAGCGGCTAATGAATCAGAGGTCAGCAGGCAGTCAGAATGGAGATAGGCCCCTCTCAGCCCCTAAGCTTCACTCTGGGCCAGGGCCAGGACTAGAGGCAATGACCCGGGGCAGGCCTGGGCCCTGTGAGGATCTAGAGCCTTCACCCCTGCAAGGGAAGAGGAGTTTAAGGCTGAGGGGCTGAGTCCCTATGGAGACTGGGAGGGGGAAGGGTTCTCCCCCATCCTCGCCCCTCCTCTTCACTTGCCCCTGAGGGTTTGTTGGGGAGGCGAATCAGATGAGTCCCCGTGGCCACGAGAGTCTCCGTTCCCCTGCCTCAAATCAGGGGTAGCTCCTGCAAGGAGGACTTGATGGCTCAATTCATCGCATCTTGAGAAATAGCTACTGAGACGGAAGGGAGGGTGGGGGTGCAGGCAAAGGCGGGAAGACAGCTGAGATGGATTTGAGCACCAAAGTTTGAATAATGGATTGGGCCTCAGAGAATGAGGGGATTCATTAAGAGGGCAAAGCCAAGGACCCCTCTTAGAAGAACGTCCCCGGGGTCAGGGAAGTGAGGCTGACGTCGCTCATACAGTGTTTACTGACCCCTGTGCATGCTGGATGGGCCTGGCTCCGCAGGATGGAGGAGACGGGGGCTGGGGGCCTGTCCTCCCTCCTTCATCACGGATAACTAGATGTTCGCTCTTGGTTCCATTTGGCTCCTTTAATACCTGAGAGAGAGCTTGGGCCCATCAGGGTTCTTGGGTGTCGAGCAACAGAGACCAACCTTGGCTGGTGTAAGCATAGAGGAGAATTGTCTGGAGAGGTATGGGGTAGCTCTCAGAATCAAAGAAAAAGACAAAGTACTAGGCTCAAAAGGACAGAGACAGGGATCTTGGTGGGACAGGAGCCCGTACAAATTCTCAGACTGGAATCCAGTACAAGCCATCTTTCATCAGGAGAGAGCAAATTAATGGCTGGGCTCTGGCCACGTGCCCACCCATTGGCCAGGAAGGAGGGGCGGTATCAAACAACAGGAGAATCTCACTGGCTGCACTTGAGCTACTGCCCCACCCATTGGCCAAGCACTTTGATTGACAGTTCTGCCAAGTACTGCCCCAGTAGTGGGGGCGTGGTCAGTCACCGGAAGTAAAACTGGAGGTCTTACAGGAAATGGAGGGAGGGGGGAGGAGGAAAAGATGTGAGACAACAAAGAAAACACCAAATAGCTGTTGCAAGTGTCAGCAATGCTCAGGCTCCGGAAGGGTTGTTTCCCTGAGACTTCCAATTTACTCTGAATCGATTTATGCTTTATTAGGTAGTTAGAAAGCGTCCATCCAAGTGCCGACTCAGTAGGGAAGAGGGTCAGTAGGAACAGCCACTGGTGGAACTACATTCATGGGTCCTCTACCGTGGGCCAAGCAGCGGGCTAAGCGTTTTCTATCCGTGATTGCCTCTCACCTCATCACAGCCACACAAGACGATGGACTTTGTAGATGAGGAAACTGAGGCTCAGCCAAGGGACTTGCCCACACTCATGGCTCCCAGAGCCAGGACTCACCGGAGATTGGTCAGCACCAAAGGCCATGCAGAGAGAGCACAATGCCCCACAGAATCCCAGGGGCAGAGTGGGACCCTAGGTGGGGGGAAATCGGGGGGTGGGGGCAATGATAAGGAGGAGGAAGAAAGACAAGAGGAGATGGTATGGGGGACAACTCAAGGAACCACCAGGCTGGAGAAGGAAACTGAGGTCTTGGCACCCCCACAGCAGGCTTGTCTCACATTTAGGGAGTGAACCACAAGGATCCAGCATCATCAGGGGCCCTCCCGTCATTGGTGGCTGTCTCTGATGAGCTCGAGAAAGAAGAGGGTGGCCAATTCACAGCTGTGTATGTTCCAGATAACATATGGAATATTCTGACTGCCTTTACTCTTCCCCTACCCTCCTCTAGGTAGCTTAAAACACAAGAGCCCAAAGCAGGGAAAACAAAATGGATTTCCCACGTCCTGAGCATCTACAGAGGGCCAGGTGTTTTTCCTACATCATCCCTAAGTCTGGGGATAACTTTGCAAGGATATGCTGTCTCCATTTTACAGATGAGGAGCCTGAGGCTCAGAAAAGATGAGCTGTGATTGGAGCGCAGGAGCAAAATTCTAGCTGGGAGGCACGTGGGTGGAGAAGCAAAGGCTGCTGCCAGGGAACCTCCTTTTCCCTCCTGCACTGGCCCCCAGGACCAGTGGCTGCTGGGTGGCCCTGCTTTGTGTGCCGGGCACAGGATCCATGCCGTCTGGAAACCTGCCCTCCCTAAGTTGTGGCCTCACTTAACCAAAGTTTGTAAAAGGGCACCCTGAGAGAAGAAACAGACTTATCTCACCAGAGCCCTGCTAAAATCCCAGTAAGCCCGTTGCGCGCTAGAGATTGAAGTGCGATTTTGGCATCTCTCCTCTGGCGTGGAAAGAGCTTACACTGAGTCATATTTCAAAAAGGCACAACTGACACAGTATAATCTCTGGTCTTAACTCCCCCTGACCTTGAGAGAGCAGCAATAACACGCAGGGGCTGTGGGGCTGGGAGGAAGGCGGGCTGCCGGGAGAATCTCATCAGGGGCCTGATGCCACGTCGCTGCTGGGGAAGTTGGGGGGGGGGTGCTTCTCCTGAAGTCCCCAGGCCACGACAGAGCTCCCAGCCACCCCTCCTGGGCCCCTAGCGCCACCCCTTCCCCAGCACCTAATGAGATCCAAGCCCCCCCTCTCCCCACCCGCCCCCAGGACTCACCACCATCTCCTCTCATCTTCCCCCGAGTCGGCCCTCTCCCCACCCTTTTCTCTTCTCCCGTGACAATAATGAAGCTGAAAATGTCGCCAGAAAAGGCATCGATCTGTTTATCTATCACCCGCTAATCAAAAGTTTCCTGCCTCCTGTTAAAATACCAATGATTTCCTTTGCGGAATCAAACAGGTCTGTTCTCGGAGACGAAGCGCGTCAGTGGAGACAGTTTAATTACCGCCTGTGATGCCTCTTCCCTGAATACCAATCTTTCCCGAGTTACATGATGAGCACACATTAGGGGAAGAATTAAATAAAAAAGCAGGAACGGACTAATTGCGGGGCGCCTCCCATGGAATCGGGCTTCCCGATTAGGCACCCCTAGCCTTTCCTCGGGGGGCCTGGGCCATCTCAAGCACCCAACCCTAGGGAGTTCCAGCACCGTGCAGGGGGGCTGCTGTTTACACCTTGAGTCCCCCAGACACGCAATAAGCACAGGGCTTGAGACTGCGGACTTGAGCGCCAAAGGCTGGTGCTATGTTCCAGTCCAGGTTCTGGTCACTTCATCTCTAGAAGCCTCAGTTTTCTAGCATGAAAAATGGGAACAGTAAACAGCCACATCAAAGGCTGCTGTGAGGATTAAATCAAACCCAACGAGCCAAGCCTTGATCCTAGGAGAGGTCAATTAATGAGAGTGGTTATTAGCAGTTAATTATACCATTAATTAAAACATTACATGTATCAGTAAGCAGATGTTTTTAATAGATTACTATCATATTTGGATAAAATATACGACTACAATTTTCTGTTAAGTTCATGTTTTTGGTCAGCTCCGTGTTTTTCCGTACCTCCTACTTTTCTATTGTCATATGTCACTTTCACAATTAAAAAGTTACTTTAAAAATATACAACTATACACTTACACGTTTTTATCATGTTAGAATGTTATTATAAAACACAATAAGGAGTCATTCTCCTCTATCTCCTTTATCCTTTATGAGTTATTACAGGCACAGGGAATGGCTCACAGGAGCACATGTAAACGCTGTTCCTTTCCTGTCTTTGATGAGAAGAAACACGGTCACTCACTCAATGCTCAAATCTCTCTCCCCCCACTCTGTCACCAGCACGTGCCTCCCTGGGCCTTTCGCCCCACACGGTCCTGCCGCAGGGGGACCATGTCCACGCCGCCAAAGGGCCCGCTCCCCGGGCATGCCCAGAGTGCTGGCAAGGTCCCCCCTCTCCTGCCCCTAAATTCCTTTCGACAGGAACAAATGACCACAGCGTGACACCATTTATGGGAAAGAATACGCACAAAAATAGCTTTTGGATTTTACATTCTCAAAGGAAAAAAAATAACATTATTTATAAAAATAAACAAAAATAACTTCCCTCTTCTCTCTGGAAAAATGCCATTTCACTCTCAAACACACAGGTGTTTGCACACACTCACACACACACACACACACACACACACACACACACACACCTCTCTGCCTGCACCGATCATCTCCCACCTTCTCGTGTGGATGGAAACTGGGTTTCCCCTGCCATTCATCACACCCCCGCTGGCGCTGTGCTGGACTCCCCGGGCAGGGGACCAGATGCAAGCTATGTCCCCACATCGCTGACTCTAACCTTTCCTTGTCAGTGACCTCAGGAAGCATCCGAGTGTTTGGAAATGAAGCCTTCCGAGCCCCGGGGGGTGGAGGGGTGCAGGTACAGCCCTAGGTGGGGGGCTTTTGGTGATGGCTCCACCAAGAGGCTTATCCCTGGGGCAGCTTTCCGTCCTCCCATCCTATCCAGTGTCATGAGCAAGGCCAGGAGAAAAGAGGGGGGCTTTTCTGGCTCTCCCAGCTCTCCCTGGGTGCTTGCTGCCAGCACCCTGAGACACAGGGGGCTTCTCCTGGGGATGCTCTTCCCATCAGAATTCAGCTAGTGGGAAACTTGAGGCTCAACTGGCTTATCCCCTTCCCCCACTGAGCCTCTGACAGAAATTGGACCCCAAGAGATCCCAAAGCCCCCACGTATAAGAATTCGGAAGAAGACCCTTTCCTGGGGACTCTGCTAGAAGAGGCTAAACTGTGCCACACAATTCAGCAAATAAGCCCCGGGTGGCTGGCCCGCATCGGTGCATACAGACGTGACTCTGTCCACACAGGCCGCGGTCACCAGGGCAGCTGTCCTCCCCCAGGGAGAGCACACAGCCCCGCTGGGATCAATGCAGCAGGCAATCCTGGGAAGTCCCAGTGGGGCAGGCTGGGGGTGTCTGGACAGAGAGGGCGTTTTTTAGGAATCAGGTGAGGCTTGGGGGGAGAGGTGGGGCTTGCCAGGGGAAAGGGTGTGCAAAGGCCGAGGGTAGGCAGGGCGCGTGGCTCAGGGCCCGGGGGGCCACGTGTTAGAGCTACTCCCATGGTCAATGGGGGAGCCTGCGGCAGCTTGGAACCCAGCAGTGATGCGATCAGAGTCGCACTTCACTCTGGCCACGCGTGGTATTTAAGAAATGCCCCCGGGGAGGATGACGGTCTGGTCCTACGAGTGGGAGTGGCTCGCATTCCCTCCCCCTGACCAGTGTTACAACCACGGTGTTGCTGGAGGCCGTGTACGGGCTTGCACTGGGCCTCCACCTCTGGCCTCCATTTCTGCCCCCTCCTTTCTCAGCCTCCCTGGATCCCCTCCACCCACCTTCTGAGCACACCCCCCCACACACACCGCCACCAACGCAGAGAGCGGGATGTCATTTATTTTTGTGAGTTTTTTTTTTCACCGTTGGCACACACACAATTCCCACCCAGCTCATAATGTAAATATGACCTTTCTGATATTCATTATCAATTAAAGAAACAAATCCCCTTCTCTGAGCTGCACAAGAGACCTTTCCAGGCGAAGAGCACAAAAGGGACTCTCTGGCGGCCTGCCAGCTCGTCCATCTCCCGTGGCTGGGGGCTGCGGGGGGGCGGGGGGGGGGAGGCAGGACAGACAAACAGAAACAACCCTGGGCGGGGGTCCCCTTAGAAGTCATTGCTGCAAATGTCTAGGGCCCCACAAGAGTCGCAGAGACCCCAAGGCGAGGGGACTCCCCCCAGCTTTCTTCTCTTTCTTCCCCTGGTGGGT
>CM053620.1:24063743-24076114 GCA_028646535.1 Procyon lotor
ATTAGAGAAGGTCATCTTGCATGAAAGTGTGCTTCTCCCACTAGGCCCGCATTGCCCAAGCTCTCCCCTCCTTCCTTTTGTCATCCATCCCTCCTCCTCTCATCTTCTCCCCCCTCCTTTTCACTCCGTTCTGGAAACACCCTCACAGCTCCCTCACAACACCGTTTCCCCCAGGAACCCAGTGAAAGCCTCAGGAGGAGCTCAGAGGCGGTGCAGAGGCAAGGGGTGGGCCCTTCCCCCTCCCACGCCCCACAGAGGACCCCTGCTCCCTGCTCTGGGGTCTGCAGGAGGGAGTGGGTCCCTTAGGCGGCCACCCTCAGAGAAACAGCCGTTCCGCATGCCCCAGCCCTTTCCCATGGCTGCACGCCCAGCGCCTCATGCCAGACTCCCCGAGAGCCCCAGGCCCACACACCGCCCTAGGAAGAAAACCCCAACCCACCCGTGACCCACCGGTCCCATGTTGCTGTCACAGCCCAGGCTTAATTGCTGGTTAGGGAGGGGCGACAATCCCCCAACGTGCCCGTGCGGCTGGCTGGGCTAACCACACCCGTCTGGGGCGCCTGGGGACCACGCTGTGTGCATTAGAGGCTCCCGGCTGTGCAAACGGCATTGGGCACGGTGGTTGCCCAAGTCTGCTTCCCATTCCTGGAGCAACGTGCCCACCAGCAGCCCGAATCAGACGGGGAGGCGGAGAGCAGTCTGCTGGGGGTCGAAGGCACATTTGGAAAGCCAGCCGCAGTGACACAAATGGGCGGGGGGGAGGGAGAGGAACAGAGAAAATGCAACACCTGCATTTGTGACCTGCAGCCTACTTTGTCTCCCGCATCTGCTCCTGAACAGTGGATCCTCCAAGTTCTGTCCAATGGAGAAGAGGGAACAGCCCATGACCTTGAGCCTGAATTTCTTCCTGTACACTCCGAGGCCACAGGGTGCTCATCCCACATCCCCTTCTGGGTGATAGGAAAGCCAGGTCCCCCAGGCCTGCACTACCTGCCCTTCAGGTGCCCACCCCCGACCCCGGGGAGGCCAGCTTGCCTGACTCCAGGCTCCCTACCTCCCCATCCTCTGCCCGCCTTCCTGCTGGGGGGGAGGTGCACTCTGGCGACACCACCAGGCAGCTAGGGGTACTGCAGAGGGAAAGCCCGGAACCAGGCTAGAAGGGTTCAAAACAGGCACAAGGCACCTAGAGGGGACACACACACACACACACACACACACACACACACACACACGCATATGTGTACACACAGCATGCCCATGTGCACACACACACACACACATCCAAGAGCAATAGCAGGTGACCAACACTTGCCAAAGTAGCATGGATCCCTCCAGCAACATCCCCCCTCCCAACAGCCTTTGTTTACTCAAAATGTGACCCAATTTGGGGAGCTGGCACTAGGAAAGGGACTCCAGAAAGCTCCTCCTACATCATCCTGCCTCAGGTCATGCTTGTATCCATGATATATATCCACCTGCTGGCCCTCCCTTTACCATTCCTGGTTCTCCTGCCACAGGGGTATGTCCCAGACTTAGAAAATCAAAAGCGGGAGTATCCAATGTTTGTACCCACTATCAGGAAGGTAACCTATGGGCATGGCAGACATTTTCCAGGTTATCTCTATTGCATCATTACTTACAGCAGCAAAGTAACTGGAAACAACCTTATCGCCCATCACCAGGACCTGGCTGAGTACAGGGTCACGTATCCAAGACATGAAAGCCAAGCACGGACTAGGACAATAGGGACAAGGAGATTCGGCTCTTATCCCCCATGACACCTTCATATGACCCTTGGTGGGGTCCCTAGCGGGGCCCTAATGGTTCCCCTCACTCAGAGGGCACAGCCACATCCACGAGGGGTAAGGGGCAGCAAGCAGCCAAGTAAGAGCAACTGTGGGAAGATCAACGGTAAGGGCATCAGCATGTAAGAATTATTCGGCCAGCTTCCTCTCTGCCTTGCCGGAATGAAACATTCCTTAAGCTAAAAGTTCAGCTACCATTACATGCTTCCCTGCTGAAGGGAACATTATAGCCTAGACAGGGGCCAGAGAAGGAGTCACTTTGGCAATTACATTTGCTATCTACTGTATATATATCATTAACCTCAGGCCAATTTTTAAGTCCTAAATGTTGTGGCTTAAATACACAAGAAATGTGTATTATCTCACGCTGTTCCTCTAGGTCAGGGATCTGAGAGCCTGGGTTGAGAGCAGTCTGGTGCAGGGGCTCCTCATCCAGTTGCAGTCGGGATGTCAGCCGGGAATTGTGGCCATCACAAGGCTTGACTGGGCTTGGAAGGTCCATTTCCGAGTGGCGCATGGATGCAGCTGTGGACAGAAGGGCCCAGTTCCCTCCCCATCGAGCTGCTTGAGCTTCCTCACAAGATGGGAGCCACCGTCTCCACAGCAGGTGACGCCAGTGAAAGTAAAGTGAAAGCCACAATGTCTTGAATGCCCTGACCTTGGAAGAGGCACGCCATCGTTTGCATGGTATCCTGTTGGTGACGCGAGTCATTTCTATTCCATATGCAAGGGAACTACTCAAGGGCGTTATTACCAGGAAGCAGGGATCACTGGGCACCATCTTGGAGGTTGGCTAGCATGGTAATTAATATTCATATTTGACGACCCTGAGCACCACCACCCCTGACCTGCCCCACCCCACCACTGGCCTCCGGTCCCCTCATCTGCCCCATGAAGACTCCCACTTGCTACCCTGTCAAATTCCTTTTAGAAAAAAAAAAAAGAGAGAGATTGTAAATTGATTTGCTCAATTATTGAAACTGTGCTCATACTATCATTCTGTACTGAAGGTCCTGATACCCTTTCTTATCTTGTGTCTACCACTTCCCTTTCACCACCCTACATTCCTGCTAACTTCTAGGACCTAAAGATCCTGAAATGTGGATGGTCACACCCACTCCCTGCAGGCCGTGTGTTTGTTAAAAATAGCTGTGTGACCTTTGACAGCTTTCTTAACCTCTCTGGGCTTCTCTTTCCTCCTCTGTTAAATGGGGTTACTAAAAGTATCTGCCTCGCTGAGGATAAAAGGAAATAACATGTGTTAAGTACTTAGAACAGGACCCGACATGGAGAAAGTGCTATTGATATTCTCATTATTGTTACCCTGTTAACACTGTATCTTCCTCCAGGAATCCCCTTTCCAACTCCCTTTGTCAGCTTCCTACTGCTCCTTTCCATAAAGTGCTCCCAGCAGAAGTGAGTCCCCATCCCCCACCCCCAACCCCCACCCCGCATTTCTGGAGTTCATTTCCACCTTCTGCAACCTGGTGACGCTCAGCCTTGTGACACACTGGTGGTGCCCAGGTCTTCACCCCCCAAATCCTGCCCCACTCCCCACCCCCACGGACAGCCAAAATTTGAGCTCCCTGAGATGCTCTCAAGCCTCCCGCACACAGTGGGGTGAGTGTGATTTACCGCCCCCTAGCGGATGATCTGTGAGTGGGTATTGAAGGAGTCATTGGAGAAGGGAATGAGCAGAGACAAAGGGGGGTGCACCTGCATCTTTGCAAGGTGAAACTTTTAGCTTGCTTCCCTTTTTCCAGAGCCTGCTCCTCAGCTCCAAAAAATAAATAAGTATTTTTTTTTTTTATTCTGGGTAAGATAGACATAACCTAAAATTCGCCCCTTTAACCTCTTTTGAATGCACAATTCAACAGCATCAAGCGTATTCACATTGGGCGACCGCCATCACCCTCCTTCTCCATAAACCTTTCATCTTGCCAAACAGAAACTCTGTCCCCATCAGAGAACAAATCCCCACTCCCTCCCCCCAGCCCCTGGCGACTACCATTCTACTTTCTTTCTCTATGAAGTCGACTCTTTCGAGTGCCTCGTAGGCTCAAGAGGCAAAGGCTCCACTTTGCACCCAAAGGCAGATTCCAGATTGTTAACCTGCACCAGCCCCATCATCTGTCCCTTCACTTCTTTGCTGGGTGACTCCTGTACCACACACCTGTCTCTGTTTATGGCCTTGGTCTCTTCTGTCCCCTGTAGACCCCTTGAGGAGAAGTAAGGGACCACACCAAATATAGAGATGGGCGAGATCTCGGGATCAAGGGTTCCCCGACCAGAGCTCTCAGCGATAAGTTGCTGCAGCAGCTTGGGGATCAACCTGCCACAAGGAAGCAAAGGGTCTCTCCCAAGACAGTTCCTGAAGCACAGTTTCAGAGGTGGGCGGGGCCAGGTCATAGTCGCTCTGCTTGCCTTGTGCGCTCAACTGGGTCAGAGAGCCGCGAAAGTTCTCTCCTTTCACCTTCTTCTGTCCCGTTGAGCTGACCCTGCAGAGCATGCTCACTGTCTCCCAGAGGCTCCCAAACGAGGGGCCACACAGTGTGGTGATGAGGTAAGCCTAGGTTCCCACCTGGCTCTATCCCCTGCCAGCTGTGCCAACCGTATGAACCCCCTCACCTTCCCTGGCCACGACAAGGATAAACATCTGGCCACATCTGCCACCCTGAAATGCTATCACAGCGATGGCTTCATTTGGAGGGAAAATTCCCATGGATGCATCGGGATTTTCTTCATAGAATTTCTCCCTGCCAAGATCCCAAGACCTGTTTACAGAAGTCGCTACACAAGGCAGAGTCCTCCTCTTTTTATTATTATTATTATTATTATTTATTTGAGAGAGAGAGTGAATGAGAGAGGGAGCGAGCGAGCGAGCATGAGCTGGGGGGGCGGGCAGGGAGAGGAACAAACATACTCCCCACTGAGCAGGACCCTGGGATCATTGACCAGGGCTGAAGGCAGGTGCCTAACCGACTGAGCCACTCAGGCGCCCCCAGAGTCCTCCTTTTTTAGGGATGGCGTGAAACCGCTTTCTTCATCTGGTTCACCCGAAAGCATTACCTTACAGCCTAATTCAGCTTGAGCCGCGAGTGACATTCCGTAGGCCGTCTTCAGATATACCAAAGTGGGGCGTCTTCAGATATACCCAAGTGATTGGGACTCGGATGTTTCTAGTCATTGTCAACAGTGGGATCAACATTTTCAGCAGAGAAGGGACCCCCAGGGCGTAAGTCTGACAGAGGAGGACCTGCTTCAGTTGAGAGGGGAATTTGAGGGAGTCACTGTAGGAAATGGTGATGATGGGGTGAGGGGACCAATGTGTAGTTAGAAATGGCAACGTGGTTTTGGTTCCACTTCTTTTTTTAAAGTAATCTCTACCCCCAACATGGGGCTCGAACTCACAACTTCGAGATCAAGAGGCACACGCTCCGCCAATGGAGTCAGCCAAGCGCCCCTGTTTCCACTTCTTTAATGGGCATTTCTCATGTATTGCAAGTGATACTGCTTTTTCCGCTTGTGCAATTCGTGTAGTTTCTTTGGAAATAATCTACTTAAATAAAAGAGTGATCCCTTGGATGGAAAGTACTGAGCAAATAACTATGTAGTACTCGAAAGTGTCGAGATGGCCATCAAGATGAATATGTGCAGAGAGGGATCTAGCAGGTCAGGTGGGATTATGAAAAGCGTCTTTACTTCTACACGTTTGTTTCCATCGAGTAATTGGTGCCAGTGACTGGGTGGTTCGTGCTGTTCTGGAGCTATGATGGTCCTGTGGGCTGTCAGTCTCCTTCCCAGGATTCCTGTGCACCTGGGACTACATTTCCCAGAATCCCCTTCCCAACAGGGGTTAGAACCTGTGAGAAGCACAGTTGTGGGATCTGGAAGGTGCAAGAGAAATCATCTTTCTCTGGAGGCCGTTTGCAGCCAAGAGCCCAAGATGAGGCGCGGTTTTTACAGCAGCTTTCCAGAGAACTTCCAGAATGACTCACTTTGGCGCTGCAGCCCAAAGGGGCGAAGGGGAACTTCCTAGATTTTCTTAGGAATCACAGGACCTTCCCAGCATGCCAATATGATGACATAGGAGTTCTGGAAGTCAGTCAGAGATCTACAGCAACCAAGCAAAGACCCAACCAAGAAAAAGTCACATTCCGTTGGTGGGAAGTATGCTTTTTTTTTTCTTTTTTTTTTTACTGCCCCTCCCTTTGCTCGCTCCCTGGCATGGCACGGCATGGTTTGGGGGAAGAAGGAGCCCAAGTCCCAGTCCTCTTCCTGAAATCAGAGAGAACAGGGTTGCCCTAATTTGCGATGTTCTAACCTGTGCAGGAGGTGCCTGAGGGACCGGCCTCTGTGGCATCTGGCCTGGAGCTCAGGCAGGAAGCACTGGGTGTGACTCACAAACATTCAAGGGAACTACCCCCCTGTGAACTCCTGAGGCAACTGATTACTGAGAGAGCATAATAAAGCAGAGAAGGTCCGAGAAGAAACAGGGGTTAGACTCAGGGAAATGAAGACATTTAAAAGTGGTCACAGATAGGGCACAATATACAGGCCGAGGGAAGACGTATGTCCAGAAAAGACCCAAGAAGACCTCAGACTTGCATGCGAGGCTGATCCCAAGGCTCAGAACTTGCCCTGCTAATTGGTGGTCTTGCCCGCCAGTCTGCAAAGACTGGGAGAAGTGGTTGATTTTTTTTAACACCCAATCTTAAACAACAGGCATACAAAGAAAAAGGAAAACGTGGCCCACACAAAGGAACAAAATAAATCTCCAGACACAGTCCCTGAAAACACATAGGTATCAGACTTACTGGGCAAAATCTTTAAAAGAACTTACTAGGCAAAATCTTTAAAAGAATCTTTAAAAGAACTTTAAAAGAACATCCTTTTGTAGTTCATAAGCATGACGACTGGCTGTGCATGCCATTGCCTGGTGTGTCTCCCTTGAACCTTATGACCTTGGCACGTTACCC
This sequence comes from Procyon lotor, assembly GCA_028646535.1. Classification (NCBI taxonomy): domain Eukaryota; kingdom Metazoa; phylum Chordata; class Mammalia; order Carnivora; family Procyonidae; genus Procyon; species Procyon lotor. Next base: position 24,070,528 of record CM053620.1, read on the forward strand.
ATCGGATGTTAAAAAAAAAAAAAAATCCTGTCTTAAATACACTCTAAGAGCTAAAAGCAAATACAAAGAACTAAGAGAAATCAGGAGAACAACATGTGAACAAAATTAGCACATGAACAAGGAGATTGAAATTATTTTAAAAGAACCAAGAGGAGGGACGCCTGGATGGCTCAGTCAGGTAAGCATCTGCCTTTGGCTCAGGTCATGATCCCAGGGTCCTGGGATCGAGCCCCACATCCGGCTCCTTGCTCAGCAGGGAGCCTGCTTCTCCTGCTGCCTGCATTCCCACTCTTGTGTGCATGCTCTCTCTCTGTCTCTGAAAAATAGATAAATAAAATCTTGAAGAGAAAAGAAAAGAGAAAAGATCCAAGAGGAAACTCTGAGGTTTAAAAATACAATAAATGACTCAAAACATTCACAGAGTGGTTCAGAGCAGATTTGAACAAGCAGAGGAAACAATCAGCAAACTTGAAGAGGAGTCATTTGAAATTATGAGCAAAAACAATTTCTGAGCAAATTAGGAGCAAAAACAATGAGGTAAACAAGATTCAAAGGGACTTACGAGGTACCATGACACAGGCTAATGTATGCATCAGTGCAGTCTCAGATGAAGAGGGTAAGAAAAGAGCAGAGAGATTTGAAGTAATAATGGCCCCAAAGTCCCAAATTTTAGAAAATATATGGGTCTACCTAGCCACAAATCTTCACAAACTTCAAGTTTATTCAAGGAACGATATGCATGCCCATTTATCTAAAAATCTGATTTTGAGGAATTTTTCTGTAAGGAAATATGGTCATCTTGAACCTGGGTGGGCAGGTAGCGGCACGTATTTGTTACAGCCATTTTGTAATTGTGAATAGTTGGATCGATCTATACATTCAACAATAGAACTTCGGGTACCTAAAGCGTATCTGTAAGATGGGACATTGTGCTGCTGTTACGAAATGTTGACAATGTCCAGAACTGAACATGAAGAGAAAAGAAGGGCTTATGAGATGCCATGTGCAATCTTATTTTTGTAATGCAAGTGTGTATGTCTATACGTGAAACAGAATTTGGAAGGATAGCCATGAAAGACTGAAGAGTAGGTTTTTACTGAATGCATGAGATTAAGGATGTGCTTTTGTTTTCTTCTTTTTGCTTCTATTAAAAAAATTATGAGAATAGCTAATATCAAAAAGAGAAGAAATAACAAGCATTGGCAAAAATGTGGAGGAAAGGAAACCCTCACACACCATTGGTGGGGATATAAATTGGTGCAGCCACAGTGGAGAACAGCATAGAGATTCCTCCAAAAATTAAAAATAGAACTACCGTATGATTCAGGAATTCCACTGCTGGGTATTTAGCCAAAGGAAAACACTAATTCAAAAAGATATGTGCATCCCTGTGTTATTGCAGCATTATTTACAATAGCCAAGGCATGGAAGCAACCAAAGTGTCCATCAGTAGACGAATGGATAAAGAAGATGTGGTTTATGTATATAGAGGAATATTACTTGGCCATCAAAAAGAATGAGATCTTGCCATTTGTAACAACATGAATGGACCTAGAGGTATTATGCTAAGTGAAATAAGTCAGACAGAGAAAGACAAATACCACATGATTTCCCTTATATGTCGGATCTAAAAACGGAACAAATGAACAAACAAACAGAAAAACCCAAATAGGTCGTCAATACAGAGAACAAACTGGTGGTTTCCAGAGGGGGGGTGGAGGGAGGAGGTGAAACAAGGGGATTCAGAGGTACCAACTTCCAGTTATAGAAGAAGTAAGTCAGGGATGCCTGGGTGGCTCAGTTGGTTAAGCATCTGCCTTCAGTTCAGGTCATGATCCCAGGGGTCTGGGATCAAACCCTGAGTTGGGCTCAGCGGGGAGCCTGCCTCTCCCTCTCCCTCTGCCTCTGCCTGCCGCTCCCTCTGCTTGTGCTCTTTCTCTCTGACAAATAAATAAATAAACAAACAAACAAACAAATAAATAAATAAATTCTTTTACAAATAAATTAAATGAATGAGTCATGGAGTTGAAAAGTACAACGTAGAGAATCTAGCCAATAATACTGTAATATTGTCATATGGTGACAGATGGTGACGGCACTAATCATGGAAGCATTTTAAAAAAATATTAGATTTATAATAAGAGAGAAAATGGCCTGTTTTAAGATTAGTTGCATACCTAGGAAGTTTCAGAAGTGGGATTTGAACTCCTATTGCTTCCCAGTACGCCCCGCTGCCTTCTGTCCCAGAACCAAATGCCCTGGCTGTTGAGTTTCCCTTCACTTGGAATGGCCTCTTTCCCAGGGGCTGCCCCCCACCCCCCCCACGATGCCTCACTGAGGGCTCCCTTCATAATTTCATGTACTCTAACAGCCTCGGGAGGATTTGTTGGCTGAGAAAGCCTGAGTTTCATCATTCAGTGGGCTTCCTATTCTCAGTTAGCAGCTAAGATAAAACTTAGCTTTTTTTTTTTTTTTTTTTTTTGCTTCTGGATGCTAAGCCTCAACCACCATTTCACCTACAAACAAGAAGGCCACTCACTCGGTGAGCTACACCGGCTCCCTGCCCTCTTCAGACCTTCTTCACTAATCATGAGTGCAGGAGCCAAGAATCGGGATGACCAAACCGTGGAAGCTAGATATTCTCATTTCTGAGTTTGTCAAGGTGTCTTTGCAAATTTCCTCTTTAATTTGCATAATTTCCCCTAGCATCGCCTTCCCTCCCCTGGGGGCTTTGGATATCAAACATAAACAGGAAATACGAGTCGGTCCCTCACCTTTGCCAAAGCCTAAATGAAATCAAATAAAAAAAGTAATAAAATAAAATGAATGATGGTCATTACCTTGCCACGGCCATTTCAGAGTAACAAGGTCTGACAAGTATTAATTCACCATGCAGCCATATACATGCCCAGATTCTATGATGCTATGCTCACTTCCCAGGACTGCAGACTGAGATGTTTTCATCCCAAAGAATCTTTAGAATTCAAGTGAATGAACTCTGAACTGTGCAGTGTCTGCAAGAATAAAATTCCACCAGGAAAGGGATTCAGATGGAAGTCAACTGATGGATGGCTCCACTCGGAAATCTGCAGCTTTTAAAAATAAAATCAATCTCATCACTAATCCGGGAATACTTTGCCACCAAGAGTAGTATCAGGCAGAACCACAGGAAACTCATGCACTCATACAAGATACCAAAGCCCCAAAATCATGGACTCAGGGGGACAGCAAAGAAGTCTCTTTTACAGGTGGGGACAGATGTTCAAGGTTCAAGAGAGCCTGGATGCCCTTGGGGGGCAAGTGATGCCCTTGGTTGGAAAATTCAGCTTGGGTTCAACAAGTCAATGAGGGGGATCTTCCCTGGCCCTGGGGTTTCCTAGGAAAGAGCTCATCTTAGGCTAATAAGGCAGGAACCACAGAGGTACACGGTCAAGCAAGGAAGAATCAAGAAATGAAGGGAGCCCCGGGTTCCCAGGCAGAGGCTGAAGACTATAGCCGACTCTCTCTAGGACTAGTTAGGAGATACAAGATAGAAGGAGCATAATAAAAATGCTGAGAGTGTAATTACCACTGACAAGGACCATTTTTTTTATTCCTAGCAAACTAAGACCTCACGCTAAAGCTTCTAAAATGGAAAATGTAGACGTCAAAGCCATACCAAAGGAAAACAAGAAAAAAAAGAAGAAGAAAATGGGGGGAAAAGTGTCATCAAACACCTAGGGTATCAGGTTTGCAGCTATCAGTCTTTCCTTTTCGGAGTTTATTAAAATGTTCGAGATACACATATGCTATATTATTAGATATATAATATAACATAACATAACATAACACAATATAACATATATTCATATCCCAAAATATGAAAAGAAAACCATAAAATTAAAATTAATAGGAGTTTTGTTAAAATGTCTGCAAAACTTAATATTATATCAACTTCATTAATGGCTGAGTTTAGCAGTCGTAAAAATTCCATTATATTGCAAACCAGTTTGAAGGGTAGATATTTCTCCCTTTGCAGCAATTCCTAGGTGCCCATGATGGCCAAGAACGTTCAGCCGTCATCAACGAAATGAGAGTCAACAAAGGACTGTGAGCCAAGTCATTCCAAGGGCAAGAGGATGTTGAAAGGTGTTTCCCACCATCATAGCGAACAGCGGAGGTGTAATAGGTGTGGTGGGAGGTCTCGGCAGGTAAGGGGGCCTCCCTTCCTCGGTGTCAAAGCAGCCCCTGCACGTGGGCCATCACAGAGCCTGGGAGCGGGCAGCCAGGGGAAGGGGTGCTCAGCACCCTTCCCCCCAGTCCCCCGTCTGGTGGCCCAAGCCCGACCCGGCTCCCTGGCTAAGCTCCCACCTCTCTCTTAAGCTTCTATCCTAACAAGAGCCCCAGGGCCGGACCCCTAATTGTCAGTTTCTTCTAAGCGCTTGGGAAAAAAAAAAAAACAAAAAAAACACCCTCTCCAGCCCTCCTCCTCCTTCCCAGCACAAGCCCAGGGGGTCAGGCAGGTTCAAAAGGTGAAATAAATGAATCTTTACACATTATAAGGACCCAAGCAACCTTCTCTGTGACATCAGTGCCTGAAATGGCAGCTAGTAAAAGCAGGTGTACCGGGCGCCCTGTCAGCTAATGACACTGATAAGCTTTGCCATGCCCGGTTCTGCTTCATTTCAAACAGACTGTTGGAAAAAAAAAAAAGGAGGGGAAAGCCAGAGCAGAAATAATTGCGGGAACTTCCAGCGAGAGCTCAGAGAGCCCGCAGGCAGGGACCAACGGGCCTGATTTCATCCTCTTCCTTTTATTTCTAGAACCTTAAACGCTCTGCTATTATAAAAGTCATCATGTCAGCTTCTCCCCAGCCTCTCCGCTGCCCATTTTCAAATTGTATCAATTGGTAAGGCTTTGGGGCCGAAGGATTTTCATCTTGATTTATGGTGTCTGTGCTTTAAAGGTGAAGCGAGGTCCACTGACCTGATTCCAGCGCGGAATCGCGCCGTCCCAGGAACATGTTTATCATCGGATCCCCCCGAAAGCCCGGGGAGGCTCGGCAAGGCTTGGCGGGTCTCTTCTTTTCCTCCCGTCTCCCTCCCTCCCTTCATCTCTCCCTTCCTCTCTCCTTCCCTCCCTTCCTTCCTTCCTCCCTCCCTTCCTCCTTCCTCCCTTCCTCCCTTCCTCCCTTCCTTCCTTCCTCCCTCCTTCCCTCCTTCCTTCCTTCCTCCCTCCCTCCCTTCCTCCAATACTATTACTACTAAAGCAAATGGCAGGTGAATGGCACCGCTATCAGTCTCCAGCTCAAGTGGGTGAAGGGGAGTCTGATTCTTAGCGGAGATTTGGGGCTGGGGCAGCCGGCTTTTGGTTCTTGAGGACACTGATGACCACTGGCTCGGAACTGGGGACCTGAGAAGTAAGACAGAGCAGGGACCCTGCAAAGGGGCCCTTTTAAACTGCTACTTTCATTTTTTTTTAAAAGATTTTATTTATTTGACAGAGAGAAACACAGCGAGAGAGGGAACACAAGCAGAGAGAATGGTAGCGGGAGAAGCAGGCTTCCTGCCGAGCAGAGAGCCCGATGCGGGGCTCGATCCCAGGACTC
>CM053620.1:24076614-24104579 GCA_028646535.1 Procyon lotor
CTTTCTTTCTTTCTCTCTCTCTTTTTCTTTTCTTCTTTCTTTCCTTCTTTCTTTCTTTCTTTCTTTCTTTCTTTCTTTCTTTCTTTCTTTCTTTCTTTCTTTCTTTTTTCTTTCTTTTTCTTTCTCTCTTTTCTTACAGAACAGAGAGGGCACACGATACCTCTGTGACCCCAAGATTTCTAAACGTATGTGTGGTGGTACTGGTGATGGGGGGGGCAGTTCGTATCCAGACCTAAAATTCACCCAGTCTTGATCAGTGTTAAGTATTGGGCTATTTTGTACCAATTGCTAAACAGTCCTTCCCTGCCAGTCCCTCTGCTCCATGTTGCCCTGGCTTTTGCCCAGAACCTCCTCACTTCCCTTAAGTTGGCACCTAAAGGGTTAATGTCTGGCACCACCGAGGGACCCCCTCCCCCAGGACATCCCTTCCCGGTGCCCACGGGCGAGGGCCGCTGCCCACTGCCCTGCGGTATTTTGCTATAGCCCTACCTCAGTTCCACCACGTTCATTGCCAAGCCTGAGGTCACGCAGCCTTGCCCTTGGTCAAGTGCTTACAGAATGTCTTCGGCAGAGCAAGGCTTTCCTGAGTGCTCCCCTCCTTGGGACCCGGTTTCTGATGGCCCTCAGTCTCCCACCTGAGACGTGGAGGGGGATACTTTGGACCCTCGGGAACAGCGGAGCAAACAGGCAAGACTCAGATACCTCTTGCCCAGAGTCGCGAGCAGTAAACAGCAGCAGCATCAACACTCACCAGGGTATAATTGCCATTAGTATGTAAATTTTAAAAGCTCAGTCAAAAATATCAATACCTCCCACTTAATTTATTACTATATAAAGATGGATGGTTGCGGAGCATAGCATTGATTTTTAGAGCCCTTAAAAAAAAAAAAGGCGGGGAAGAAAATCGTCAAAGACAACTTAACACAAAATGCCGTGTCTCAAAATTAATCACCCTGCCTTTTTAAACACACACACACACACACACACACACACACACACACACTTACAAAAACACTGTACCAACAGCCCGTGCAGGTCCATCTTCCTTGATTGGCTTTTCTGAAAATGAAGAAATGGAAGAGGCCATTTCTGTAAAGAGCCCTCTCAAGATGGATTAGATGTAAAGACGGGTTAGCATTTTTACTGTATCGACAGCGGACCATTAGGCGAGCACACTCCACCGTGGCCACTGAGAGGAAATCGAAGAGAGCAGCTCCCGGCCGGGCTGGGCAGGGCAGCCTATCAGCTCCGGGGCCCCGGCCCACGGGGCTGTCACCGCTCCTCTGCTCTTTCCCCGCCTTCTGTCATTACGCCCTCACCTCCCTATTTACTAAGGTGTTCCTAGGAATAGTCACGACTGCTAAATAAATAACTAAGTTCATCATCAGGATTAAAACTGTGCCAGAGAGCCTGTAACCCTGGGAACTGTGTTTGTGTCCGCGATGACGCAGAGATCCGAGCGTGACTGTCCCCTGTGCCGTGAAAGGATGGGACACTTCTCTGCTTCCGACATTTTGAGATGCTTGCATGTGTGCAGAGGGAGAAGAGGGGTGGAGAGAAAAGACGGGAAGGGTGGGGGGGAAAGGGAAAGAAAACAATAAAGATGTCGAGGCGGGATCATTTTCAAAGTGTGTCGCACGCCGCTCGTTTTGTTTTGTTTTTCAGGCACTGTGGCTCTGAATCTTGGAATGTTCCCCTGATTGTGGCATCTAAACCTTTCTCGTCGCCCGGTTGTGTCTCTAAATCTCCTGGTGAGCCAAGATTTCCAAAAGAACAGGCATGCCCACGTTTCAGAGTAATAAGATAAGGATATTATTCGTCTCCTGTTGCCCGAATTCTAGGACTCTTGTCTCTCACGCTCCTCAACAAGCCCCACAAACTACAGATTATTATCTTGGGCTTTGTTACGGCAGCTGGGAAAACTTCTTATTATTTTTTTTATAGAGTTGTTCCACTAATAATCAGGCTGTAAGCCAAGAGCTGTGTCCTCGAAATGTGCACCTTTTTCAAGAAGCATTTTGTCAAGAGAACCCCAGTCCCCGATACGGGCTGTTTATCAGGGCCCGGGCTGCCCGGCTGATAGTTCTAATTCATCGGGATGCTTCATAGGTATTCAGCAGGAATCTGGGTCTCCTCCTCACTCTGCTTATGAAGTGGAACTGCGGTCTGAAAGGAACATCGAGTTGCTAGCTCTCTTCTTGCTGTAATTGGATTTAATTCATTATCTTTCATTTCAATAAAATCACAGGAAAACACAGGGATGTAAATGTGTAGGCTAATTGCTTATGGAAATTCCGGTGCCGTCCTTGGTATAAATTTACCTCTTGCATGAGGAAGACACAGTTGTGTCATTATCGTGGAATTTTACAACAATATATAATTATAGAGAGAAGCAGGTGTAATTAGCAAGTCTTTCCACAAAGCAGGTAGCATTCTTGGTTAAATATTTACAGCTGTGCCGACAGCCGGTAATAATGAGAGTTTTCTCAGCCCTGTGTTACAGAGGATCCAGCAAATATTATGAAAAGTGTCATTATCAGGGCGGCAGGCACTGCCTGGCCTTCATGCTTGCCAGAAATGCTTCTGGATGGTTTGCTGGACGGGAATCCGGGCTAGGTCGGCTGTGCAGTTTCAATGGTGATGAAGACAAGCATCTAAGATCTCTTCTCTTGTTGCTGCAGAGAGGAGCAATTAAAGCTGCATATTTAGAGATGACAGGAGTCCTGCGCAGAGAGAGAACGCCTTGCTCTCCTTCTTTTCTCGCTTTCCTCGTTCCCTTTTCTGTCCAAAGCAAACCCACATCAAACTGCAAAGGTGCCGGGAGTCTGCAGAGGTGCACATGCCAGACCGCTGGCCAGGGGTCAGCCTGACCTGCAGCCGTGGCCCAGAATAAAATCAATGCCACGCACCCTTCGTGAACACCCTCTGTGGCTCTTTATTACCAAATGATATGAACTTTGACCCAACCCAAACAAAATTTAATATTTTCTCCCAAATATTTAAAAAAAAATTTCATTCTGGGGCTCGAGAGGAGCCAGGGAGTCTGCAAGCTGTAATCTGACATCTGAATTATTCCGAGGCTAATACGGAGAGCTATTCACAAGCTTATTTGGAGATGTGTCAATCAAGACACCACTTGTGCCGGAGAAGATGGACCCGGGCTTAGGACTGCAGATAGCTTTCAGGGAACCACAAAATAAAAGGAAGCCGAGCTCTGATGAATATGTTACGTCTTCATTCTTGACAATGACATGTTTTGTGGGTTTTTTTTTTTTTTTGGTTGTTTGTTGTTGTTGTTTTCTTGGTAGAGAGTACAAACGGAGGAGAGCGGTGTCCCCGCGATGTGCCTTTTTCCACACCTGTAAGAACATTTTAACGTTTATTAAAATTGATAGCCATAAACAACAAACATGGTGTCGAAAGTCGCCTCTGTTAATTTCAACGCACTGATTAAGATTTTAAGCAACGCTTCTAAATTAGACTGTCAGGCTGCTGTCTTCCACGCGGGGTTGAGGTGGTGCTCTCGCGCAGGCTTGTTTGAGCAAGCGGCCATTCTGAGCTGATTGCGAGCCGGGCTAGCAACGTGCAGTGTCCTTTCATTCATTTTCCAGGAGATGAGGGTGATTCAATTAGCCCCGATTGTCCATGAGATGTGGCCCCAAATCAAATGGCTGGGCTCTCATATCCTCCTCCCGAGGATATTTCCCAGCTGACAGGTAACAATGTTAATTACCCATTGTTATGATCTGAAAGACACCAGAATTTTAATTATGTAAATTCGAAGCCATTTGGTTCATCTGAGCAAAAAAAAAAAAAAAAAAAAAAAATTTAAAAATAAGCAGATAGTGTTTTTCTTAGTGGGACCCGCAATCCCTGTTTGGAATCTGTGCAAACTTAACGGCAATGTGTGTGACATGTCTGGGAAGAGTCCCCTCCATCTGTGCCTGGCAATGTGTGTGACAAGTCTGGGAAGAGTCCCCTCCATCCGTGCCTGGCAATGTGTGTGACAAGTCTGGGAAGAGTCCCCTCCATCCGTGCTGGAGCAACCTGGGGATGACTTCTTTCTCAAGAGATGAAGACTAGGACATTATCTTGGACATTCCGTTTCTGCTGGTGTCATTCTTGGGAGGCTCCGTCCGACAGCCGGTTTGCGCGGCCACGTCTGCCGACATAGAGGGTGCCTCTCACGGATGACTTTGCAGAGCACAAAAAGCACAAAAAAGCCCAGACCGTGGCCCAAAGGACGACAGCAAACCCCTTCAATAGGTACCCCCAGGTAAGATGGAAACATTTTTTTGCTAACCACCAAATCTCTAGCTAGAAAAATTCTGCAAGCTGGAAAAAGAGAACCCTAGTCTCTTCAGAGCCACAGAGAACTCAGGAACCTTCCCATTTCCCAGGAGAACACTCTATTCCAGAATTATGCGCTCCATGGCTGTCTTCATCCTTTCATCATACCCTGCAGTATTAGGGATCTATCAAATGTCCAGGAGGTAAATGGTACCCAAGGAGAGCGTGTTGGGTGTTTATGGTGGTGGGATTGGACCCATCTCAAGCTGAGATTCTCCAGTCCTCCCAGGATTATGCGGTGGTAGATCTCAGAGCCTTGGAAAAACCAATGGGATAGAGAGAGATCATGTAACTCATCTAGAAAAGAATATAAAATTTTATTATTATATTAAAGTGAACAGTGATAAATTATGGACTAGAATTTTAAGTTTATTGATTTTTAAAGATGAAACAGGAGACATTTGAACATGTGAAGGAAAATCTTTCCCTAGAGTAGATTGCCTAACTCATGTCCCCATCGCAGCTTGAACCCTGAGAGGCTGAGGGAAGGGTGGTCCAAGTTTACCCTCCTTTGCTGGGTAATATCAAGGAGAGAGTTTGAAAGGCTGGTCCTCAAGAGATTATTCCTGAGTAAGCCTTGGTCCTCAAAGAGATTCCAGTCTGGTGCCTTTTTTCCTGCTTCCTGGTCTGATAAAAAAAAAAAATGAGCCAAAGCATGTCCCAGAGGACTCTGCCAATGTCTTTCATAGAAAGGACCAGAATGAGTCGGAAAAGAAAGCTCAGGCAAGTGGGGGGTTGGGAGGGAAGGGGTAGTTGGAGAAGATGTGCTTCACAAAAAAGGTCCTTTTCACATCGAGAGCCTAGAACACAACAAGCTGGACTTCACCTACAAGGGAAAGAAGCAGCCAGAGACCTCCCCCCAAAACTCCCATCCTGCTTTCAGTAGGATTTTGGCAGAGGAGACTGCATGAAAATCTAAGAACAGCTCATCACCAAACCGGCGGCAAGACGATGAAAGGAAGTCAAGTCACCAGCTCTAATCGAGCACTCACTACGTGCCGATGTATTATCTCCTCCCTCGATCACCGTCACACACCCATTTTCCAGAGGAAGAAACCAAGGCTCAAGGGGGGCACGGAGCCTCTGGCCTAAATGGACACACCCAGCAAGTGCTGGAGCCCCTGATCTCCCTCGGCCGCACCACCTGCCTGGAGTGCGGTTCTGTGTTCCAGGTGCTGGAAATGTGGGGTGCCCATAGATGGGGCTTGGGGAAGAAGAATTAAAATGGAAAGGATCTCAACTGGAAAGATCCAACGGCACCTGTTCCCAGCGGCTGACTTCACAGCCTCCTCACTGGGCCCCCTGTTTCCTGCTTGCTGTCTCTTCCTTTCTCATCTGCTTTTCTCCCACCCCGAGGATCCCCCCTTCAAGCCCCTCCCCAGGGCCCACAAGGTCCTTCCAGACCTGGATCCTGATGGAGACTAGCCTGAAGTCTTTGCACATGCTGTTCCCTCCACCTGGGTCTACCCTTCCACGCCCTCTCTGTCCAGCTCTCTCTGACTTCTCCTTAAGCCCTTTGCCGGAAAGTCATCCTGAGTCCCATGGGATGGTGTAGGGAGCCCTACTGTAGTAGAAGTCATTCGTTCCTTCATCCCTTCATTCGCTTACTGCGTTAGCTCCTGGGGAAATCAGTCTGTCCTCAGGGAGCCTACAGACCTGCTCTCTCCCCAGAGTGGGGCTTCCCGACAAGGACCACATCTCTCATCTCTTAAGCCCCCATTCCCCGGAACCGGGCGTGGTGTATCACACAGACCCTCCACGTGCTGTTCTAGCTAACAAAATATCGCATACCCCAACGTCACGGGTCTCGCGCTCAAGCCTTCGCCATCAGGGGGGCTCCCCTTCAAGCCTCAGCCGGGGGTATGGGCCTCACCTTCTCCCTGCCTGACTCTCCCCGGGGGGATGGGCTGGCTCAGCCATGGAGTTACCAGTTAGACCCTGCATTTGCTCAGGGATTACTGGACCCCTTCCAGAAGAGGATTTCCTTGTGTCCAAACTCGCCGGGCGTGGGAACAACCCTCCAAATATTTGCTGAGAGTTTCTGACCTTTACTTCTGTCCCCCAGCCCTCCAGGGTAGGGAGGTGAGCGGTGAGTGGTGCCACAGAGGATGACTGGCAGCTCGGAGCTCCGCCCCTCTCCCTTTGCCCCACCAGCTCCCAGGGGAGCGTCCGGTATTCAGCCCTGCAAGGGCAGTCTCTCTGCTTAGTCACTCTTAATATTACATAGGGAATGCACGATGCTCCCCATGTTGACTCTGCTAAGACCATTAATGCCCTTGGTGGCATCACTTTAATTTGTGCTCTTGAAGGCAAACTGCTGTCCTTGGAGCCTGGGAGGATATTGCTTATATTAAAGACGAAGACGGAGGGGGGCGGGGGGAGCCAGCTTTGACCTACAGCAGCGGATGGGAGGATGTTAAAGGAAGACCTGCGCTTCTGGAAATTCAAACCCCGCCATCCCCACCCCCAGATGAGCCACTGCGATCGTCCAAAAGACACGGCGGGCGATTCTCCGCCATGTTGGGGGTCCTCCTTGCAGGCGAAGCTCAGCGGACGGGGGAACGAGGTCGCTGCTGGCCGAGAGGCAGGAACACAAGAGGAATAGGCTGGGCAGAGTCTTGGGAAGATACCCCGTCTTATCCGAGCTGCAAATGAAGGTAGAGCAAGAGGAGGAGAGAGGCAGCCCTGGTGGGGAGGGACTTTCAGGAAGGAGCCATGGTGTGCTGGGAAAGGTTGGCCCATAAACTAGAGGATGCCCGGTTAAATTCGGATTTCAGAAAAATAACACCTTGTTTCTTTAACAACTTTATCGCAAGGTCTTCGATACATAAAAATTGCATATATTTAAGATGCACGACTTGATGTTTTCATGTATGTATATACTGTGAAAAGATCGTCACACTCAAGCCTCTACAATGTTACCATTTGTGTGTGTGTGTGTGTGTGTGTGTTGAGACTTAAATCAAAATCTACCCTTTTAGTAAACTGCATGTGTGCAATACGGTATCGTTGACTTTCGTTACCATACTGTACATCGGACCCTAGAACTCATTCGTGTACACTTGGAACTCTGTGCCCTCAGGCCAAAAGAAAATGTGGTATATATTGATAATGGAATATTATTCGGCCTTTAAAAATTAAGAAAAATCCTGCCTTTTGCACCAACACGGGTGAACGCAGAGGACATTCTGCTAAAGGGAAATAAGACCGAGGCAGAAAGACAAATACCACACGGATTTCACTTATATATGGAATTTAAAATAGCAAAACTCATAGAATCGAGGTTGCCAGGAATGGAGGGAGGGAATGAGAAGGGAAAATGAGGAGGTATTAATCAAAGGACACATACATTTTTTTATTATGGTAACATACAGGAAACATGAAATTTACCATTTTACCCATGTTTGAGTACATACGTGACCCAGGGGCATTACTGTGCCTACCTTCCCTACCTTGTGGTTTCAGAACTTTATCATCTTGCTAAACAGGAACCCATGAAACACTCACTCCCGGTGGCCCCAGCCCCCAGCTTTGCCTCACCTCTTCTGGACCTTTTGGATAAAGGGAATCATCCGGCACATGGGCTTCCACGTCTGGCTTCTTCTTAACCGGCATAATGTTTTCGAGTGTCCTCCAGGCTGTAGCACGAGCCAGTCCTTCATTCACTGTAGCGAGAGACCACGTTCTCTTTATCCATCATTCACCGATGGACACATGGATTGTTTCCACCGTGCGGCTCCCGTCAATGGAGCTGCGAGGAGCACTGTGTAGTTTTCGATCGAACACCTGTTTTCCGATAGTTCGGCGTATATGCCTCCGAACGGAACCGCTGGGTCCCACAGGAACGGCATGTGTAACGTTTTGGGGGTGGTATTGCTCGGCATCCCCACCAGCCACGTTTTGGGGCACCAACAACCCCGTGGGATACAGCCGGGTGGACGGGGGGTAAAGGGACAAATACAGGGGTTTCCCGGGTGGCTCTGTCGGTTAAGGGTCTGCCTTCGGCTCAGGCCGGGGGGCTGTTGACCATGACTTTAGTTTGTGACGTGTTCCTATTTTCAGAGTACCCTCTCTGTTCCAAACGCCGTTTCCCAAGGCTTGCCTCCATGATTGTATTCAATCCTCACCTAGCTGCCAAGGGGAGCTCAGAGAGGGTTTGTAGCTTGCCCAAGGTCACACAGCTGGAGAAGTGCAGTGGCCCGGATTTGAGGAAAGGTGTCTCGGACACAAGGGCTGTCAGGCCACACTGCCCTCTCGGCAACCCTGCCGTGTAGGAAACTCTGATTGGTCACCCCAGATGAGTGTTCTGGGCCATTCTTATTGTCTACCCTAAGAGAGACATCAATTTTCGTTTTTCTTGTTGATACATTCCTGGATTATCCCAAGATTTACCAAAACATAAAAGTGTTTTATCTTTATAATTTAAAAAAGGATAGACCGTTAAAAAAAAAAAAGTCCAGGTGAAGAAGAGGCAGGGGAGGCCCAGAGGCCAAGGGGCCTCTGTCGGAGGAAAGACCCCAAAGTAGGTGTTGTCAGTCTGGAAAGAGAAAGTCTGAGGACAGACAGGATCAGAGGATGTAATATCCAAAACCACGTGGCCGGAGCGAATCCCAAGTACCCCGGCTCCCCGAGACCACGGGAGGGGCTCCCCTTGAGGCTGGGAAGGGGCCGTGTGGGGGCAAATACAAGCAGCCATTACCCCCATAAGACAGTGCTGGGCAGTGTTGCCACGTCCCCCCAAAAACCACGTGTCTCTGCGACACGGTAAAAGGGGAGACTGTAAACGGAGCTGAGGTTCTGAGGAGAATTCCAGAAGGGCTCCTGAAGTCCAAGATGGTGTGTCTTGCTTCCCTACTCGGCAGGCAGGTGGGGCCTCTGCTGGCGGACGGGGCCCAGACTCTGGTGGTGGCCCCAGCGCGCTGTGAGGAAGGCTTTCACAGACCACCCCCCCCAGGTCAGCAGCCCCCCATTCCCTCAGGCTGGCATAAAGTGCTGGCAGACGCAGCTTGGCCTCCCCGCCCCTCACCCCAGCCCCCGAGCCGGCTTCCCTGAACCCTCCTGTAGAGACACAGCCACTGCCTGACCCGGGAGAGAGCGTGCAGAGGGGAAGGCAACGGGTCTCGCACAGGAGAGAACACCAGAGTCACTTCTCTGAGGAGAGCCGTGGCGCCTGAGGCAAGATTAGTCCAAAGGAGGAAAAAAGCACCCCTTTCCCTGCGAAGTCGGGAGCAGAGGAGCCACCTCGCCCTTGGCAAACACTCCCGGTTATTGGCGGTCACACGGCATGGGGGCCTGAGAGCAGGGGATCCTCTACTTCAGATAAGTTCAAGGAACAAGGATGTCATCGTGCCCCCAAGCCTAGCGTTTGAAACAGCAAACATGGGTTATCCCCGGCCAGGAATCCTGGCTCGGCCTAGCTGGGTCCTCTTGTTGGGCATCGCTGTCGTGGAGGAGGCCGCACTCAGGTGTCAGCTGGGACCATGGTCCCATCTCAGGGCTCAGGGGGAGGGGCCGCCTCCAGGATCTTGGGTCCTCATGAGCTGGGGGCCACGTAGCTCTTTCCAGAGGCAGCTCACAAGGAAGCTGGTTTCCCTCAGAGTGAGACAAGCTCTCTTAGACATCTTCATGGTGATGTCTGGTAGGCCTTTGGACATAAGGGTCTGGAGTCCAGGAGACAGGTTTGGGCAGAAGATACCCATTGGTGAGCCACCAGGAGATGGATGGTATTGAAAGCCATGGAGGGGGACTTAGAGACTTTTGTGTGTTGCCAGGGCCGCTGTGATGGGGTTCTCCCCGAGCCCTGGCAGGGCAGGCGGCCGAGGGCCCTGAGTTGTTAACCCTCGTGAGGAATGGCGTCTGCCTTGCCCAAGGCCCCACAGCCTCGCCAGAGTGGCTCATATCTGAGGAGATATAAGGGCCCAGCACCATCATCCTGATGCAGAACTACTCTGAGGGGCCATCCCAGCCTCACGGCTCTGGGGCAGAGAGTTGGGGGCAGGCGGTGGATGAGGCCTTCGTTGACGCTGCACCACAGCCCAGCCTCTCCCACCGCCCAGGGTCGCCCTGTCCTCGCCTGCCTTCCCCCTCCCCTCCTTCCCCTGCCCTGCCCTTCCCCAAACGGTAATCCCAGGTGCCCTGCTATCTCAGGCCTGCCGTCAGGGAATACCGCCTCCTCGTGAGGGCTGGCCCCTCTGCCTCCATGCCTCCCACCACCCGTGACCTCGCTGTCCTCTCTCAGCTCACCCACTACTTCCTCAGGGAAGTCCCGTGGGACTGTCTCTCCCTGCCACCAGCAGTGAGGGTCCTGCCATGCTTGGCTTCCATAGGACTCTGGTGTCCCCTCTACCGGACAGATCTATGTTTGTGATTACACACGGATGACCATGTTTATTTGGCTGTTGTCTGAGTCGTCTATTAGCCCACAGGCCCTACAGGGTCAGGGACGGTGTCTCTTGGTCACCCCGAGTGCTCAGTGCCATCACGGGCCTAGCACCCGGGAGGTCATCGGAACACACGTGTTTAGCGAACAAGGTCCCTGGGTAGTGACAAGGGTCGGGGCTCCAATCCAGGTGTCGTTTCTGGCCTGAGGAAGGCCCAACCAACCTAAGCTCCTCCACAGAGACCAGATTCCTTCTCCCGTGAAGACCTTCCTTCAAGGGTGGGATTTTTTGTTCTCACTGATCAACAGTGGGCTCTTGTACCCATCTACCTCCCCAACGCCCCCACAAAGGAGGGAAGGAATCACCCTTTCCCTCAGGCCGGGACACACGTGTGTCTCTCCTCAGGTGCGCCAACCCCTGTCTGGTCACCACATCCCTACAAGACCCTGCCCTGGCTGGGCCCCAGTGTGCTGCCTTGTTCTCCTTCCTTTGTACACAGGTTGTGGGGAGCGTGGAAAGCTAGAGGCCCCACCAGGGCTGAGGGTTCAGCTCCTCTCATAATGGGAGGTCAAACGAAATGAAAACCCACCTCCCTTGCCCCATCATCTGAATCCCTACATTGGCTATGACATGGCTAAGGGGAAAATATTGGATTTATTTTTATGAGTTAGTCATCACCCTAAGGCCCTTAAGAGGAACCGGGCGAAGTGAATCCATTCAGAAGGTCGGGAGGTCACAGCTAACTTGTAAAAATAAATCCAATATTTTTTACTCTGTCTTATTAGATTTATATGATGCAGACATCCAAGGGAGGTTTGTTTAAAAAAAAAAAAAAGGTCATTTCCCAGCGCTGCGTAGAGGATTTCTTCTTCGCCTCCACCAAACACCCATGCCATCTCTAGGCCCTCGGCTCGTCATCGGGCTGGGCGGCAATTTCTTGATTTTTGTGAAATAAAGATGGTTTTGAAAGAAGAGCTGAGACTCTCGGTCTCCCCCTCCATCATTTCATCCCCACAAAAACCAATACCAGTATTTCCGAGCCCAAAGTAGCCAAGCACGAAGGCTGGAAAGAGCCAAATCTATCTGCTGGGTCGCGTTACCGGCAGGTTCAAAAATGCACTTTCCATCTGAAAAAATGAGGCAGTAAATAGTGTGGGATCAAACGGACTCTTTGCCGCCACTCAGGAAACAGAGGGCGTGACCCACACGCTTCTCTCTCGCCTCCCAGCCCGGTTCCCCCTCAGCGGGCGTCTCTCAAGGGACCGTAGGGAGCACGGGCTGCTCAGAGGGGACAGGGATGACAGTCCATCCCCCACTCCTGGATATTTGCTCAAGCGCCTTCCCCTCCCTCTCTCTCCTTCCTCACTGTCCGGACGTTGACTTTCTCCACAACAGTTTGACAAGGCCAAGATCAAGGTGTGGGCCTGCCTGGTTTCGTCAGAGGCCTCTCCGCTTGGTTTCCAGATGGCTACTTTCTTGCTGGGTCCTTGCCTGGTCTTTTTCCACGTGTGTGCACCTGTCTGGTCTCTGAATGCTTGTCCCTTCAGAAGACTGCCGGGTGGATTGGATTCAGGTCCAATCTAAAGACCTCATTTTAATTCAGTCTCCCTTTTAAACATCCTACCTCCGAAGGCCGCCATGTTCTGAGGCACGGCGATGAGTTAGGGCTTCAACTTTTGAACTTGGGGAGACAAAAATTCAGCCCCTGACGCCCTCCCAGGCTAGACATCAAGCTCTCTGTTGACAAGGAGGGTCTGTCTTCAAATAGCATCTGAGCTCAGGGCAGAAGGGACTGCAGGCATCCTTCCTCCGCAGGAAGAGGGACAATGATGTGGGAACCACCTTTTCGTGATGAGACTGTCTGGTGACCCTCATTCTTGTTCTCTCATGGCTTTATTTCCTATTGTATTTGTGCACGCGAGACACAACCTTCTCCCGGACCACCCCTCTCTAACTCCAGATCCACTTAGTGCAGAAAAAGAAGTCACGGGATTAACGGTTTAATCTGCCAATTCGGAGCAGTGGGACCCGGGAGAGCCCTTGGTGTGTTGTGTCGCAGCCTCTTTCTCGAAGCTGGAGTTTCGAATTATCCTGTGTTCTCGGGAGGAGAGCCATCAGTTTCTGCTCCAAATTTCCAAGGCCACTTTCCAGCCTGTGATAAACACCCAAAGCAAGTCAGATTGATCCTGCTGGGCTCCCCCGGAGAGAATGTGATCAATAATATCATCGCACGACTGTCTGGCCTGCCCGCCCTAGCTCTGGCCTCCCCCCACCTACCCCCCCAACCCTCGTGAAGGATTCAGCAGAGAGACCTAGGTGCCCTGGTGAGGCCAGGAGGCCTGCAGGAAGGTGAGGCCCGGCATTCCACACTCTCCATCGGCCTGAACTTGAAATTCTGACCATGGAAGCCCCGTTCACTCAGGGACAGTTCTCTATGCAACCCACCTAAGGTGCTCTCTGAATGGTATGATTTTAAGGGCACTGAAAGACCCTCCCGTGCCTTGAAATGCCACCATTAAAGCCACTCCTTTGGGGGTAAGGAAATATTTTTCGGGGTGCAGTCCATGAAACACCAGGTTCATAGAAATCAATATCTGGGGGAGGGTAAGGAAGAGTTCGTTAAGGAACGCTCGGGTCACTATGCTTTCTTTCACGTGTTGTTTGCCCAGATCCTGGCCCGAAGTCTGCCACGTAGCAAATGCAATAAACCTATGTGGGATGATTGTTAAATGGTCAAAGAAGTTTGGGAGAAGCATCAGGCAAAAGCCCAGATTAAGGGAGTTTTCTTCCTTCGGGCCTTCTCGGAGCCTCGGTCAACTGATGTAGCTTAGGAGATGCGAGAGAGGGAACTTCTCGGCCAACATTTATTTGGGTTTAATAATTTCCAAGTGCCAGGGCACCTGGGTGGCTCAGTCGGCTGAGCACCCGACTCTTGATTTCGGCCCAGGTCGTGGTCCCAGGGGCATGAGATCGAGCCCCGCATCAGGCTCCACGCTCAGCTTGGAATATGCTTGCGAGTCTCTCTCTCCCTCTCCCTCTTCCCCTCCCCTGTGTTTGGGTGCTCTAAATCAATTCGCTAAAATAAAAACTTCTCTAAAAAAATAACCATAACATCCAAGTGCAGTTAACCAACCACCGGACTGAGCTACTCTTGTTCTAAGGTGGAGTCGGGTTATAGATTCAGAGCTTCCTATGCTACAGAAGAACACCGAAGGGAATGTGAACCCGGTAAAAATGGCCTTTGGAGTGACTGGAGAAGCCATCGAGTATGCAATTTAAGACTCAGGAAACCCAAAGGTCTTCAAAGCCCATTTGAGAGGAAGGCCGACTGAAGGCGCTGTCTCTGGAACAGATCTGGTTCAAGGTTAACATCAGGGCTGGGCGAGAACAGTAGAGTGTCTTGGAGGAAACCAGTTTGCTTGGGTTTGCAAACCCCCGTGGGGTCCCCGGCAAGCAGCACACGTCTAGAGCAGGGGGGCCCGCATGGGGACGGGGGAATGAGCAGGGAGAGCAGAAGGTCAAGAAGTGCCAGGACAGCTCAGAATTGGGGCCTGGCAGAGCCATCGAAACAGGCGGGGGTGCAGAGTTGGGACCCCAAAGAACCCTGAAGATGAATGTTACACAGCTCAGTTACGCCCCAGCCTGACCCTGCTCCCTGCGGCCACCAAACAAAACACCACCTCCTCATCTAGAGGCTGAAGCCGCTCTCCTCATTCTCGAAAAGACACAGAGACACAGAGACCCAAAGACAGAGAGACAGAAGAGTTCCCATTTCTCAGACCTTCAATTTAGCGCTCCCCGCCTCCCCCCCCCAACCCCCTTGAGCTACTGGTATGATGTGCGCAAAACGAGTGCAATTTAAGACTCAGGAAGCTCAGTTTTCAATAATTCCCTGCTAGGCTTCCGTCTGCGAAGAGTAAATAACACCACCGCTACAGACCCTGGGAGCAAAATCGCCAATAACAGTGCCACGCTTATAAACTTTCCCAATTTTCTGCAAATCTCCACCGCTTCTCTCCTGACTTGGATCTGTATCAGATTTTTTTTTTCTTTATTGAACATCTGCCTTGGGAGCCACTGTCACAAAAAGTAATAAACACATCAATCCAAAAGAAAAAGAGAGGATTGTGCAGTCCCAACTACTTAGCCAATCAAATTGGCAGCTGGCGGCAGGCACGGGCGGGGCGGGAGCTAAGAGACCCTCTTCCTGGAGGATTTTCCTGGGGATGCAACTCACCCATGAGGCCAGAGGTACCCCCGACCTGCGCGCACCTTCCCGATATGTTAATTGCAGTTTCTGCCGCTAATTGCAGATTTCAACCTTTGTTGAGATTTCAAGCCCGGGGATTAATTTGTGAGTCTCCCGTTCAGCCAAAATTTGACAGCTCTTGCTTCGCCTGTGCCTCTTCCCAAATATTAAGGGAACAAGGGAACGGTGCGTCTTGGAATTAAAGGATTCCTTTAGAAAATAACTCCAACAAACAATAAGCAATGGCCTCTCCCATCACTACCGGTGGATTCTGCAAGCATGTAATGGAGACGTGATTGCGGTGTTCACGGTCCCCAGAGCGCCCCCCCGTCCCCCCCCAACCCAAATAACAACAACAAAAAATTATGCCTGAAAGGGAAACAAAAGCAATTTATGTTTTCCAGTTACCGTCCCAGAAATAGCCAATGATTACTTGCATACCGAACAGGCGAAATAAAATCTTTCACTACTGCTTAAAAAAAAAAATCCTATTACAAATTACATTTAACTCAGGTGTGTATAGTTTGCCAGTTCTTATCCAATTGTAAATTAGACCAGGGTTGCCTGTTGGGAGCGAAAAGTGGCTTTTGAAACATGTCTTATTGACTGGGTATAAATTACCTGCAGCATTTTTGTGAAGCAAATTTGAAGCAAGAGATGCCTCCAGGCAAGACTGTATTGATTGTAGATTGATATTCAGCTGATTTTAAGGTGAAAAATAAATATTGTTTTAGCAGCAATTTAATTAACAAAGCATTGCACAAATGGTTAAGAATATTGCGTCGTCTGATACGCAGATTTGGGCTTTTTTTTTCTCAGTTATGTGATAAATGCTTTGTTTCACATGTAGATAAATTGTCTAGCTATCACTCTCTGTCTCTGAATCCACATAAAGCAAAATCATGATCGTGGACACCTTGCTCATTTTTCTTTAGACTCTAGAAGTCAGGTTTTTTTTTTTTTTCCCTGCTCCTAAATGAAATGAGCACACCTTTCCTCAGCAGTGGCAAAAACTGAGTGGTGCTGTTTTTAGCAAAGCCCTTTGGGGACTGCCGGAACCTGGGCAGGGGATCAGAAAAGTACCCCCCACCCCCCAGGCTGCCAAGCCAGCTCTGTCCTCAAGCTGTCATGCGATCCTGGGCACATCACTCTGCTTCTCCCAGCCCCATTTCCTTGGTGGGTTAGATCTTCCCTAAAGTAATGGTGATAAATAGCCAGCTCTTGGAGGCAGAAGGCCTGGCTTGTAGACTTTGCCCATTGCCCATTGGGGTCAATTCTCCCCCTCTGGCTGATTGGAAGCAACCATGATGGCATGCATGGTTGGGAATGAGTGCTGCTCCCCCTACCCAGCTGCAGGATTATAATGATGCAACATGCAATGTTATAATGCAACATGCAACATTATAATGATGCAATGATGCAACAATTATAATCACAGCAACACGATTTCTCATGAAGACCATGTGCAGAATATCCAGCATTTCTCCTTTCATTCTTTTAGGGGGAAAAAAAGCAAGACAATGACAAACTCATCGAATGTGGAGATAAGCTCTCTAAGCGTTCCCAGAAACCCTCCAATGAACCAATTAAAAAAAAAAATCTTTTCTCCCTTGATACAAAAGGACTCCATATGCATCGAAAAGAATGCACAGAGGGGGCCTGGGTGGCTCAGTCGGTTAAGCGTCTGCCTTTGGCTGGGGTCATGGTCCCAGAGTCCCGCATTGGGCTCCTTGCTCAGTGGGGATTCGGGATTCTGCTTCTCCCTCTGCCCTTCCCCACTGCTCATGATCTCTCTCTCTCTCTCTCTCTCAAAAAAAATAAAATCTTAAAAAAAAAAAAAAAAAGAATGCAGGGAAATTCAGGAAAGCCAAAGGAATAAAAATGTATAGATCTCTACAATTACGTCACTCAGGGATTAATATATTGGGGGTGTTACTGGTTCAGTTATTCCTCTCTGCTCTCTTTCTCCCTTACACACACACACACACACACACACACTACTTTTACAAACATGATATCCAACAAGCTTGTGTGAGTCTTTGCTTGTTACCCAATGAAAATGTTACCATGTCATTAAATATTCCTGCATTATTTTAAGGCCTGCGTCTCCAAGCTTTAATCAATCGGTCCTTTATTTCTGACCTCTAGGCTGTTTCCAGTTATCTGTTAATGTGGGACAACCGTGTATTTATCATGGACCAAATCTTTGTCCACAGCCATAATTACGGTTGATGAATCAATCGCAAAATCAGGGGCTCTGCTGTATCTACTAATGTATTTTTTTTTTAAAGATCAGACTTGTTGCTGAGAGAAACCTGTTAGTACCATCCCTGGATATGATCAGAGGAACCCGTGGTCTAGGGACAGGCCCAACATTGATTGAATGATGTTATACGGTTTCTCTTGTTTGTATTTTTTATTCTGTTGCTTTTATTTTTGCAACGAAGAGCCGGTAAAGGTTGGTTGGTGTCATCTTGTCCATCAAATACCACTGTTCTTCATAAGGGTGACCCCTGAACCCAGAAGAAGGGGCCCAGGAGGCTAGGTCCCCATCCCTCTGCCCATTTCAGAGCAGCCGAGCTGGGATAGAAGGGGAGGAAGCCCTCGAGTGGAGGGGAGATGACGGGAAGAGTGGGCAGGGAGGGCTTCACGCCTAGGGAGAAATAGACCGCTTTAGGACATTTCTGATTTGCCTTTTCAACAATATTCAAGAGGACATTGAAGCCAGAAATGAGAGCAAGCAGGATGGGAGAGAA
Organism: Procyon lotor; assembly: GCA_028646535.1. Taxonomy (NCBI): domain Eukaryota; kingdom Metazoa; phylum Chordata; class Mammalia; order Carnivora; family Procyonidae; genus Procyon; species Procyon lotor. The sequence goes on from CM053620.1 coordinate 24,094,350, forward strand.
ACAATCTGAGATAAGGAGAGAGCGAACGGAGAGAAAACACAATTGATTAATTAAAAACCATCATGTGAACAGCAGGTTGGATGCTGCAGAAAATCAATTTAATGAGGTAAGAGACAAATTCAAGACATCTTCCATTATACACAGGGGGGGCGTTTGATAGATACCGATTTACAGCGACAGAGAAAAATGACCAAAGACGATTTGAAAAACTTAAAGGTTGCCGCTAACAGAACAAAAAGGGAGTAGGTCCTTCTGGATTATTTGTTTAATAAGAGGAAGGAAGTAAATGTAATTTGTATTAAAAAAAAAAAAGAAACAAAGGAGGGGAAGTCAAACAAGCCTAAAAAAAAAAACAACAATATAAGAGAAAACCAACATGACTACCATACTTTATAATCAGATGAGCTGTTAAATATAAAACCATATAAATGAATTAACACTATTAAATTCGGAGATTTTCAGATAGAGTGAAAAAAAAAGTTACTATTTGGTGAGATTATCCTAAAGAGGACTCCAAAGTATTAAATAAGGAAATAAAAAATTTGAATAATAAAGCTGATTTAAGATATACACATCAATTTTGTTCCCCACCAAGGAGACCAAATTCTTTCCAGTTGCCCATAGAATCTTTGCAAAATTATCTTCAGCTTCCAAGGACGACCCTAATGAATTCAAAAAGAATGATACTGCTCCTGACACGTGCATCAAGCCCAAATCCCATAGAAATGTTTGGAGAAATCTAACACCACAAAGCAAACTGTAGCCATCCCCGAAAACTGACAGGAATGCAACTAAGGGACCCAAAGTTTATAGTATTCCTAAAAGCTGCAGAAAAATAATCCAACAAGTGACACAGAGCCTGCATTTTATGGCAGGCCTGCGGGAACCCTGAGAACCCCTGAGAAGAATCTGGACACTCCAGGAGCCCCAGAGAACCCCTCCTATCAGAAGGGCAGGGCTCCAGGGGCGCCTGGGTGGCTCAGTCGGTTAAGCGTCTGCCTTCAGCTCACGTCATGATCCAGGGTCCTGGGATCGAGCCCCAAGTGGGGGGGGGGGTCCCTGCTCGGCGGGGAGCCTGCTTCTCCTTCTCCCTCTGCCCTTTCCCCTGCTCGTGCTCTCTCTCTCTTTCTCAGATAAATAAATAAAATCTTTAAAAAAGGAAGGCAGGGCTCAGGATGAGGACGGCGCAGGGACAGCCAGCTGGGTGCTCAGCGGAGTCCTTAGGCATCCTGAGGCCGATCCCACCATGACCCATGACGGGAGGCGTCACCTGGGTGACGCTGACGGATGTGTTCTTCCCAGTCTGTGGGGCTCCCTATGGCCCCTGGGCTCTGGCCCCTTTGCCCTTCAGGGGGTGCTAAAAACCCACAGAAAAGTCATCATCATGGAATAATACTCTTTTCCAAAGCACAAAATCTGTCACAGTCTCCCTATGGAAAATGCGGCATCTCCGTTCTCTGACTCCAAAATGCGGAGCTGAGAGAAAAAAAACGGTGGCGGTAGAAGGTGGGAACAGGAGCTGAGCCGTAGCCAAACGTTGAAGGCAGGGCCCATCTGATTTTCTCATTCCCCTCACCCTTTCGTTTGTTTTTTCCAGGAAAAAAAAAAAAAATCCAAGCATACTTCTTGAGTTGTTTTCCAAATTCGAATTGAATAAAAAGAATCCATTCTGATGTTTTTCCAAGTGCTTTGAGACCTACATCATTTCTTCAGCTCCTCAGACGAACCCTTTTAATCAGGTGGCCCCGGTGGCATTGCGCCCATTTGACAGATGATGGATGAGAACACTGAGGCCCAGGGAAGGTCAGAGGTTTGCCCAGAGTCACAGAGGGGGGAGCCGACTCCTGGGTCGGGAACTCCTGACTCTAAGCCCCGTGGTCTTGTTCCTTTACCAACAACCATAAAACCTTGACCTGACTGCCAAATCAATGAGAGCCTTGGCCACACTCGAGGGAGCTGAGATGGTCCTAAGAGAGTGAACACAAGGAGAGGGAGCAGCTATTACACAGGCACTCTCCTGTCCAGAGCTCACCCCGCTCTTTGACTCATCCTTCTCGCTCATGAGATGGGAAAGTGGTCGGAGCTTCCCCAGGCCCTGTCTCATCCCTTTGCAGTGAGCCTGCTTGCTTGTCCACTGATGGGCAACAAGGCAGGCGCAGCGGGGCAGCGGGTCCCTCGGGCAGGGGCAACCCGAGTGGCTTCCTGGCAGAGGCACCGGGAGCTGGGCCAGCAGGGGCCCCGGGGAGGCACTGATGTAGATGAGGTCCCCGGGCCTCTCCCGGGTGGCTTGCCCGCGGCTGAGGACAAGGCTCCCTGAACTATGGAGTTGGTTGGCTTTTTAGTTGGAGGCTTGGCACAAAGATTTATGTGCCTAGTGTGACCACACTCACCATCCATCACGATTAGTTACAATAAAATCTCTCTTCGTGTTTTTAAAAGCCCTTCGAGTTACATTCCATTATGCAGTTAACATGTCGCAGATGGTCGGGCCATAGCTCAACCAGAGAACCATTTTTTGATCTCTGAAAAGGAGGGCAGGGAACCAGCGCTTGACCTCCCCCAGAGCCTCCCCCACCCCCCAGCCTGGGGTAGATAGAGGGGAGAGAACAAAGAAGGGGGGCCCTGGCTCAGCCCTGAGGACTCGGTGGCCAGACTGAAGAGAGTGGCCGAACGAAGCAGAAGGGCTTGGGTTACTGCCTTTCTCTCGAGAGACATTAACCCAGATACCCCCCCACACCGACCCCAGTCCTTAGAACATCCCCTCTGCGACCCTCTCGAGGCTGGCCTGCGTCCCACTCCTTCAACGTCACGTTGGCTCAAAGCCCCTGTTGGACACACAGATGCTGAGAGGTGAAGGGGACGATGATTGATGGTGTCCCCCCAAAACTTGCTGACCCCCACTCCTAGTTGCCTAGGTCCTGCGGCGAATATCACGTGCTCTCAGTTGTCACCCCCCCGCCTCCCCGCCGTGGGAGGATTCGGACATCCTGCCGCCTGACACCTGCCGTGGGTCCCGTGGGGGGGGCTACAGGACCCCCGCCCTTGATATTAGGCTCGGCCACGAGGCTTGCCTTAGCCAGCGGCCTGTGAGAGGATGTGAGGGGGGCAGAAGCTAGAAGAACTATCGTGTTCCTGCCAGTTCCCTTCCTCGTTTGCAATCCATCTGGAAGGGAGGCCGCTCCTTCAGGCTGGAGGCTTCCGTGAGCGGCTTCCCCCAGCAAGCCACAGTGACCCACAGGGGGACTCACTCTGTTCTATCAGCTGCTGAGATTCTGGGGCTGTGGGTACCGCGGCATAGCTCAGGACGATCGGGGGGACTCCGGCCCCACACTCAGGAGAACCCCTGAGCTCCTTCTCGCTTCTTGCCCTCAGCCTCCACGCCACGCTACACCCAGTCGGGGCCAGCTCTGCTCCCCACACTGCCTCAAATCCATCCTCTTCTCTCCGTCCCGGCAGCCCCCGCTCCATCCATCTGCTCCTGCTCCCCCCGCCCCGTGCTCTGCTCCCCGTTTGCAGGACCGCCCTTCCCCACGTCGCACAGTGGACATCAGTGAGGTCGCTCCCATGTTTAAACCACCCTCCAAGACTTCTCGTAGGTTTGTACAAGAGAAGTCAAACTCCTTGCCCGCCTGATGCTTGAAGCTCGGTGTGACCATCCTCTCGCTTCCTCGCTCTGCCTGGACTGTTCTCCCCACGTCCGGCCGCCTCGCCAGGACTCGGTGCACACGGAGCCTCCTCGGAGAGGTCTTCCCCGCCCCACGTTCTCCCTTCCCAGCTCAGTTCCAGAGCATTTGCCAGAGAGGCCCGGGGGTGCCCCTCAGCGGTCACTCACCGAGGATTAACCAGGTGCCGGGCCCAGGGCCAAGGACTTAGTGTGTGTTATGTCATCTGACGGGTAGGGACACTGAGGAGGCTTAGGAAGGTTGAATATGTTGCGTATGCTCACAAGCTGAGAGAATAGTCCAGCTCAGACAGTGTGACTGTAGGACTGGTGGTCAGGATACTGAATCCCCCTGAGTCCCAGCTGAGTCATACCCATCACGATACAAACGGCCACACAAACTCAGAACCCCCCCGAGCGCCGAGCAGCACCTAGTAGGCGGTCAGACGGCAGCGACAAATGGCAAAGAGACATCCCCACCGTTGGGCACCATTGCTCATTAGAAGTAACTGCCTGGGTTCAACAATCAAGCAGTCGGGGATTTCAGAGACTCCCGAGAAAAGTATTGATCCACTAACGACCTGCCTAAATCACTAGAAAGCCATCCGCAAACAAAACGCCCTTGAGAAATCATCAGTTGTCACCAGCTCCTTAACCTTCATGGCCAGTGGGGTCAGACGGCGAACTTCATTCCCTAATGCTCTGGTGCCTGCCCGCCTCCCCCCACAACACTTCCCGAGCCTCTGAGCTGGCTGGCTAACCGCTTCGGGGACAAGATGCTAACCTTTCCAGACCCTCTGCTTCCCAGCGAGAAAGGAATGCAACCCAGTGCCAACCCCGGAGAGCTCCAAATCAGATTCGTTTTCTCTAGATACTAATAAATGAGAAGGTAGGGTCCTTCATCTCCTGCTTACCAACTGCGTGATCCATCGTGGGGATGTGGCCGTGAGGCTAGAAGCCTGACAGATCCCTCTCCTTAGGGGGGAGATTCATCACCTCTTCCATTTCCATTCTAAGTGCCTTCTCAGCCAACCCCGCCCCAGCCTCCCATCCCTAGGATCTACTGGGCGGCACATCGGCTGGCCCAGCCACAAGGCAGGGGACCTAATGGCTTCACTTGAAACACACCACGGGTCCCTCCTTGAAGGTCTTAGTTCCTTTATTTCCATTACAGATCCGGAACTCTGGCTGTGCCCAGGCTGCTGGCTGGAAGCCGACAGAGGGAAAGGGGCCAAGTGGGAGAGCATGAAGGCGGACAGGAAGGAAAGCAACAGTCTGACTTCAGATGCCACACATCAGGATCAGGCTCATCTTTGTCAAATGAGGAGAGCAAACTGACCTCCCCTCCCCACTGCCCCGAGCAGACCATAGGCATCTCCCCAGTCACTGCCGTGACCTGTCCAGGCTCCCATTGGTCTCTCCTGCTCTGGGACAGAGTAGCTTCCCGAAGGACCCTTTGAGGATTCCGAGTAGCTCTATGAGTGAATTCCATCAGAGCCCAGACTCACAGCTTTTTCAGAATCTCAAGCCCTTCCACGGGCAAAAATCATAATTGGTCATTCAAAGAGGTGAGGACTGTTAGGGCTCAGACCATCTGCCTCGCGGAGAGTAGGACACGGGGTGCCCTGAACCATCCACAGCAAGCAGAGTTGGGGCGCCTGGAGGGCTCAGTCGGTGGAGCATGTGACTCTTGATCTCAGAGTTGTGAGTTCGAGCCCCACGTTGGGGGTAGTGTTTACTTTAAAAAACCCAAAAAATCAAAAGAGTAGTAGAGTGTACTATAGAACAGGAGGGCCCTCTGCCACGCAAAGTCTGCTTCACAGGGGAGAATATGGTCACTTGGTCAAACCTTGAGTCAAAAGGCCAGCAGAGGATGTGAAATATTGCAGAGGAGAGCTTAATCTCTGTCTCTATCTTTTAAGGACTTTTTAAAGCAAATGCGAACTACTTGCTCCTCTCAAATGAGGTACAAGAGATTTATTATTGGAGATCACCCTAGGCCACAATTTATTCCTCAAGCACCCTCCCCCTAGGAAACAGTTTCCCAGCTGTGCCCACAGTGCTACCCTTCTGTGTTGTCTCTCAAGAACAGTTTGAGAGCCCTGGTCAGTGCAAACTGAAAAAGACCACTTTCTAACAGAGAGGTGCAGTTACCATCTGAATGTTGCCCAGTGGACAAGAAATTAAAGGGGTCTCTTAAAAACCTTTGGACAGACAGGACACCAAAACCACGGGCAACCAAAGGGGAGGGGAGAAAAAAAGATACACCAACTTCATCAAAATTAAATGATGAAAATTAAAAATTTTCATCAAAATTAAGCACTTTTGTGCTTCAAAGTACACCAACAAGAAGGTGAAAAGGCAACCCACAGGATAGGAGACTGTTTGAGAGTCAGTATCTGATGAAGGACTAGTAGCCAGTATATATAAAGAGCTCTTACAACTCAACAATAAAAAAGAGAAATAATTTGAGTAAAAGATGAGCAAAGGATTTCAATAGATATTTTCCCAGAGACAGTCTACAAATGGTGAATGAAGACAGTAAAACATGCTCAACACCATCAGTCACTAGGGAGAAGCAAATCCAAACCACTATGCAATGTGGCTTCACATCCATTAGGATGGCTGTCATCATAAAGATGGACAGTGGTAAGTGCTGGAGGAAGACAGTGCTCATCAGCTGCTCATGGGAATGCAAGATGGTGCAGTTGCTTTGGGAGACAGTTGGGCAGGTCCTCACAGAGTGAAACAGACAGTGACCATATGACACAGCAATTCTACTTCTAGATGGAGAGAACCCGGGAGAATGTGAAGCACATCCACGTAAAAACTTGCACGCAAATGTTCATGCCGTAGTTATTCATAAGAGCCAAATGGTGGCAACAACCAAAATACCCATGAAGTAATGAATAAATAAATAGACAAAATGTGGTCTAGCCATTCGATGGAATAGGATTCAGCCTGCAGCAGGAGGGGAGCGTGTTACACACCGTGACATGGATTGAAAGCAGTTCGCTAAGTGAAAGTCACCAGGCCCAGATGTCACAGATTGTAGGATTCATCCCGAGTAGGTGAATCCATGGAGACAGAAAACAGACTAGTGGTGGCCAGGGGCTGGGGAGAGGGGAGGTCGGGAGTGGTTTCTAACGGGTATGGGGTTTCTTTCTCGAGTGATGGAAACGATCTACAGCTAGATAGTGGTTGTTGCTGGATAACTGAGAATATACTGAAAATCACTGAGCTGTATGCTTTAAGAGGGTGGATTTTATGGTATGTAAATTATATCTCAATTTAAAGAAATGAAGTCTTCTGGCAGTGATTACAGGAATCAAAGGAAAGCTTAACCCTGAGAAGGGCGCACCACTAACTTCAGCAAATCAGAGAAGGCGAAGGGAGTCACCATCAGTCTGAGTGCGCAGAGCGCTGCCCCAATGGGCAAGGAAGAGGCTGGTGGATTGAGCTGGAGGGAGCTTCCCAGGCAAGTTTCAGCTGTGAAACTAAGTGAGTTGGGACTGTGTCTTGAAAGGTAGAGAAAGCTTCTCTGCTTCCAACTCAGATGAGCCCCAGTGAGCTCAAAGAAGATGAACCAATGCTTCGGTGTCCTTTAAGGGCTTAGGCACCGAGGGTCCTCTGAAAGCATCAGTTTGGTCCACGATTCCCACTAAGGTCTGGAAGTCAGGAAGCCTGGGTGATGGCCAGGTTTGGATGGCTTTGACTTGACAAGCTTCTGCCTTCGGCTCAGGTCATTATCCTGGAGTCCTGGAATCGAGACCCGCATCGGGCTCCCTGCTCAGCGGGGAGCCTGCTTCTCCCTCTCCTCCCTGCCCCTGCTCTCTCTATCTTTGTCTCTCTCTCCTTCCAATAAATAAATAAAATCTTTTTAAAAAATAAATAAAAATTAGAATTTAGAGTATTAAAAAGATGAGCTTCCAAACAGTTTGGGAAGCGCCATCTGTCTGTTGCCTGATGACGAGGCAGGGGAACACACCATGGGGAGAGAGGAGGGAGAGCCAGATACTTCTCTGCCCGTCTACGACAATTATTGAAAATCAAGATGCCTAAAGGGGCCGCTTGGGAAGACAGCTGACGAAAAAATAAATCCAAATTAACCATCCAATGCCCTATAAAATAAGTCTTTAACTATTTTATAGGATCCCGCTTCCCCCAAACATGAGCTCGATAAGCGGGGAGTCTTCTCCATGTTCTCACCCTCCACCCTCCACAGGAGTGGTTGATCTGAGTCATCAGTCTTTCCTGCAGCCCGAATCCACTTCGTTGTGGGTTTCATTTCAGATGGTAGAGGGGCTGGGACCACATGTCTCCTCTTCAGGGCACCGACTCCTCCCTCCACCCCCTTAGCAGTAGGGCGCCCTCCTAAAAGAACAACAGATTTATAACAGGAGCAAAACAACGGAGTCAGGACTGAACAGCTCCTGGAAATAAGTAGGTCAACGTACGATCAATTTCCCAAATTTCACATTATGTCTGGAAAAACGCACCTTTAATCCAGGAATCTGCTTTTGGCCCTGTGGGGTAAGGCCTGGAAAGTTTAAGTTCCTGCGGGGCTGCTTTATCAGGTAGCCTGAAGTTTACCCTGGGGGTGAAGCAATAAAATGGAAACAAAAAATAATTTAACAGTTTTGCAGTTAGTTTAATCTCGTACCAGGTCCCTCACTGGCTTTCACCTTCCTGAGGTCGCTGAGCTCATAAAGCTACAAGATGCATTTCAAAGCTATGAATTTGCTAAATAGAACTTCATTTCCTCTTCTTATTAGAGGTAATTAAATTTATTAGACGCCAGTAAAAGCCTTGTAAACAGAAAATATGAATGCTTATAAAAGTCTGCCCTCTCTTTTCAGCCTTGATAATTAAGATGTAACCAGAAAGCAGCTAATCACAGCTCATAATTTATGAGGTGCCGTTCAACCCCGAATCCGAGACATACTGCAGAGGTATTAAACACCAAGATGAAAATAATACCCCACTGAAACGTATTATTTATTAAATACATAACACTAAGAGAAATAAACATATCACACACAGAACTTGATATTTCTGATGGAAACAGGAGATATACACTGTCTCCTGCCTTGGATCTATTACCCATTCAGCCAAATTCTTAAATCAAAGTCACAACTTGTTTAAATGCAAACTGCCCGTGGCAGCCCCAAATTTCCTCTAGACATTCACCTTGATGTCAGTTTTCAAAGCCTGAGTCACTGGGAAGGTTTTGCATTATTGTTGTTTTTAACATTCACGCAAGAAAAGAAATCTGCCCCCCCCCAGCAAGCATGAGAGAAAGAGAAACCAAGAGAAGACAAGGAAAAGATTCTAAAGAGAATAGCAAGAATCATAAATAAATGAAAACACTTCCCTCCCTCCGGCACAGATGTGCTTAGAAACAACTGCAGACGCGATGCCCCAAACCTGACGTCAACTGACCCCAAATGGAATCCTTTTATCGCAGGTTAAGAATGTACATTATTATCTTTATCAATAGTCCAGCTGAAACCTGTACTTGAGAATAAATGGCAGGTGGGAATTTTAAGCACCACATTTTGTCAGTTCAAAGATGCCCTTGATGATAAGGTACGACATTATTTTATGTATCATTAAGAAAGAAATAAAACCCTGCAGATTCAACTGACATGTCACTGCTCCAACCTGATGTCAGAGACATTAAATAGAGAGTGGTCAAGAAAGGCCTCACTTGAAAGTGAGGAAGAACCTCTGAAGGTGAGGGAGCTATATGGATATCTGGGGGAAGAGAGTGCCGGCAGAGCAAAGAGAGTGCTTTGCAGTGCAAAGGCCCTGCGGTGGGTGAGTCCTGGTGTAAGGAAGCCAGAGTGAACGGTGCAGAGAGACGTGGCAGGGGTGGAGAGTAGGGTGGACGGGGTCATGGGAGATGAGATCAGAGAGGTGAGAATAAATATAAAAGTTTCCTCCAGTTTTCCATGAAGCCCAACACAAATTTAAAAATACTCTTTAAAATATTTTGGGGGGTGGCGTCATCTATCAATTTTACTCCAAAACCCTACCAGGGTAGCTTCTAGAATGACTTAAGAATCAGTGTGCCTTAGCGTTCCTGCCATCCCTTCCAAGATCCCCCTTCCCGTGTAGACCTGATCTTTGAAAGTTGTTCACTCGTCCAGTTCATTCAGAGCAGACGTGTCCATAGGCCCGCCTCCGAGCTACGAAGGGCACAGACGGCTTTCAAACTGGGGGGTTCATGAGATAGCGCCTTTGCTTTTCATCAGAGATCAGAAATTGCTCTTTTATACAATAATGCTGATGAAGAAACTGCCTCCACACCCAGATTACCACCCAGCACCAAAGAGCAAAATTTCTCATTGGAAAAGCTAGGCTTCTCTTTTTTGAGCAGTTGAGGGGAGTCTGGCACTGTGCTCAAAGCTTTGTGTCCTTTTCCTCTTGTCTCTTTTTTTAATCCTCAAACAGCACTGTATCATAGGTGCTCTTAGAAGTCCCAATTAGAAAAAGGGAAATGGGGGCACAGAGAGGTTAAGCAACTTGCACGTGATCACCCTGGCTTGTGCGCGTGCGCGTGTGTG
>CM053620.1:24105079-24126512 GCA_028646535.1 Procyon lotor
GGGGTAGGGAGTGTTATTTTGAATTTGATGGAACGCACTAAAATGGAAGATTCGATTCTGTGAGCTCTGTCCTCCAGTATTCGATCGTCCACGATGGAAGCTAAATCGGCCAAGTAAAATCATATTCCTAAACTCTCTGGTGACAGAACAAGTGAAAATGACCCACATGGGTTCACTTACAAGTGAGTCAAGGATCCAAGTGGCAAGAGAAGGAAGGACCCGGGGCATTCTTGCCAAGTCCGGAAAGCAGAGGCTCTGCGTGGAGGCTTTTGGGAGGCAGAAAGACCGGAACATCGAGGGACGGAAATACATCAACAGCCACTTGGCAACTTGGTTTCAACTCTCACGTTGGATCGTAAATGAGCAATTTGAAATTCTTTCATGGAAACGCTAAGAGCCAGAGGCTCCTGGGTAGGAAGTCAACCGCAGGAGAAGAGCAACTGAGTTCTCCTGACCCTTTATAATGACACATTAGTGAGCCCGGTAAGTTGGAGAGCAGAGACATCCCCCCCACCCCGGAAGGAAAAAAAAATTATAGACCAGATCATCACCTCTCCTAATGATGCATGAGAATAATTCCCAGCCCCGCTATAGGAGCAGAGGGCTCGGGGGCACTCCGACAAGACCCTTCACCGAATGTTTGCTTGGCGGTTCTACTTGGAAGATCGGGCTGTGCTCACTCCCCTGCAGACCTGTCCTCTGTGGAGACGAGATGATCGAACCTGAAAGCCGAGGAGTCGCTGTCCACCCCCTCGGGACGGTCTCCCCCTCGTCTGCATCACGCAGGTGTCTTTAATTCAGGAAGAGCCTTGAGTTTGGGGTCTTATTTGCATTTCTCTAATGGCAAATGCTGTTGGCCACCTTATCGTGGGCTTATTCACCACCTGCATGTCCCCTTTGTGGTTTTACAGTGGAGCACCAGGTGTAGCAGCTGGCCTGTGATTTAAGCCGCATGGTAATTTCTGGAATGAGGGAACAGAGATGCTGGTCCTGTCTCCTGATTCTGTTTTGCCCCCTCAGAGAGTTGCCCTCAAATGCTTCTTTTCTCATACAACTTCACTTTATAAAAACAAGGGATGGGCCAGATTTGGCTGTAGGCTGCAGTTTGCTGACTTCTGTTCTAGATTTTACTATTGTGACTTTGGCTTGACCTGTGTGATTGGGGTGACCCGTCTTGGCCTCTTTGATTTTAATATCCTGCACCATGAGTTCCAAGGGCCTGTTTGGGTAGTTCAAAATCACCAAACTTGTGCTCGCTTCGGCAGCACATATACCAAAATCACCAAACTTTTGTGGACATTTGGGGCCCCAGGGAAAAAGGATGAATGGCACCCACACTATTTTCTAGAACAGCATTTCTTCCTTCCAGCCTGGAATTGGAGGGGGTAGTAAGCTGTTCTTGTTTTTGTGAGCCATCTGGAACTTTCTTCTTCTTCAACGCATTCGGGTTTATTTGGGGGGTGGGTCCAAGTACGTTCATATTTTTCCCAAATCTTAGTACATGCCAGGAACTTGGAATCCAATTTCTAGAATTCACCTTAAATAATGAAATTTCTCCCATCTGGGCTTCAACTGGTCTGTCTCTAAAATGGGTGTGATGTGTAAACACTTCTCTTCGGGAGATAGGCCTTTGCAAATGCGGTAAGTATGGCTTCTTTACTGGCCAGACTCCTTATTTTCAAGCAAGGAGCTGAGATGGAAAATGCTGGTTAAGAACAGGACAGGGACCTTGTGTCCCTACCTAGCACAGAGTCTGGTATTCAGGAAGGAGTCACCAAGTGTTCAAGGGATCCAGTTTGGCTAAGGCGGAGATGAGTCAACACAAGTGTTGGCAATATGGCAGCCAAAGGTAGGCCCAGGGCCTCGGCGCTCGCTTCCCCACCTGCCCCTTCCACCTTGAGCTCGACAAGCTGTGCCCCCGTGATGAGGCCCCTGACACGGCCACACTTCTGTTGCTCGGTGTGGGCAGAGTTTTGCTGAGCCCAAGGCTGTCAAATTCACTCCGATGTTGGCCTTAGCTGGGGCTTCATGCTTTCAGAAAAATTTCCCCCACTGCCTTTCAGTTGAGGTCCTTGGCAGGGATTGCCTCTCCAACTCACTTAACGGGCACAAAGAAATGGGAGAAAGCTCGGGGAAAAAAAATAATAAAAAATAAAAATAACAACTGGCCCCAGTCTAAACCTTGGGAAATCTAATAGGGTCTGCATCTCTTTAAAAACTATACGCAGACGTTTCTGGTCGAAGTGAAACCATGCTTCTCACAGAGGACTGGAGACAGCCAACGAAGCCGTAGTCATACACAGTTAGTTTCAAACTTATGTTCCTGCTCACAGGGAGAAATCAATGTACAGTATATTAAAAACAATCACTGTGGCCCTTCAATGATCCAATAGTTTAGCTTTGAATGCATTCAAGCTAATGGGGGCGCTAATGGCTTCTGACAGATCATTCCATTGATCAAGAGGCATGGATGAAATACGCTGCCTACTAAACTCTGTTTTGATTTCGAGAAAAGAAAACTAAACGTCCATGGTAAACAGCGCTTGATTGTTCCAATGCTCACGGAGGGGCGGCTCCGCCTGACCCTGGTCGGGAGCCCGTGGAGGGGGGGACAATGGGAACCCTATATACCTGGCCTGCTTTTTCCCCGGCTCTAATCAAGGTGTAATCAACTGGAAGTCTCTGTCTGAAGGGTTGGGGGGCCGGGGGTTAAGAGGGTGACCGGAGGTCCAGTTTTCCGTGTCGGGCAAATTCCCAGGGGTAGCTTGAGATGCTCTGAGAAACGGACTCAGCCCTTTTGGGGGTCTGGGGTTGCCAGGTTAACCGTGCGTGCTCCCAAGTGAAGAACGGGATTCCCTATTGGGAAGGATGAGTGGGGTTTTTGGCAGGGGATGGCAGTTTTGCAGAGAAACTAAACAAAGCATGCTCCCTCCATCTCCGTGCCCCGGCGCTGAACATACCTATCTGCAGGTATGGGCATTTTTACAGGGTGCACGGGGTCTGAAAACAGATTTTTTTTTTTTTTTTAAGTAGACTCCATGCTGGGCGTGGAGCCCAACGCGGGGCTTGAACTCACCACCCCTGAGATCAAGACCTGAGCTGAGGTCAAGTCAGACACTTCACATTCCCCCATGTTCTAGCCACTTGTGGGTTCCTCCGTGGGGTTTGGTTCTCCTTGATGACCCTCTCCTTGTCCCAGAAGCAGGGAAGGGCAAACAGGATGCCCTTGAAAGCACGCTGATCCCTGGTCGGTCACCTTGAACACCGAGCAAAGCTGCGGAGGAGCTGAGTGAGGACCATCACTAACTAAGCGGGTCCGAATGGCGCCAGGTGCACACGGTCTGGAACCACCACTGGGTTTCTCCTAAACTTCCCACAGCATGGCCTTGACCTTCCTGTCCCCATGCGTGCGGTGCAGGGCTGGCCTCGGCCCAGGGCTCCCCATCGCTCCGCAGGAAGCTACCGCACTTACCAGATTAAAAGCAACAGGAAACCCCCGGCGCGCGAGGCCGCTTCATTTGTATTTGGTGCCATGTTTAGTCAGTGGCTTTTGTAAAATTGATGAATTTTGTCTAAAGGCAAGTGCAGACAGGCAAACAGATCTGTATCTGCTGCTATCCATTTAGCCTGACACACATGTGTGGAGGAACTATTTTACCTCGATTCTTTCAGGACTGATGAAAAGTAAATGCAAGCAGAGTCATGAACTGCATCATTGGAAAAGAATCACTGAGTCTCGGGCTGGGAGTTAATTAATGCTTCCCTCCCCTTGAAATAGACTGACCCTGCTGCTCAGACATTCAGAGTCAATAAACAATTGTTGTACACAGATCATCCATTAGAAGGTGATGGCAAGAATTTTTTAAGCGAATCTCAAATTGCAGCGGGTGACCTAATCCTGCTGGAATAACGGCAGGACAGGAAAACCATTTTTCATAGGATCTCATTTATAAAAAGTTCCATGCCATCTGCCTAGGAAAAAACAGAAGTCGTGAGGGGCGAATGGAAAAAATACAGGCGGTCACGTGTCGTTCTGGCATGAAGGACGAGACGCGACGTGAATCACTTAGCGCGCGTGATCTTGGTGACAGCGTGATCCAGGGAGCGAGGCGTTACTATCACGCCCATTACAGATGCAAAGACCGGGGCACAGAGGGGTCAAAGGATTTGCCCGAGTCCCATAGGTACCACGGTTATCAGGGGAAACTGGGATAATAAACATTATAGCTCGTGCCTCACTGCAGACCTACTACTACTTCCTAGGCACAGTATTTTTTTTTTTAATATTTTATTCATTTATTTGAGATCGAGGGAGACAGAGAAGCAGACTCCCCGCTGAGCAGGGAGCCCGACTCAGGGCTCCCATCCCAGGACCCTGGGATCATGACCTGAACTGAATGAAGGCAGATGCTTCATGGACTGAGCCCCCAGGCGCCCCTATGCACGGTTTCCAGTCTGCACAACGACCTCAGGCGGTAGATACATTACTAGGATCCCCATTTTGAAGGCAAGAAAACAAAGGTTTGGAAGGATGGTAGCCTTAGGGTCGCACACAGGACCAGGGATCAAAGTGAGGAAGCCGGCAGCCAGAAGCCTAGACGGCCGCCCAGGAATCAGAAGGAAAGCTGAGGGATGCTAACAGGATAAATAGAACGGGGGTGCAGAGGAGACAAGTTTTCAACCCGTGCGAATGGGCCCGGGGCAGGGGATGAAGGGCTCTGGGTGGCGCTGCCGGGGAGCCAGGCGGGGCGCTGGGAGAGGCTCTCTCTTTCCTCGGAAGAGACAGCCAGGAAGTCAGACCCTGCAGACGCTTTCCTGGACGCCCCAGCCTGCCCGGGACTGTATTGGGGTCTCTCCAGTGAGCCCCAGAGAGCCCAGTGCATTCTTCTCACAGCCGGGGGAGCCGGCCTCTGGGCCCAGCAGCTGCAGGTGTCCCTGCCCTGCAAGATCTGTGACTTTCCCCCCCTCCCCCTCCCCACCCCAGCCCGGCTTCAGCGCAGGCGCTCCCAACAGCATTCCTGGGCCTTTCCTCCCCCTTTATGGTTGTCAAATTGATTCCACCACCATGGTACCTATGGCTTTCAATGAGACTTAATTAAAAATACCATTTAATCACAAAGTAACAAAGGCAAACTGGGTAAATGGCATTCCCCCATCAGCACCTCCTGGTCCGCTCTCTCCCCTCCTGCTCAATCTGTTCGGAGGAGAATTGCCTTTTCAAATAAGAATCCCCCCGTCTTCCATGCACTCGCCTCTGACAGATCTCCAGAAGAAACAGTATTTAGCGTGGCGTGGATCCAAATGTATGCGATTTGCCCAGTGGTAAAATCAGCCTTAACTACAAGGGAAAACAACAACAAAAAAACCCAGTTGCATTTTGAAAATACCCTTCCCCTGAAACATGCAAAAACCCTTCTGCTAAAGGTGGGGTGTCCATTAAATAGGGCCTATGGGATCTCACATTCCCAGCCTCCCTCGATTCAGCTGGTGATGGATTTAGAAGCTTATTACTAAAATTGTGTCACAAGCGATGCCATGACCCTGCTCTTTTCTGTCTAGCGAGCTCCCCTGGCGGGAAGGCCAGGCCACGGGAGCTGCTCTCGGGAAGCAGCAGGGCGGGGCGCCCCCTCGTGCCCCTGGAGGGGCCCCCAGCCCATCCTCCCCGTCCCAAGGTCTCAGCCAGGGCGTGCGAGTCCCAGTTGGAGCGCTGGGCCTTTGGATGGACCGTTTGCTCTCTGAGACTCTCTGGAGTCCAGAGTAGACGGCGCCACCATCTCACACGGAACCCGTGGGTGTTTCTCGGGCGCCCGGAACCGGACCTGCACACCGCCCACCCGCGCCACCCTGAGATGCATCTCTCCCACTCCCGGTTTCCCTGCTTTGGCCAAGGCCGCCGCTCTTCTTCCCTGGGCACCTGCCTGCTGCACTTTCCTGTCTCAAGGCCCTCGTGCCCGCTGTCTCTTCCCCATCACCTCTGCTTTCCCTGACCTGATCTGAGCCACTCTTGGTCAGTCCCCAGCGACGCTGTGTCCCCCCCACCCCCCACCGCCCCTTCACCCAGCGGGCTCCCTCCTGGCACTTAGGACCATCTGAAACCATCTTGTTATTGATTTGCTGGTTTGCTGTCTATCCCAAGCCGGCTGAGCGGGGCTAGGTGGCCAAGGTTTGTGCGAGGGCAGAAGGGAGGGGAGGGGGGGTGAGGAGCATCTTGGTGCATAGGGAGCTCCCCAGATTGCTGGGACCAGGGGGCGGGGAAGCCGGGCAGGAAGAGGGGGTGGGGGGCTGCTGACTCTGGGTGGTCCCGGGACCATGCTGCCCGCTCCCTCAACCCCACACATGGCTCGTGTTCCCAGGGAAGTCCTCCTCTAGCTCTCAGGGGCGTCGGGCCTTCCTCTGGCCCTTCAGGAACTGAGCTGATGGCCACGGAGCCCCTGCAGCCCCCTTCACGTTGTCTCCCTCCTTCTACCCACCTGACGTCCCCCGACCCACGCCGAGCCCACGCTTGCCGAAAGCCATCATCTCTTTGGCGAAAACGAGATCTCACCTTTGGGATTCACTCTAGAGAGTGGTTTCTCCCACCCTAGCAGTACAACCCCACCTGGATGACTTTGAGAACCATCTCCGTGTGGCCCCAGCCAGGGAAGCAGGCCCACTCACTTAGCGTGCGAGCAGAGACGAGCAGGACCCTCTCGGTTTCTTGTCTTAGCCTTTTAATATCTTTATTGTTTATGAATGTTTTATGATGTACAAGACACATTACTACAAGTAGGCCACAAATAGAGCTCAAGAGTAATACACACACATCGGGGAAAGCACTAAACATGATTACCTATTTCTACTGTAGGGGCGCAAGCAAGCAGGTGCAGGGTGCTGACCGCCGGGACTCGGGGGGATAACAGGGAGCACTGGGGGCCACCATGGAGGGCTCCCGTCCCGCCCAAGAGCGAGGAGATGCTACCTAGCCCCTTGCCACACCAGGACGGAGGCCGAGGGCTTCCAGATGTCCTGAATTCTAAGGAGAATGCACACGTTTTTATTTTATATGAAATCTCCCAATTCTGAAATATCGGCACCTCAGGAAACGCAACACAGAACACGCACGGGCACCAAGTGCAACAGCAGAGGCCACGCGGCCCAGGTGCTGCACCCTCCCTACCTCCCGGAGCTCAGGTCATCTCTACACCAGCCCCGTGGGGCCGCACGGCCTCTCTTTCACTGACGAGGCTCAAAGACATCAGGAAATTCATCCGTGCTCTGAGAGAATGCAGTCTCCAGACCACGAAACCCTGGCCGCTCTGTGTAATGCGGCCCTTGGGCGGTTAGCTCCGTGGACGTGGCCGCCATCTTGAACCCGGGAGAGTCTCACAGCAGGAGTGAGTCTGGTTCTCTGGGCACCACCCCCTCAATGAGCACAAGAGCTCGTCAACTTCCTAACTACAGTGAACCGCTACGAGAGAAGACCCCGGGCTGGGGCGAGGGGCGGACTATTCTCGTGATTTCTGGGGTCACCACAGGGCAGGAGCCAAGCCAGAAAGGGAGGGATGATAATGGTGTCACGAGACAAAATCAGCACGAGGGTAGAGGAAGGAAGGGACAACGTCTACATCAGGGCAGCTTACGGATACGGAAGAACACTACTATTTATCGGGTTATCTAACTACCTGTCAGGAGTTGTCGTACACCTGTAGCTACGGTATTCCATTTACTCTTCACCTTGTGAGCTGGTGCCGTTAGCAGCCCCGTCATACGGATCAGGAAACTGAGGCACAGTGACACGCCAAAAGTCACAGAGCCAGGGCGCGTTTTGATCCAGGCACTCTGAAGCCAGAGCCCAGGTTTTAACCTCTACTCTACATCGCCTCGCTGATGCACAGATGTCATCGGGACGGGGCTCCTCGGGCCTCACGCCCCCCCATCGTTACCTACGGACAGGAGAATTCTAGAAAAACGCACGTGCGGGCTAAGCAATGCCAACAGGGCCATGTCTCTTTCATTAGCTCACACAGATGTCAAGCGTATTTTAATTTCCAACGCCTCCTCATTCCTGAAAGGGCAGAGTACAGAACTCGTGACTCGGGCTCTTACAGAAGGGACACTGGCTTCTCTTCAGTGACACATTTCTCTTTTCATTCCTTTCGCGTATGGGGATGGTGGCTACGAACAAGTGCAGAAGAGAATCTCCTGCTCTCAAACTTTTTATAGAAGGGTTGTCCAACACGACTTTCCACGATGAGGAAAATATTCTGCATCTGTTTTGCCCAATAACCACACACCAGACAGGTGTGGGTTATGAAGCAGCTGAGGAATGGAATTTTTATTATGATGGAAACTGGATTTAAGAGGCCACACTCAGCTAGGGGCTACCATATTGGACAGCACAGCCTCTAGAGGGCGTGGTGAGAAATGGGGGGGGGGAAACGGTATCTAGGTTCTCTCTTCCCCCACATGACTTTGGAGTCTTCTACTCTAGAGTTTCTGAAAAGGCTGGGGAAGGTGGAAAGTAGGTTGGGCTCGGCCATAGACTGGGCTCACCCCTGCCACCTTGGCCCTTGGGAGCTGAATGGCTCCCATGAAAAATCCAAGTGGGGAATAGTATTTAGGGGCAGGTTCTTGTTTCGTACCAAATCAGATTATAACACTGTGCCATTTTTAAACATTTTAACATTCATGGGCTCCATTCCCTACTCTTTCTAAGGGGACCCAGGTTCTAAAATCTAAAGGTCAAGTCTACCGATACTGCCCTTGCCCAAGCCCACGGCAAGGTTGGAGGAAGGAAACCAAAAATATCTTTTCCTCCTCCACCTAAGACTTGTGCTCCTTCTAGGGTTTTCCTTCCAGAAGCAGACTTCTGATTTCTGAAACGACGTCTGTGAGATCGAATGGCAGAGGCATCGAAGGGTCATCCTTTTCCCAATATGGCCGGCATTCTGGCTTCTGATCCACAGGTAAGGTTCGGGCAATTCGGGACTGGCACCTGGAAGAGTAGGAAGAGGCAATTAATCCATGTGAAGAAATTCCGGAAAGACCCAAATTCACGGGCCGTTTGGAAGGACACCACTAAGCACTCCAAAGACAGTGCTTCACGGTGGTGGGAAGGATGAAACGAAAGAATGAGCTCACCGGGCGCAATGCAGGTGTTTAGAAGACAGAAGAGCTGTTCTTCTCAGCGCTGGAACTTCTTTTTCTTTTTTCGATTCCCAGCTTTGTATTATCTCTAGTGGCTTCCCAGAAGCCAATCACCAGGGAAATTCAGTTACTCTGCCTTTAAAATGGTGAATTATTTTTTCATTATCTCAACTGTTATTTAAAGTGCGTGATTAAGCCATTATCAGATTTAAATGTTTGTGGGATTTCGATGTATTACTAGATTACTGGGAAAGATTAAATTGAATTTACTGCATTAAAACGTCCAAGAATAGATTAAACAATATTACGGGCCGGGATTGACTTTGGAGATTCTAGAGATTTACAAGTGTCCCAGCTTGCTGTGCTCAGAAAAAGGCACTCCAAGGAGAGACGGATTTATAAGGATATATGCAAATAGAGGTTAATAATCATTTCCACTGATGAATAGGTGGGGAAAACTTCCACAAAATTAAATTAAAAGGCTAGCAAGAGTAACTCCCTAAGGAAAACACTTAAATCACGGTTTTTATTAAATGGATTATTCATCAATAGTAGAGAAATTAATTATCATATGCAACTAAATTATAGCCTTGTAGGAAAAAAGTTGGGGCGGCATCATCCCCACTCCGGCTGGCATCGACCTCTCAGAGAGACGAGCTCATTTAAAATTGGTCGGGGAAAGCTCAGTGGCTTTAGCTTTATTCGTCTGAAAAATGAGGATCAGAGAGAATGAAACACAAATGGCAATAAGAAGTGAACAGTCTCCCTACGCCCTTGGAGGGCACGGTGGTGGAAGCCTGCGGGCCCGAAAGCAATACTAGGAGTGCACCAGAAAGAACTGCACTGGTCCTTCCCCACGCCCACCTTTTCCGCATTGTTCTCGGAATCAATTGAACAGTGGCCATCCCCACCAACCGTCTTCTGTGGAGGACGCACTACGAAGACATCAAAGGACAGACTATCCCGGCCCTATTTCTGAGCCTGATGGTACGGAAGGTTCCTAACTAAAAGACATCTTCTTCTCTGGGGAATTATTAATGGTGAGGGGATCCCCACGGGAAAACATACTTCAACTTTATACCTATTTTCTCGTGTGGTTAATTGCTCTACCGGCATCCTCTGCACTCAATCCGTCGTACATTACACGTAACATCCCAATATATCTTCGGCTCTCCGCGTCAGACTCTGATAATAGCGTCTGTTAACATGCGCTAAGTACTATTATGTAGCACATCACTTCATAAATAATAAGATTAGCTGACCTCAGGGCCCCAAGAAGAGTAATGTGTTTAAATGTTCTCATTATTTATTTAAAACAAGAATTAAAGCAACAGAAGCTGCTTTTGACAATCCTCTTAGCATAAATATTAAACTGTTTGCACTGATAAGCCCCACACCGCGCCGAAGAACAGAGGGTGCGTTCTGCAGACGACTTGGTGATAGGTGTTTGAGACGGGGCCTCTTGCTGTCGTGGTGCGGCTGGTGCGTGCCTGTACTTTAGAGACAGTCTCTAAATCACAGGAAGGAGAAGGAGGGAAATTAACATTCAGGGAGGAGCTGCGACTAATTACAAAGGAACCCGGCAAAGCTTTTCAAATTGTGCTCTCTCTCTGCTGCGGAATCACAGGGTAATGCTCAATTTACTAGGTAGGGAAAGTTATTCCAAATTGAGCATCTCAACCTCTCAGCGGATAAATTATCTGCGCACACATTATCCCGGCTGGCAGATTAAAGGCCTATGATAAGTGTCGATCCACCTAGAATATCATCAGGTTTGTAAAAAGTCAATAGAGATGCTTTTTCACCTGTCAGACGGGTTTGCCCCCTCGCTTTGAGAAAGTATTAAAAATATGAAAGCCTGCTGCAGAGGTCTTCTTATGCCTCTTATGCTATACAGGCCTCCCCCACCTCTCCCCCAGCTTTTCCTCTGGGTCCAGTTGCACCGTGATTTCCTGCCCCCCAAAGGAGGGCCTGGCTGGTGTGGGAATGACTTCCTCTCCACGCAGGCCCTGAGAGGCTAAGGGGCTGGCTACACGCTCTGGCCTCCCTGTGGGCTGGAGGTAAACCCTTTGTGGGGTCTCTTCCTGCTCTGAATTCATAGCTTTCAAGGTTGCTTTCAAACTTCTTTTAACGCCCGGTGCTCCTTGCCGATTTCCAAAAAGTAGTGATGAGGCCCCAGCAGAGGACTCGTTGTTTGAGGGAGAGGGAGAAGCAGGCTGCCCGCTGAGCAGGGAGCCTGACCTGGGGCTCGATCTGAGGACTGTGGGATCATGACCTGAGCCGCAGGCAGATGCTCAACCAACTGAGCCCCCCAGCTGCCCCGCCCCTTTTCAGTTTCAATTCCTCTTGCTCAAATCACCCCTTCTGCCTCCTTCCGGCTCATCTCCTAGGATGGGGCAGGAGGGAGGTCGAAGCACCGTGGTAAACGGGGTGCTCTTGGCACCTGCTGTCGAGTGGGGATAGGACATCCCGGGCAGGTTTCTCACCCTTGCTGAGCTGAGCCTCAGCTCCCTGTCCCGTGGGAGTGAGATGAGGAGGAGGAGGAGGAGGATGGTAGTAACAGTACTCAGGGGGGTGTTGTGAAGGATGAATGAATACACACATGCACGGTGCTCAGAACAGCGCCTGGCGCAGAGTAAGCACTCAACAGATATATTCTTATTATTAAATATTAAATATTATTATTGCCCGAAGACCTAGAATTAGGAAAAGGTGCTGTCGTCGGACTTTCGAAGCGGTGGCTCTTCCAGATTGATTTGGCATTTATAGGGAAGAAAGTCGGATTGTTTCTTAGCACACAGACTCTACAGTTTCTTGCAAAATAAAGCGGCTCTAAGCTCTCTTAGGACACGTTTCAGGAATGTTGACCACGGTGCACATTTGCAGTCTGTGTCTATCCCTACCGTCCCCACCAAGAGGGTTGTAATTTTCCCATAGGGAAATCCATCCCCTCTTTGTGCCTGGCCATGTGGTTTGGGTGGGGTTGGCTCCACTGCTACAGCGAGAGGAGAACCTTGACCAGCTCAGCCTCACGAGTACATCCACTCTCCCAGCCACGGGAAGAGGTTTTGGGGGAGGCATATGACCCAATCCAGGGCAAGAGGGAGAGCAAAACCAGAGGACCGATGTGGGAGCTGTGAGAAAAGCCCTTCTTATCTCCTGTGGGCTATCAGGATGCACCACCTGGGAAAGCCACAGTCATTTTGCTAGGTGCAGTCAGGGGCTGGGTCCTAGGCAATATTTGTAGCTGGATCAAGCCTCACCTAAAGCCAGGCATTGCTTAGAATTTTGTAGTTTCATGAGCCGTGATTAAGTTAGGTTTTCCTGTCACTTGCAACCAAAGAGGCCTGGCTAACATGCTCCCCACCTATCAGTTATTTTCCCTCTTTTTACTACAATATCTGTTGCCATGGGCCTGCCTGCCAAAGATATGTGGATGGTCCTGCCTCCAAACTGAGATGCTGCTGCTGACACAGTAGAATGTGTGCAGGGATCATCCGGGTACGAAAGCAGGAAAACACTGGCTTTGGGTTTTGGTTCCAATGGTATTTCTATTTGGGACAAAATCCTATCCAGAAAGCAAGGGTGTGCTGGTGTCATCCAAACAGGTCTCTGCATGCAAATAGGCCAGTTTCAATGACCACAGCTGGATGACTTTTCGCAAGAAAGTTAAGAAAAATTTCTCCTAAACTCAGTGTTCCCAAGGAGAGGATCATTCTGGACCCACCTAAACAGTAAGGAAGTTCTCTTTTCCCGTTTCAACCTTGTCCTCTCTATTCCCATCCTAAAGCAAATCCTACTTTTCTGCTTCTTTGGTTAGCAAATAAACTTGGATCCACTCTACCCCATTCATGAAGCATTACGACGGGAGAAAAGGAAGATAATACACACGTCATCTCTCTCCTTCCCAAATTCACATTATTCCGAGATTCCAAGGACTCTATGAACCAACCCCCCAAACTCTCGCTATGTAGGAATGGTTCTCCCTGAACAACCTGGTGTCCTAACAGGAAGCAACTGACAGGTGTCCCATTGGCTGGCCCGGTAGCAGGCTGCCCAGAGGTCCCTCTTCTCTCCCCACAGGTATGACTCATACGGGGCCTCCGTGCCCCTGACTTCCCCAAGGGCCACACTTGCATCTGGGCGATCAGGATGGCGGCCACATTAGCGAACACTGGTCACCATGCTGAAATTAACCACTTTAGCTAAAGTGTGTGTTAATTACGGGTATGCAAGCAGTCAATAAAAGGTTAATGCAAAAGTCAAAGGATAAATTTCTTTCCTTATTGCACCACTTCACAGACTAAATGACTAACATTATACTTTGTGTTTTTAATCAATAGGTTTTACAGTAATGTGCTGGCCATTGATTTTAAGAAAACATATACGGTCTTCCTCCTTGTCCCTAAATTTTGCAACAAATAAAGAAGGACAGGTAACATTTCCATAACTCTTGGTGATGTGAGAAAGATTTCAAGAGCGAGGATTTTTGCTAAAAGAATCATCAAGATAAGCAAGCTTTAAAAAAAAAAAATAGAAAAAAACCCAAGAACTTGATGGAGACATATTACCAGGCACACACTGTTGAGGAGACAAGAAAAATAAACTCTTGAGAGGGAATTCTTTAATGGGAAACAGGAGAGCAAAGAGCAACGCCTGTTTAAAACAATTACATTTTGTAGCTGTTTAAACAAATGACTCTGAATACACAGTACAGCCTTAATTTGATTTTTTACAACCTGAAAGAGATAGGGGAGGTGGGTATTTGATCCCCATCTCGAGTAAGGGCTGCCCTACCCACGGGTGACCAGGTGGGCGCGGGGCCGGGCCCAGCCTGGCCATCTGGCTGACTTCCCTTTCCACCACGCTCCACCGTCCTCATGTGCTTCTGTTTGGACTAAAACGGCCCCGTTCCCCGACTATTTAGCTCTTCTTGACACATTTAGATATTCAGGAGATTCCAAACCAATTCAGGGCAGAAGGAAGAGCACAACTTTTTTTTTTTTCCCCTTCAAGTTCTAGAAGAACTATTTATCACAGCAAACGACAGACCCAACTTCCTTTGCGCTCTGATGACTTGGCGGGTCTTACGGCAAAAGCATCTATGGTCTATAGAAATGAAAGACACATGTTCATCTTTGAGGGGCATAAACTGTCTCTAATTATATTCCTGGGGTGACCTTGAGAAAAATCGCTCAACCTCTTTCCTTCCTCCGCTGCTACATGAGGCTAATGCTTCTCTGCTTCACCGGGTTATGGGAAGATAAAACCAAATATGTCCATAAAAGCCCTTTAAAATAGGTAAAATACCACACAAGTGTGTAATTATGTCTCAATATCCCTCTCCTCTCTGTACAGACACAGGTCTTGTTTTAAAAACCCAGCTGATTATGCAATGTTGGCCAGAGGCGCTCGTAACGCTTAGAAATAAAAAGGAAAGAGCTCACACTTCTAAAGACTAGAGTGATTTAAACTCACACCTTCACCAGAAAACACCCAGTGAACTACAAAAAAGTGCACTTCTCTCCAAGTCCGAGTCGTCGATGGAATTGTAATTTACAAGGAGGAGTCGATGGTCATTCCGGCTGGTGATCAGGAGTCTGTCTTAGGCTATCGGCTCCATCAGAATGTGTTCCCTCAAACCATATAAGCCAGCCATGGAAGGCTTCGGAGGCCGGGCTCACGCAGCCAACACTGGTATGGCCTCTCATCAAATCTACATTTACTTGCAAAACCCAACTGGCCGGATCAGCATGGAAACAGCAGGAAGTGATCAGGTAATGGGGGCAACCGGCTCCTCTGGTTTTCAGGCTTTGGAGGGAGAAGACCAACAGAGGGCACGAAGATTCTCTGTTCTTCCCGTTCCCTCTGGGACCATGAGAGTCATAGCATCTGGCCCCACAGGGGGATTCTCGTGGTCAGACCTAGGTATTTTCATATACCATCCCATCTAAATCCCTGACGGGTACTTTATGTACAATTTCGGGATTTTCACACATCATTCAGACTCTCCGTGAGATCTACCTTGAACACGACATTTCAGATCGGACCTTGAGTGAGCGGCCACTCCTCACTGGGCTATTTCTCACAGTCTCACTATGCTTTGTTCCAAATAATCTGTCTTCATGGGTGGTAAGAAGAGTATGTGGTCCAGTTTATAATAGACTCTGCTTGATACTCCAAGTCCTTTAAAAGAAGTGAGCTAACACATTTATAATTTGTCTTCTCGGACTTTCCGCGTGGCCATGGCGGCACTGTGGGCCCCTCTGAAAACAAAGAGCTGCCCTGCCGTATCTACCCCAGCACTCTACCTCGACAAAGCCGGTTTTATAAAATCGGCTTCTTAAATTGCTAGAACTCAGTTTACCCACTGCAGAACTACTAAGCAAATCCAATTGCTAAATGAGTTTCAACAAAGGACGTGTTCACTTGCTCTTTGAAAGGCTTTTAACCTCTTGCCTCTGTACCACATGTTAATGTTTCCAGATCAGTAAAGTCAACACACATCAGAGTGAGGAAAAGCCAAACTTTGGCCCATGGGTCAGCTTTTTTTTTCTTTTTTTTCTTTTCAGGTCAATGTACCTTTTTAGTTGGTAGTGTTTTTCCACCATGACTACTGGAGAGAGAAGGTTTGGTTTAACTTCTAGTTGTATAAGAACCTATCTGGGGTTCATACTCAGAGAAGATGTGAAGAGCCTAAGAAGAGTTTGCTGAGGTGTGTTAAAAAACCAAGTACCTCCAAAATGCTTGTGAATGCTGTGTCCCCAAGCCACATGGACATCTAGCCATTTTTCCAGAAACTGCGGTGCCATTCAGCATGGATAACCCTGCTGTCTAGGTCTTAGTCGGCCAGTCAGCATATTCACGGAGCACCAAGTGGGGTCCATACTGTCCACCCACAGGGAAGAGAAGAGAACAGCACAGGCCATGGCCCCGTTCCTGGAAACGACCTGTGTTCTCCACCTTCGTTTGGAACTCAAAGGGCATTTTTCATATAAACGGTGGTTTTCGTGGTTCCCAATTCTTCTACTACCTATGATTTCTCTGAAAGAGCACAGTAATATACCATATAGCCCAAGAAGCGTGACTATCAGGGTTTTGGTTTTATTTTGTTATATTTGGGGGGAAAAAAACCCACACAAAACATTTAGAGTTCTAACTTGGGACTCCAAGGAGAAATTTCCTTTGATAAGGGCTTCTCATCCTTCTGGCTCATTGAACCAAGGTTTCTTTCCACTCCAATCACTGCTAAGGGCTCCTCTGGCCAATGGCAAAGCCCCGCCAAGAGGAGAAGACTTTGGGGTAAGGATAAAGGTGCCCCGCTAGTACCTGCAGGTCAGTAGATGAAGAGACATGGGCCACAAGAGCCTCTTGCTGGTACATAAATTGAGGATACATTTTGGTGATGGAACGGCTCAAGGCCATGGTCATGCTGTCTTTCAGGCCCGGGAGTGCTATGCCCTTTCCCTTTCTAGTGCCAGTATCTGCCTTCTCCTCCGTGGCTTCTTCCCAACACGTGCGATGACACTGTGTGAACCTCGCATCTCCTGACCCCCTCTGCAACTGCTTGTCTAAAAATTTCAGATCATGGTTGTTGCTGTGGGAGAGAAAGATAAAAGAAATTCTGTCTTATGCCAATGCTCCACCAAAGTCGTCTCCTCTCAGATCGGAGGGATAGTAATAATGCTAATGAAAACATTACAAAGAGCCAGTAATAAAGACTGAGAGCCAGGCACTTTCTACATCTATTTAAATTAACGTTGGTCCTCCAAATGGAAACTGAGGCCCAGAAGATTAACTAACTCATCCCAGATTTCACAGCCAAACAAAGGAGATTTGGCAAAACTTCCTGACTCCAAACCTGAGGCTCTTTGCACTATTCCAAAATACCAATGTCAAAAGAATCGCTTTGGGCCCTTGTTAAAAATATGGTTTTCCAAAGGCACCCAGCCCCAGGTCAGACCCTCCAGAGGAGGGTCCAGTCATCTGAATTTTCACAAATCTTTGGATCAGGCCGGTTTGCGAGAACACTGCCTCATGTTAATCTGCCACAAAGGACCACAGAGATGCTGAAATAGGACGTGGAGGGGCGACACGTGGGCCCATAAAGAACTCGCATTATATTCATGCCCATATCAGATGCCGGTTCAGAGCTGGCCCTCGCAGGTTCAGAGACCTGGCCCCCTAAGCAAGCAACAGGTGACTTCTGGGAGTCAGGCACATAGGACCGGTCTCTTGGAGTCCTTCCTTTCCTCCAGGGACTCTGCCAGGCCTGGGGCACCACTTAATATGTGAGACTGCTTGGCCCACCGCAGGGGTATAAACCCAGGGGGTGGAGGGTTGAGAACAATTTTATCCCCAGGTCCATTTGTCGGCTTGTCAGCGCCATAATGACAGTGATGAATGGGCTACCTTGACAGCTCAACATTTAGGAGCTGCTGACCTGTGACCTCCGGTCACATGATAGGGTCACCTGAAACTTGCATGACTTCTACCTGGTCAAAGGTAACAATATAAGGGTCAACTAGGCTGGACGATTATATGTATCCAGTCTGAGGCCGCTTGGTCAGGAGATTTAAGAGAGGCCGGGTTGGGTTCCCCGGCTCACAAAGCTATGGAACCATTGCAGAAATGCGCCCGACAAAAGATATACAATTTCAAAGCAGTCTAGAGTAACTTTCCTTGCGAGGGAATAGAATGAACTCATTATTTTTAAAGGGCAACAATGAAAACAAACACTTTGGAGGAAAATATATTCTGCCAGTGACTCTGCCATCGGGAGGGAAGCGTGGAGACACAGGCCCTAATAAGTGGTATTAATGCTCTCCCTGCAGCTTGGCAGAAGGTTCAATTTGATGCAGTTACTGGAACTAAAATCCCCACTGGCCAGTCTCAAGCCCTCCTTTCAGTCAGAGAATATGGCTTCTCTGCTGTCCGGTCAGCACAGGGCCCCACAAAAGGACTACGATGAACAAAAGAGAACCCTTTCCCAATTTCAGGACATCCCCGTTGCTTGAAACTTAAGTTTGCACAGGACAGTCTCCAACTTCACAAAGATTCCAGAATGACTTACGAGCAGAAATTCACGGTGGCTATGATTTTTAGATGCGCTGTCACATTAAAAAAAAAAAAAATACACACACACACACACACACACACACACACACACACACACACGCATATATATGTCTTCTCACGGATCTGAAGATTTTGCTTTTTGGCTAGCTGGTTAAATTCCATTTATTCCGGATCAGATAGTAACGGTCACGGAGGTCACGAATACAGTGCCACAAACGAAAGCTAAAGGGCCAATGTCATTGATTTGCAGAATCTAGAGACTTCAAAGCCCATGCAAGCAGCAGACATTGCAGAGAAATCTGATTTACATCGGAAGCTCCTACAAAGGACTTTTCCCCCCCACAAAGTCAAAGACCGACAGACAGACAGACTGACACTAGAGCATAATCCACTCATATTCCTGAGAGATGAGCAAAGCAAAGGACAATGGCTTACTGAATAAAAGGCCAGCTGTTCTGACTCTGGAATGCTCATTTGAGTTGTAAGCTGTGAAATAAATTTGAGTTGATGGTTCCCCCATCTGCTCACCTGTCAGTCTATCCCCACTATACTGCTGTTTTTAGAAATACTTCCGTGTAACCCGCTTAATTGGTTCTGGGATGCCCAGAAACATCTCCCAGGTTTATTTTAACCTTATTCCGAACATGAGGCTACTGGACCTTTGTTTCTCCTCTCTTCTTTAAAGAGCATTCACTAACGGGTCAAGAGCGCTTGAGTAGCCCAACACCAACAGTGTGGGGTGGTCAAATTCAGAACTAGAACATGGGGGGGGCGCAAAATGAAATGCCAATGTGTCAAGGACATACCAGCCTGCTGATGAGCTTATGCTCCGCACTGGTTTAAAAGCCGAGGCAGAGTCAAAATTCTTACAGTGGTGCGCAAGTCCCTTTGTGGTCGATACCCCTTCCGCACCGGGTCCTCTGACCCTCCCTCCTTCCGCTCTGTCCCCTTGTTCCCTTTGCACCAGTCTGTACTGGCTCATCGGCTCTTCCCTGGACAGGCAAAGAACATTCTCAGGGCATTAGTATCTGCTGTTTCTTCTACCTTGAAAATTCTTCCCTCTAAGGGCTCCACATGACTTGCTCCCCCACTGCTCAAACAGAATCCAACCCGGGAGGCCTATCTTGAGTGCCCTTCCCAAGACAGCAACCTCCTCCTTCCCTCCAAACCCTAGTCCAGCACTCCTCATCTTCTTTCCCTGCACTAGTTTCTTACACAATGCCTGATACCATTTAGGGTGTGTGTGTGCGTGCATGTGTGTGTGCGTGCATATAAAACGAGCTCCCCGAAGACAGGGATTTCTGCCTGGTTTGCTCCCTGCTGTCTCCTGCAAGCCTAGAGCAGAGTTGGGCCCACTGCAGCCACATTAAATACAGCAGGATGCACAGAAATGATGGAGAACAACTTGCATCTGGTTGTTGCACCAACTCGCATCAACAGATGCAGTTGTTGCATCTGGTTGCAACAATTTGCAACCCTGAACCTGACTTCTTTAAAATAGAATTGATTTCCCTGCTACACAAACAGTTGTCTAGTGATGATAGTAAGAGTACAAGGCACCATCAAAGGAGGAATAATAATACCATGACCAGCCACTGACAAGGAGGATTGGGGATGGCAGACAGAACGTCGGCGGGTGGAGGGGGGGAGTCAAGCTCAACCCCACCACTACCTTACCCTGTGACCTGGGGAAATCCGTGGCTTTCTGGTCACCAGGACTCAGGTCTGCAAAATGAAGGGTTGAGGCAGACCATCCTTAAGGTTTTTCCCATCTCTAGAAAATTGGGATTTTACATATATGCGGTTAACCTCCATATACCTTATCTCATGTGACCCTCACCCGGTTTGGGAGACAAGGGAGCAGAGGCCTCACTCCAGGTCACGTGGCCGGAAAGTAACAAAGCTGGGACCGGAACCGAGGTCATTGCTAGACCAGTATTTTTCCGTTTAGCTGCATTTCCTCCATTGGTTGAACTGAAAAGTACTCCTAGTCGCTGTTACTCTGATTCATAAACTACTTTTGCAGGCAAGTCCTAATCCCCTCAGAGGTAACACCCACGTGTATCATAGGTTCCTCGGGGAAGAATCCATGGATTCTCCAAGCTGCCACCTCGTTCCGAGGTTGGAGGTAATAAATTGCGCCGGTTGCCCACGGATGTCCTATGGCAGGAACAGAAGTCTCTGTAGAAGGGCAAGATGTCCATACAACTGTGGCATCAAGACTGCTGTCCTAGGGGTGCCTGGGTGGCTCAGTGGGTTAAAGCCTCTGCCTTCGGCTCAGGTCATGATCTCAGGGTCCTGGGATCAAGCCCCCTATCGGGCTCTCTGCTCGGCAGGAAGCCTGCTTCCCCCTCTCTCTCTGCCTGCCTCTCTGCCTACTTGTGATCTCTCTCTCTCTCTCTGTCAAATAAATAAATAAAATCTTTAAAAAAAAAAAAAAAAAGACCGCTGTGCTAACAAGGCCCTTGAATTCCAAAGATGTCAGAGACATCCTGGTCTTAAATCCCGAGCATATTTCCCTTTTATACCCCTAGGAATTGCAGGACCCTGTTCCTGCAGGTAATATTTAGAAATTAAAAATAAGTTTACCCATGTAACTGTCTGTTACGTGGTTCAGGGGTCAAGACGGATGACAACTGAGCATAGCTTATGGAGTGCCCGCTGGGGGATAAAGCCCAGATTTGGGCAGAAAGAATACTGTTGTTGCTCTATGTGTTTTCATTCATTCATTCATTCAAACAGATATTTATGAGGTACCAGGATCTAGAAATATTGTAATGCTGTTCTTAGCTGACACCAGCCATCCTTGAGATCACCTCATGGTCCTGAGTCCTTTAGCCACCGCAGCCTGAGTCCCAGGGAGCCCCAGGGAGCCCGAGGGAGTGGGAGAGGGGAGGGAGGGGGTAAAATGCGTGCTTACCTCCTCTTTTTAGGGAGGATAGGCAACCTCCTTCCACCTCTCTCTCACTGATGAGAACTTAGCCCCTGGGATGCAGGAAAGGCTGGTGAGTGTAGGTTTTTAAGGAGACAGACTACCCTCTTCTTTTCTCTGTCGAAACCAAGATTCTACATGAAGGAAGGAGGAAAGAATGGGGGGGGAGGATGAGAACTAGTCTCTGCCACAGAATGGAAGCAAACAGATACGAAGACCATTTCTGCTGGAGAGCAACGCTTTGGAGAGGTGGGGGAAGGGTGCGGGCCACAGGGGTTGTGGTAGCCATTGGCTGGG
>CM053620.1:24127012-24165857 GCA_028646535.1 Procyon lotor
AGCCTCGGGAAGGAAAGCCGAGTGGCCAGAGAGACTGCTTCCGGGTTACAGAGTGGCCTCCAAACCCAGTGGTTAACGGGGTGGGCTTATTAATTAATCATCACAACCACAACTCTCCCACCTGGGCATCTGTGAGGAGAGAGCAAGCAGAGGGATGAGTCACTCTCTATCCATTACTAATGGTCTCGGCCTCCCACCACCTGAAGGGGCCGTGGCCCAGGCTCATACTCCGGGGCTTTGAGAGCTGGGGCTGCGGCAACTTCCTTCACTATCTAGGGTGAGCTCATTCTCCCAGCCCCAGTGTTTGCTTGTGGGGTGACCTTGGGAAGGGTGCTCCGGCAGCATTTTCTCTTCTGTCAAGCTGAGACAGCCCTGGAGCCCCAGAGTCCAGTCTGGGAAATACTCAAGCAGGGACCAAGACTGGCCATCTCATCTCACGGCCTCCTGGCTTCGGGAAGTAGGCTTTTACTGGGGGGTAGTGGGGTTGGTGGGTGACCAGCGAGGCCATGTCCTCGCCACCTGCCAGCTAGGGATGGGGATGAGGCGGAAGACCAGAGCTCAGCTCTGCGCAGGAAAAGACATCCTTAGGCTCTCACTGTGGATCCCGGGCACTTTCTCATTTGCCAAAATACAGAAGGTCATCAGGAATCAAAGGACGACATCTGCCTGTGCGGAATGTCATTATAGGGGAGTCTGGGAACAAGAGGCCTGTTACAAGTCACCTCTCCAGCTCCTGCAAACAGGCCGATTAATGGAGAAGTTCGGCTCCTCGCCGAGCATTACAGCAGTGGGGTCAGCTGGGACCGGGCCAGGGCTCGGCGGTGAGTAGGGACGGCACAGCGAGGACTTGATGAGCTGCCGTAACCTCCTGCCCCGTGCCCGGCCTGCCAGGGAGCCCGGCTTCTCAGCAGACTGCTAAGTTAGAATTTCCACTTTTTTGGAAGAACGGTTCTGCAGCCACGACCCCCTGGGAGTGAGCCCGGAATACCTTACCAAGGGCCCATTATGCTTTCTCTACGGCGCCCGCGCATAGGTCAGCACAAGTGAGACCACGGGCACCGGGAAGCCTGCTGTTCCGGATTTAAATTACACTTTCTAGCTGGAGACTGACTCATGAAGGTTCCAGTGCCCGAAGGCGGCCACCGGTTAAGTTAAGAGGCCGGGGCTGTGTGTAGAGGGGCCGTGGGCGGGTGGCCGGCCCAGGGGGTGTGAAAAGAGTGGCACCAGGACACTCTGGCCCCCGACCGACGCCAGAAAGTGCCCCCTGAATCCATCTGTCGCAAGTGTGCGGGGACAAGGGAGGGGAAGGCATGTCACGGCGCAACTTACTTCTAAGGAGGAGAATATTTAAAGTTATTGCTCAAATCACGCTGCTCCCTGATGCGCCAGAGAAGCACGTGAGCTCCGCGTTCTCTGCGGGCCAGTTTTACCTTCCTGACAGTTTCATCCAGACTCGACCACGTGCCCAGCCTTCTGGGGGAGATCCGTGCGGGAGGCCAGCAAATGCAGACGAGAAGCAATTTCACTGGTTCCAAGTTAACGTCCTTTTCCAGTTGGTCTCAGGTAAGCACCTGGGAGTTGTGGCCGACTAACTTCAAGTGATTTATAAAGTTCTTTCCCGGGAGAAAGGTCCCTGGACAGGCAGCGAGTGAGTCCCTGAGTTATTTCTCCACGGTGGCTACAGTCAGAAGATCGGGGAATAGGTTCAGCCATAAAGAACCCAAAGCTCTCTCCAAGAAGGGAGGAGGCTCTCCCTTTCCCAGCAGGGTCATTTTGAGCTCCATGGCTAGCCCTTGAGGACGTCAAGTTTGACACACCTCTGTCTTTGGAGCTCATCCTTAACTCACACACTGGTGGCAGAGTCCGGAGACTAGAATTCATGTCTTGGGAAACTTCGTTCACCGTGGGCTTGCTGGCTTTTGCTTTTTTAATGTCCTAGTGGTTAAGAGCAAACCTTTTTTGAAGGATCTGCTTTGTGCCAGATGGGGTTCTCAGTGTCTTTCCATGTAACCCTAATAACCCTACGAGGTTGGTGCAATTATTATCCTCATCTTACAGATGGAAACGCAGAGGCACCGGGGGGTTCTGTAACTTGCCCAAGGTCAGAGATCGTGAGTGATATGGCCGAGATATGAACCAAGGCACTCTGGCCCCAGAGCCACGTCCTAAAGCTGCTACCCTATGATGTTAGTGAAACAATGTATCTTCCCAGTCTGACATCTAATGATACGGGGCGGGGGCTTGCATTTTATAACGTAAAAGCAAGAGTCTCCGATCTAGGGGCCTGGCTGGCTCAGGAAGAAGAGCACGGGACTCTTGATCTCGGGGTCATAAGTTCGAGCCCCGTGGTGGGTGTAGAGATTACCTAAAAAAAAAAAAAAAAGAAGTCTCCCACCCTTGGACTTGTTTGTAATGGTGGTTCCCGTCCATATCTCTAACTAAGATGCACACACTGCTATTTCTTGACTTATCAACTCCAGATACTATCTATTGGCTTCCTGCGACGGTACATGAAGACCTGGCTCGCCCTCATTCCGTGCATGTGCGCGTGGGCTTGGTGGGAACTCGTCTCCAGCCACGGTCCCAGTCACGCCCACACTCGGTCAGCTGGCCTTCACCTGCCTCACACGGACAGCAGCACAGGCGACGTTCCGGCAGCTCCTCAGAAGAGTCTGACAGCTTCCGTATTCGTGCTTTTGGGAGTCACGAGCCTCGACGCAAGAAGGCTGGATCGTGGCTGCAGAGACCCCACTGGAGGGGGGCGGGGCCCTGCAAC
This sequence comes from Procyon lotor, assembly GCA_028646535.1. NCBI lineage: Eukaryota > Metazoa > Chordata > Mammalia > Carnivora > Procyonidae > Procyon > Procyon lotor. The sequence continues at coordinate 24,129,789 of CM053620.1, forward strand.
CCAGACCCCCGGTGAGGCCAGCAGAAGAACCTGCCATTGCTGAGCCCCTGTGAGGAAAAAATGGCTACGGCTGTTTTAAGCCACTTAGTTCTGGGGTGATTTGCTCTGCAACAAATAATGGAAAATAGTGTTCTCTGTATTTTTAGGTCCTTAATTGGGTACCTCTGTAACTAGAGATGATATGCTTACATTCTATATCTGGTTCCATTCACTTTCTTTATTGTGCTGAAAATATATATATACTGTGAAACGGCCATCTCCACTATTTTTAAGTATACAATTCAGTGGGATTAATTGCACTATTTCTGAACTTTTCCATCGCCTCAAACAGAGCTCCGTACCCATTAAGCAATCACTTCACACAACCCCCTTCTCCAGCAGCTAGTGACCTCTCGTCTACTTTCTGTCTCCATGAATGTGCCTCTTCTAGATAGTTCTGTAAGTGGGATCATCACACAACATGTGTCCTTCTGTGTCTGGTGTATTTCACCTGGCATAATGTTTTCAAGGTTCATGCATGTTGTAGCATGTATTAGAATTTAATTCCTTTTTATGGCTGAATAATTCACTGTACGCATAGAATACCAGTTACCTATCATCTCTCGCTCTATCTATCGATGAACGCTTGTGTTGTTTCCACCTTTTGGCTGTTGTGAATAATGCTGCAAAGGACATTGGTGTCCAAGTATCTGTTTTGAGTTCCTGCCTCCTTTTGGGTGTGTATATGTGGGAGTGGAATTGCTGGGTCATATGGTAATTCTACATTTTATTTTTTGAGGAATTGCCAGATTGTTTTCCAAAGGTACTGTGGGATCTTACATTTCTACCAGCAGTGTATGAGGGTTCCAGCTTCCCCATAGCCATCTCAACACCATATGTATTTGTTTTTATTTAGTATAGTCATCCTAGTAGGTGTGAAGTAGTCTGTCAATGTGGTTTGGATTTACTTTCCCTGATAACTAATGATGCTAAGCATCTTCTCATGTACTTATTTGCCATTTGTGTATCTTCTCTGGAGAAATATCTAATCAAGTCCTTTGCCTGTATTTAAATTAGTTTGCCTATTTGTTGTTGAGCTTAGGAGCTCTTTATATATTGTGGACATTACGCCTTTATCAGGCACATGATTTGCAATATTTTGTCCTTATTCAGCAGGTTGTCTTCACTTTCTTGATAGTGTTCTTTGAGGCACAAATGTTTCTAATTTTGGAGAAGTCCAACTTAATTATTTTCTTAGGTTTTTATTAATTTTTGGCGGAATTACTCAACTTTCCCTCCTATAAGGTAAAGATAAGAGTGCCTGACATAGGATGAAAGACTGAGCCACTTAACAGCGTGAAACAAAGTTGAAGGAATATGAGATACCCGATGTTTCATGTACTCTGGAAGGACAATTTCCATATATATGCCGTTCTCAAGTCAGCTGCTGGTTTTCACCAAAGCCAACCTCTCCTTGACGACACCAACTTTCGAGTTCCCTAACTCCAGCAGAGCCTAATGGGAACTACTTAAAAACTGGCCCAGAATCCTTAATTTACATCTACTCAGATTGGAAGTTCTCATCCTGCACTTCTACAAATGCAGCCTATTGGATATATGTCTTATTTCTTCCACCAACCTGCAGGGAACTGGTGGGCATCTTACCAGCTACTTACTGGTTTCAGTCCAGAGGAATGGCAATATCTGAGATGCCTAGTTATTAAGACCACACACGGAGGGGCGCCTGGGAGGCTCAGTTGGTCAAGCGTCTGCCTTCAGCTCAGGTCATGATCTCAGGGTCCTGGGATCGCACCCCATGTCAGGATCCCTGCTCAGCGGGGAGCCTGCTACACCCTCTCCCTCTGCACACCCCCCATGTTCTCTCTCTCTCTCAAGTAAATAAAATCTTAAAAAAAAAAATACCATGTACGTATGCATATCCTACTTGGCAAACCATCCTTTACATAATCAGTGATACGTCTTTATGACACGAGCATTTGCCAGTAAGGCAGATGAAGAACACAATACCATGCAGGAGAATGCTATCGTAATAAGGGCTTTCCTCCCATATGCAGGGCAGCTCAGGGGACACAGTCTGACCTCCTGTACCTTTGAATCTGGGTAACAGAAATCTTACCATAATGATGCTCTCCTTATATAACAAGCTTCACGTGGGCCTTTCTGACAGCCGATTATCACTTTTCCCCCATCAAAAACATTTAATTCACTGCCATTTGGAATGTCTATTTATTTGTGGGGTACTTAGGACACCCAGTGCCTTATAACTATTTTGGTCCTTACCATCAGAAAGGAAATGTGGCTTGGTAGAAAAAATTAAAAAGTGTTTTGAGCTCTCAGGTCAATATCAGCCTTCTCAAAACTGTATTTGCAAAAGCTGTTGAAATAACTGTGTGAACTTATCTCGGTTCCAAACAGATAAAGACATTTTGCAGAATTGCTTATAAATTAAAACTGGAAACAACCTAAACATCCATCATTGTGGGAATGATACTAAACTATGGTATATCCATACTATGGACTTCTCTGCAACAATTAAATACAATCGAACAGATCTAATATTATATGTTGTCACATGGGAAGGCTTCCAAACATAAGATGTATTGAGTAACGCAATCAAGTTGGGTATTGATTTGTACCGGCATAATAGCCATTTATGGAAATGAAAAAAGAAAACATGCATCCGCTCCCAGGACATCTAACTATCTGTAAGCGCACACAAAATTACCTAGAAGGGCGAGAAAGGTCAGAGATTGGGGCTAGGGGGTCTAAGAGCACTTTATGAAGTTTTCATTTTTGAATCGGGTGACTGTACTTGTGTATTACCTGCGTCATTCAACACGGATAAAGATGCTAACGGACGGCAAGGAAATCAAAATAGCTCAGAGCTGGGGATGGGGATGTGAATCCGTTGTGAAAGCATACAAGCACCTTCAGTTCTAAATTCCCTTCTACCGGCCAGAATTCTGGGGACTCAGCAAGAAGGAAAGTCTTGGCTTGGTCAAGATGGGGCTTTGAAGTCAAACAGGTAAAACCATTGCATTGCATCTTCTTTTTTTTTTTTTTTTTTTTGAGAGAGAGCGAGAGTGAGCACGTGACGGGGGCTGGGGGTGGGCGGGGGGCAGTGAGGGATGGGTAGAAGAAGAGAGAGCATCTAAAGGAAACCCCACGCCCAGCACAGAGCCGGGCGTGGGGCTCCATCTCACAACCCTCAGAGCAAGACCTGAGCGGAAATCAAGAGTCAGATGCTCGACCAACGGGGCCACCCAGGTGCCCCAGTTCCTTTGCGTCTTAAGGAGGAATTGGCCTACAACACTCAGCTGCTCTAGTAAAGGTAGGGTCATCTGAGGACTGGCGCCGACAAAGGGAGCTCTTTTGGCTGTCTCTCCCCTTCCCCAAACTTCTGCCACCCCACTGAAGCGGAAGCCTGGCGAGAGTAAAAATAAAGGGCCCGTGACTATACTCACTTAAGCTTTATGGAACTTCTTTCAACTGCACGCCTCCTAAGGAAAAACTGTCAAAGCAACAAAGATGCAAAGTGGAAACAGATGTTTTTCTACCAAAAGGGCTCTCAGGAATGGCTTCGGATAGTCATGTTTGTTTTCTGAGTAACCGTACCAACTGACTTTCTCGTCTGCCGTGAGAGCCCCCGGTCTGTTTCTTGGGCCCCTGCGGGTAAACGTGCTCACACGGAGTCCGGCCATGGCAGCTGAGGTTCCCCACAAGCCCTGATGACAGAGGAAGGCCCGGGGGTCTCGGTCTCAACTCAGCTTAGAGCCACTGGCCCCTGCCTGGCCCCCACCCCAACCCCCCAAACAGGCCTGAGAGCCACTCTCGGGAAGGCAAGAGAGGGCAAGGGCATTTTATTCTCTGGCTGAGTTCATTTTTTCCCTTCTGGGGAAGGGCAACCCATTCGAACTCCTCTGAGATGGGAAAGGTCTTGGGAGCACAAGCCCCCCACCTCCCCTTTCCGTCCATGACCCCCTCCCCTAAGGCTTTGCTTTTAGGCACCTTCGTTGCTAAAGGCATTTAACTTTAATTCCATTTGACTTCAATTGTGTCCAAATTACTGTAAAAAGGAAGAAGACAACAAGCTGTAAATATGAAGGGAGACAGAAAATCATTGAGAATCCTGCCTTTATGAATATTTGATGAAGAAAGGTTAGATCCATAGCTGGTAAATTATAAGAAATTATGTCCATCATGTGACTCTGTCAGCAAAGGTTAATACAAATGGGTTGGGACTTAGTTGGGATGACAACGCAGATTAAAAAAGATTTGCCCTGTCCTCACTGCAATTAGTTTTTCTCCTATTATTAATGTAATAGAGTTGATCATTAGGATTATGGCAACACAACAAATGTTCAGTGAAATCATTTTGTGTTTCAGACTCGCATTGCATTTTTACAATAAATTTTTCATCTCTGCTAATCTTGCCCTTAATTGTGTGGTTGCTGTGGGCAGGATCCAATTATTAACTCTTTTGATCCTACAATGCCCTTGCCATCAAGCATGCTGATTACATGCAGACCGAACAGGAGATCCTACGTTTTTCTGCAACTGGATACACGGATCTCGTGGTTCATTGAGTGCATGCAGAAAAATGGTTAGTTTTGCTCAAATAACAGCTCCAGTCGGGCGTGAAATTGTTTATAATTGTGTTATAAGATTTTGCCCAGGTTAAAGGGCTTCTTGGGGCTTCCATTATGAACCTCATTTCTCAGGTATTTATGATTCATTTTCCACTCTCAAAAACTCTGAATTAGGCTTAACGTTCTCTGCTTAGAGGCCTTGCTGTTGTTGCTGTTATTATTATTATTTTGCAAAGGGGATTAAGGGAGTCATCCCACATTCTTTGTACCCAGGCGGAGAGAGTAATTGATGTCAAGCCCGGTAAGCCTGGATGTAGAACAAATGGCTAGAGGCATGATTTCTCCAAGTGGCAGTCTGGATTTCCCAGAGTACCTTCATGCCCCTTCGACAAAGCCGAAGAGCTTGAAGATGGGAGCCAGGCAGAGGGTGGGATGAATATCCAACCACTCAAGAGAGACACACCAGACAGCATTTAAATCTCTAGCCGTCGCAGACTGGGCTCTAAATAATTAGAAACAAACTTGGACAACGTGGTGCCAGCTTACTTGGCTTCGCTAGGCTCCTTCTAGAAAACTCCACTGCCCTCACCCGAGGTCATCCTTTCTTCGGATGCTTTGAATTTCATACCTTTCATGGAGCTGCTATGTGTTGCTCAAATGAGGGGCAGGGCTGATGGAATATGTGAGGATCCGCAGAGGACAGAGAGAAAGGCAGCTAGGACTTGCGCCATGGAGGGCACGCCATGGAGGGAAAGATGCGGAGGATGGAGCGTGCCCGCAACAGAAAAAGGAAATGAAGAAATAAAAATCTAAACACATCCATGGGATATATGCTAATAAATCAAGAGACCCTAGAGGCCCCGTGCAGAAGACAAAGTGTTCTTCTTTTTTTTTTTCCCCCCCCAATCTAAAGGAAGGCTAGAAAATACGAAGGACGAGGGAAAAACTGTCTTGGGAAGGGTTAAACGTGACAGCCAAAAGAATAATTGGAATTGTCATGCCCGCAGCAATTTCACCGCAGAAGCAGTGTCTAAGCAAGGTCCACTGAGAGTCCCCTGAACTGAAGCAAACACGCTCCCCACACTTACAGCCATCCCAAAGCAGGAAATTTAACACATCGGGGAGCCTGCTGGATTACCAGATCAACCAATCAATAGCGCTGACAATATTTCTGCCTAAAAGCGTGGGGGAGCAGGAAAGCAAGGCACCAGAGGGGACGGGATCTCTGCCAGTACATTACTTGGGACCTTTGACTCTGGCCACGGGCCCACGAGGTACATGACTTTTCTTCCCGAGACCTGGGATTTTCTGCCTAAGTAACTTTGACCTGCTCGGGCTGAGTCAATTGCATCCTTCAGTAGGAGTTGGTACAGGTGACGTATGCGAACGGCGCAGGCCCAGTCTCCCCGGCATCGGAAGCAGCGAGTGGGGTCACGCCACTGGCCGCTTCCGGCGGCCCTCCCCCGTCAGATTGCGTCAATCTCAGCTGTGTGTGCAACCGCGCCGGACTCAGTGGGATACAAATAGCTTCTCCGTGTATCTGGGTGGCTCTGGAGACCGGAGCTACCTGAAGAGTTGTGTCCCCTCTGTGTGACCTGTACCTGGCGGCTCTGAAAAGACATTGGGGCCCCTCTCAACTCACTGAATTTAATGCTCCAGAAAGCAGCTAGATGTCATCAGTGAGGGTGAGGCTAACTCAGAGAGACACGAGAGAACACACTCTTCGTGTCCCCAAGTCTATGAAAGAGCATCAGGGGACAACGCAGAACCCACCGATCCAACCCACGTCACACGTGTCCTGGGCAGTCTGGCCGTCTCCCCAGATGGCTCCTTTGGGTGTAGCAATCCGGAGGCCAGCTCCAAATACCAGAATGAAGCCCCACTCTAGAAACATCTGTAGCTGGCGGAGACAAGAGCAAGGCCGTCAAGGGAAGGGGACTCACATTAGCTCGGTACCTGGTATGGACCAGTTAATTTATTCACTTTTCTTACCGCTACATAATTATTCCAAATTTACTGATAAGAAAACTGGACGTTTACAAAGAGAGGTTAAATCACTTGTCCAAGGAAAGACTGGGATTCAAATCCAGGCCTGCCAGGCTCCAAAACACAACCCCAAACTCTTTGTAGCGCCCATGTTGCCTTGTTCCCAGCAGAGGAACGAAAGACAGCTTACCAAATGCAGTAAAGGCAAACAGTCGAAATGTCAACGCCACCGAACCCCCGAAATGCCCGAGAAGACGGTTGGACAGTGGCGCGCTTTGGAAGGAACACCGGTGTTGGTATTTGATCTCTTCTCGGATAGGGTATGTAATGGGGAGTGCAACAGGAGATCTGAAGAGGTAAAATGCAGAACTTATGGGGACGTGGATGCCTCGCGGTCCACATCCGTACCAGGCACTGGGCTCTCTAACCATGACAAAGCCAAGGTTTTCTAGAACTGGAATATTATTGTAGTCCGCCTGGCTGTGCTATTTCAAGGACTATTAAATTAAACCCTGGAGACAGTTTCCCTTAAGATAAAGGGCATGCTTTTTATTGTGCCATCAAAGGAGACCAGAAAACCTGAATCTTTCAGCTTTAAAGACAACATAATGAGATCAGAGATTTTGCTTGCAAAGAAATTAACTTTCGGTTAATTAATGAAAGTAACCTTAAACAGCGGGCGTGTTGCCAACAACCAGGACACTATAATAAAAAGGGGGGCGGTGAGATAATGGGCTGCTTTCAAGGGGCCAGGCTCAGCAGCCCAGAAAAGAAATCTGATGAGGATGCTGCTTGTAAATTTGATCTCAAATTCTTAAGATGAACAAATAATAGTCTTATCTGTAATAAAGTCTGCTACAAATGCTTTCTTTTCGCCCATAATTTTCTGTTCAATTTAGATAGAAGATTTAATTAGATGTTGGTGAAACACCAGTTATTTAATAAAACCCTTAATAAAAATCTAATCTATGGTACATAGAAACTGCTGTAATATAATCACAATTTAAAAAAAAATACATTCAGAGTATTTATTTCTTACAATTAGGAGAAAACATATATATATGTGACGTCTTCTCAAGGGCTAAGAAGGCCAACTCAATAAAAAACGAACCAACCAACCCCAAACTGCAACCCTTTCTCTTTTCTCATAAAGTTTGTATTTACAGGTTTTCTTTTGTCCGTTGTAACCAAAAGCACTCCTCGAACCTGAATGGGGGCATGAAGAGTGATCCCTCTCACCTCATAAAGATTTTTGAACTACAATTTGCTTATCATGAGAAACTGACTTTTAAGGATTCCTGAAATTATATGAGAAACAGGACGGTCCCCTACCTTTGTTAAATCCAATCATAATTTTTCTGTTCCAGAGTACCAGCAAACTCTGAGGTGATAATAAGGCTTTTTCCTAAGTCCAAGAGTATAATAAATTAAGGGAGCGCGAGGGACCCGTAGCCCATCTGAAGGTGCTGTTTAAGGATATTCTGAGCATAGACTCTGGATCTCTAATACCTCGACCAAAGGCAGAATTCTAGACCGGACATCCTGAGCTCCAGGTTTCATTCAATATGGCCAAATCTTAGAGGTCACGTTTGCTACACACAAAACTTGGGGATTGGTGGGAATACTGGTTTCCCAACAGGCAGAGTTGCTCCTAAGTTCCCAGCCTCTGGCACGAGAATTAAGAACCAAGATCTGGAGAGAACTAAGATACGAGCGAATTTGGAAAGAGATCCAAACTGCATGACGCATCGGGAGGTCTGCTTTTTTTACAGGTTTACTCGAAAGGAGGTGAACAGCGAGGAGGGAGGGGCACCACAGCTGACTCAGTGGTTCAGACCATATTACCCAGTGGCCATGTCCCTTTCCTCGACACTCCACAGTTCTCACGCTCTTCCATGATTCTGGAGGTAGAAGACTCCGACTGAAGTAATTTCTCAGATAAACAAAGGGATGGGGTGGGGTTTAGCGGAGGTAGAAGAGCTAACATCCCCTGTCTGAGGGGGCATATGGAAGCTGGTGGAAATCAGTCTGTTTTTCTGTGGTGCCTCTACCGACCCAGCACCGAAACTGAAATGCCTACTGAATGAACTCTGTGTCCTTGGCCAGGGCTGTGTGGCATCTCTGCTCACGTCTGACTTGAGAAGGTCACTGTTTAATGCATCTGGGTGTTGTGATCATCCAGACTTAATCATCAGGATGGGGTTCCGGTGGCTTCCACTGTATATAAATTTAAATAATGGCCCCTCCTCTCAGAAGGAAGGAAATCCACAGAGTTTGCCCATCTGTTCCGAGAGGCTGTTTATTCTGAGTTTCTGATTAGATGCCTCCTACTACCCTATGCATGCCACAATCTCCAAACAATGCCACGCTGTTTGGGGGACATTTAAGGACTGATAGCGCTTGTTATTTTTGGTTCAAATCGAATTCCTCTTTGGCCACTGACACAAGGGCTTGGCACGGACTGAAAATGGCCAGTGCTTGCTGAGATACACTGCCCCGGCGGCCAGGGGGAGGCTGTCGGCCACTCTGGGGCCACACAGCCACTCGAGAATGCGTCCTGATTGGGTGTCAGATTGGATTTCATTTCTGTGGCTGCCACACCAACACCTGCACGGCCGGCTTCGCCGCTCACACAAGTCCAACCCCAGAGTGGGCTGGAGGAGACCAGAAACTGGGGACCTGCCACGGGGTTCTTGAAAAATGGAATGAGGACGTAGTTAAGAAAACTATCTGAAACAATATCTAATTGCCCCCTTTGAGAAGTGGGGGTCACACACAAGCCCTTGCTACGTCTCTCCCCAATGTGTACTAACTTGTCGGTCCCCTCCTCCCCTCCACTCTACAAGTTGGCTTCACCTGCTCAGTAGCCTTGCTTTTCCCAGGGACAAGAGACACATTCTTCTATTAAACACACACACACACACACACACACACACAAGCTGATGAGCTTCTAGGTCCAAAAAGCCAAAAAGGGAAAAAGAAAATCCCAATTCCTTTTTGGGTAGCAAGCACGGAGACAGTGTCTGAAGCTTTTTAAAATATGAACCTTATAATGCAGAGACATGAGGTCTTTGCTCCACTTGTGGGTTTCACACAACATCCTGCCTCAACAGGATCTCTTGGAGCCCGGGGCGCCTCCGAGCATGAGCTGTTCTTTCAGCGGGATGTTGACTTTTGTGGTCTATTAAGCAAGCAATGCATAAGGCAAAGTATACTCTTCCAGGAGAGCTCGGGCACAAGTGCTCTAGGCCAAACTGTACATAAGTCAGTCCCTCGCCCCCTGGGTTTGCTCAAGAGAATGCTCCCTAACAGGACCAGGAAAATGGCAAACTTCGGTGTTCAAACAACAATGAGCCAGCAGGTCCCTTAAACCACCTAAGGAGTCTATTTGTGTCATTGGGGAAGTCGCCAAGGCTCTCGGGCGGTAGGCCCTACAGACTGATAGTCAAGGCAAGCCAGCTCTGGCTTCTTGGTGTGGCTAACAAGCCCTCGCCGTTGGCAGCTGATCCTCAGTAGCTGAGATCCTGAGCTTTGAAATCTCACAGAGGCTTGGGCTGGCGTCTTGACTGTGTGACTGACCTTGGGGAAAGTACAAAATCATGCTAAGTTTCCTTATCTCTACATGGGGCTACACATATCTATTTCAGAGATGCTGTGAGGCCCCCCCTGGGATCCCGTATATACAGTGCATGGCACAAAGCCTGGCGCACAGCAACTAGCTAGATCAATGGCAGACTTTCTTACTAGGGCAATAACTTCCCTTGCTCTTGGCGACTACGAGCTGTGACCGTTTTGTGCCAGTCATTCCATCACTGACTTCAACAGTCAGGGAAGCTTCCACTATGCTTATGAGCATGATGATTAGCTCTCTCTAGTATTTCAAAGCATGACCACCACCCAATGGTCGGAAGTGACAGCCAGTTGCAACAGTGGAAGGTCCCCGCCCAGAAGGTGCAGAATGGCGGCTAAGGCCACCTTTAGCTCACATTTATTTTGGCCCAAGTGGTAGGGCTCTTGCCATCTTTTTAAAATGCAATTTAGTTATTTAATGAAAAAGAAAAGAAAGGAAAGGAAAGGCAGAGATTTTGGTCAAAAATGCAGAGTCCTGTCTTGGCTTGAGAAATGGGAAGATCTGCTTACCTGGGCCAGAATTCCCCCACAAGGATCACTGGCCGGGGGGAGTAATGGCTGCACCCTTTAGACGGGACACCCACGCCCCAGTCTGAAACGAATCTCACCACCCCGTGCTTGGTCTGCTTCATCCTCTGTATTACCAGGTCCTGCTCCAGTTCACAGGCTGTAGGCGAGACTTCCGTCATCATCAGCCATCCTGATGGTAGGTAATCTGGCTCCTTCTACAATGCTGCCATTTTGCTTTCTGAGGTTTTAGTACAGAGGGGCCTTGGAGTTGCTTTTGTGCTGTCTCAACACATTACCCCTTCCACAGTAGTTACTTGGGGACATCTCCATGGTCTCCCCAGGGTGATCATCAACAACTAGTCTGTCCATCATCTGTTGGCACCTGACTCTCGGCACACTCGCTTACATATTTCCTTCTTTGAGGTCAACCCTGGCTTCAATGAACTTTCTCTGATACGGACGGGTGTAGCTGAGTGTTTGTGCATCAGTGGCTGATGCTCTGAGTGAGAGTCCTCTGAATTAATGTCTATGTAGAACACTGTGCTTATTAAAGGATATATTACTACGATGTGCTAATTGTATGTTATGCTGTGTTACTACGACGTGCTAATCTGCGGCATCTGGGTGGCTCAGTAGGTGGAGCGTTTGCCTCTTGGTTTCGCGGTGGGCTCCTGGCTCAGTGAGAAGTCTGTTTGAGATTCTTTCTTTCCCTCTCTTCCTCCCCCTGCTCACACACTCTCTCTAAAATAAATAAATAAATCTTTTTTAAAAAAATGTGCTAATTTGAAGCCCGTGTGTGTGTGTGTGTGTGTGTGTGTGTGTGTGTGTGTGTGTCTGTAGTATAAATTAGAAAACTTCAGGAGTAATTGCGGAATTGTGTAGAAATGAGATCAACAAAAGAGTTGTGTAGAGAGGAGAGTCCTCTATCATCGATGTTGTTTAGGGCTGACAGACAATGGTGATAATGAAAAGCAGACTGGCTCTTGTCAGTTTTATTATTGTTTTTAGATCTTCTAGGGATAATGCAGCCTTTATGGCCCGCAAGGAGGCGGGAGAGGGAGCTGGGCGGGCCCACTGCCCACCCTTGGTACATCACTGCCCATCTCTTAATTTGATTTCTGCTTTTTATTGTTAAGACATTTTGGTCTGGTTTCCTGACCCCTTTTGGCCCAGAACTTTGGTTTAAGTCTTTGATCTTCTCCCAAATCCACAACTCTGGACTCTCGATCCAACCGCCAGCCTTTCTGGTCTCCAGACCAAAGCCCTGACCTACCTGTGCCCTTGCTATCTGCTTTTTTCAGATACCATCCTCTCTGCCTTTGATGATTTCTCTGAACGTGAACACTTGCCTGCCTGACTAAAGGGGACACAGTAAGCTTTCTTTCCTGGCTAGGGGGCCTCTTGGCACAAACTCCATATTGTCTTATGGTTGCCTAAATTTCAAAGTGGCAATCATATGAAAAGCATCATCTTGATGTTAGCGGCTTGGTGGGCAAGATGGCTAGGGATGCATTCTTGGTCATACGTGATGCTAGAGGAAAACTGCTCAAGAGAATGGACGATTTACCAATGGTGGCCAAGTTAACCAATGTCAAGGCTAAAACAGGTGACAGCCCTGTAGGTGCTGGGCTTAGTCTGGGGTTTGATGCTTTATTTACTCCATGCTGTGTTTACCGGGCTGCCAATGGGCAGCTTCAGCATGTGTGATGTCCATTTCTTAGGACAGGATGTTGCCTGATAGTGGAATTTATGGCCCTTAGTTCTGAGATGATCAATAAAGTCACCTGGCCACGGGAGGGCCTTCTCTAGCAGAGTCCAATACAGAATGCTTATCTTATTCAGGCACAACATCAGCTTTTAATATCCTAATCAATCTGCAAATCAATCCCTGATCTTTAAGATTTCTTTGAGAGGAGTCTTAGGCAGCCTGGAGTCCCTTTATATAGAACGATGATGCTGCTCACAACTTTATCAGTTAATCACATATGCCAATAATCACATTTGTCAATAACCACATGGGCCGGTTACCTGAAATTGTTTTCCTCTGCTTTTGCTTAAAATTTGGACTGATTGTTCTAAGAAACAAGGACTTTTCGAAAAGGGTAGTGGTTGTGCCTCATCATCCTGGAAAATCAAGACAGTTTCAATATTTAATTCTAAATCCTAAGCATCCATTACTAATACACATGCCTTTGCTTATTTGCAGCAAGGAATAATAATCATAGTCTTTCATCCTGTTTCAAATGAAATAATACCAAGGAGGCATTTTGAGGTATGGCTCTGATAGACTAAATAATGATTGCACCCTATTTATTTAGCCCCTAAAATCTGACAAGGTATCAGCATCCAACCAGGCAGGCTGCTTAACTCTCTATGATAATTTACCCGTACATAATCTACACACTATCTACATGATGTGTGTATACACATGTGTGTATACATGCAGAAACAAACAGATATGTGTCCATAAAATACACAGGACACGGGGGTGCCTGGGTGGCTCAGTGGGTTAAAGCCTCTGCCTTCGGCTCAGGTCATGGTCTCGGGGTCACATATGCCAATAATCAAGCCCCGCGTTGGGCTCTCTGCCCAGTGGGGAGCCTGTTTCCCTCCTCTCTCTCTGCCTGCCTCTCTGCCTACTTGTGATCTCTCTCTGTCAAATAAATAAATAAAATCTTAAAAAAAAAAATACACAGGACACGGACAGTTTCAAGGTCTGTGTCATAGGCTATCAACAGTTACATGAGTGTGTTTGAAAAGGGTATTCAAATGATGTTCTGATATTCTTTTCCATACATGCTTGCTTTGTGCGCTTCAGATGTTGCTCGTTGCTCTACAGCCATTGTATGTTTCTAGGATGCTGCTTTGAAAAATCTGGGCCGCCTTCAAAGATTTTATAAAGTGACTCCTTTCTTCTTAGGAAGAGGAGGAAGGCGGGTTAATCATCTATTGACTCCACAGCCTTATTACTGGCATACAGCTCTGGCTTTGCTAAATTTCCGCTGTTTAGTTACCTAACAAACATGCAGCAGCAGGAGGTGCAGATAAAGATCGAAAGATTAAGCTTTGTCACTCAAATGATAATTAAAAAGAGTATTTTAAACACACTGTAAATAGACACAAGCCATCATAAAATCATCAAAAACCTGCCAGAGCTCACCACCTCCAGAGTATATAGATTATCAGGGAGAGGGATATTGATGTTAAGTCCTGCTTGTCTTGGAAGATTGTCATTAACTCTCCCAAACCCGCACTCAGCCAGCCGCCTGAGCTAGGGGAAGACGGGGGAACCTGGCTTCACACATCCTTGTGGCAGATTAGCGGGATTTGGAATGAGCCGTTTAATATGCATTTAATTGTGATCCCTTTCTATTCAACTCCAAGATTCCTTAACATGTATTACTCCGAGCACTTCAATAAAAACAACAGAAATCGAGATTCTGTTGTCCTGCCTAAAAATATATATATATATATCATTTCATGTACAGGAAAGATTTAGTAAAGCAGATTAATTTCTCCTAAAAATTTCATTTATAACGTGTCATAAAAAGACACATGAGCCCCAGTATAGTAAAGGCATGTAGTAACATCACCTGTCATAAAAAGAAAAGCTTGTCATCACAATCTTATTAGGATGTCATGCATTGTTAAACTGGTAAAATATTTCTGTATCTTCCAATTAGTGCAACCATTTACTGGCACAGACATTATAGAGAAAACTATCTTCTTTAAAAAAAAAAAAAAGTCCTTTCCACTGGGAGCTAATCCTTTGTTTGACAATTCAGAGAATGTTATTTAGAGATTTTAATTGCTCAGTTGATCTGCGGCTGGATCTCAATAATCAAAACAATAAAATTGTTGGTTTCTTTTCTTTCTTTTTTTTTTTTTGACAACTGTAATAAAATGCCGGTAGTGTCCTGGGATAGTTAACTCAAGCTGGATTGACGCTGTCAGATTGTTTTTCATATATCTTTTTTATCAGCGCAAAACTAGCTATTTCTTAAAAAGTAAAAAGTACATTAGTGACATTGCCATTAGCAATAGATATTCCAAATATTGCTTAATATCTACTTGAAAAATCCAACCCGATTATAACAACCCACTCTGATTACCTATGAAAAGGACCTATAATTCTTAATCAAAAAGAAAAAGATTCTTCAAATCAATCAGAAGAAGCCAAACATTCCAGTAAAAATGGGCAAAGTCACGGATAAATATTTCACAAGAGAAGAAAGAGAAACAGCTATTTAAATATGAGGAAAAGCCTCTACCTCATTAGTAATCAAAATGATGTAAATGAAGTCAAGGAGACACTAGGAAAACTCCTAATCTATGACACTGAAACAGTTCATACGCATGTGCACATGCGCACGTGTGTACACACACACACACACACACACACACACACACACACGGTTTCCAGTGCCGGGGAAGGTTCAGGAAAACACGCATGCTCACAGGCTGCTGGGGGAGACTATATAATTGGTTCAACCTTTTGGAAGAACATTTTGGTAATATGTGTCAGGAGCCTTAAAAAAGTGCGCATCCTTTGACCCAGCAATTCAATTTCTAGGAATTTATTCTAGGGTGATAAATATTCACACGAAATGTACCGACAAGGATATTCATCCCAGCATCTCATATGATTAAGGGAGAAAGAGGAAAACATCCTAAATGTCCAACAGTAGAAGAAAAATTAAATAAAGATGGCGTATTTATATAAGTTTCTATTAACAATCATGTTCCCAGGGAATGTTTAAGGAGATGAAAAACTGCCTGTGTTGTGGTAAGTGAAAAGAGGCTGGTTATAAAATACTACGGCCCGAATTTTGCTTTAAAAAATATATAAAAATACATACGTACATACGAATGCACTGAAAAAAGATCGGAAGACAGCACAGTGAACCCTCCTTAGCAGTTATCTCAGGGCAGTGGGACTATGGGAGGCTTTTCTTTTCTGTCTTATACGTCCCTGGATTTTCAAAAAATGATTTTAATGAGCACAGGTAAAATATGTTAATTTAAGACATGTTCATCGAAAAAGCAGACTCCAACAACACTCAAAGTGTTGAGCTCCAAAGCTCCAAAGTGGTGAGCCTTAGAAAAAACGTTGCTACTATTTTCTAAAGAATTTGCCTTCTGAAAAGCCCATGTCCATCTAAGTAAGTTTCTTCTTTTTTGGAGAAGAGTCCGGAGTGTCTGCACAATGACTGATTTTACAGAAATGTGGGAATGAGGCATTTACAAAAGTTTACCAGGGCAGAACCGGCAGTTGGGATGGTCAGGTCCCCGTGCCTGAGAAAACAGTTCACTCTTTATACAGTGTTAACCCACTGGACAGAATGTAGGACACCCAAAACATGACATTTGGTGCCCAGGGAAATTGAGCACTTAGTTTGGCACAAACAACTGCAATTAATAACAGCCGAAAGGAGAAACACAAATCGGCCACGAATTTGAACTCGATTTTGATTTTAAAATTCTATAAAGGTGGAAATGCTTAGTGTCAGCACTCATATGAAAAATAAATAAATAAAAGAGTTCTCCTGGCCACCACTAGCTTTCCTATTCCCACCTTCTCAACCCCCAACCACACCCGGGGGCGCTTTCTGCTGCCTTTCTCGGCGACAAAGAAGCCACTGGCATGAGCTCGGGGACCACACGCATTACTGAAAACCCAGGCCAAGTTTGGCTATGAAGATAAAGACCATTGTGACCTTGCTGAGTCTTAGGACCTCTCACTCTGAGAGCAAAAATGAATTCATCCACTTTTTACTAAAGAAAGCTTTTAAGTTACTCTCTTAACTTAATCGGTCTCCTGTCCAGCAGCTCGGCTTCTGTATTGTTCCTTTTCCACTGGATTCCATGAGGGTAAAGAGGCATCCTGACTCTTGAGAAAACCATCTGCTCTGGTCTGTTTGCAGGGGAACGCCGCAGGACGCGCATGGGAGGCAGGAAAAGGAACGGGGGCGGGGCCACAATTACCGATGTACTGAGCAAGCTCTATGTGCTGGGGGCTCTTGCGTGCGTGACCTCCTGTGACTTTGCACATCCCACAAGACCAAAGTCCTCCTGTCCTCAAACCCCAGCCAGGATGGTTTTTTGTGACTATTGGGAGAAAGGAATATTTCAAAACACGAAGTTTCAGAGCGTAATTCAGCTACAGGTTTCTTAATTTTTAAGATCAGGGGACGATTCCGATCCAAGGCCAATGGCAGAAGGTACAAAAGTGGCCAGCTCCTCCTTCTGAACCGGGCAGAGGGAAGCGCCCCTAAAACAGGAAGCCCCTTGTGGCACCTGTAGCCAGTCTGGGGAACCGGCTGATGAATGCAACGGCGGGGGCAAAGCGAGAGCCCCAGCCAAGGAAGACGGGCAGCCTGTCTCAGAACCAAGCCTGGCATCTCGATTTCTGAGTCTGCTTTTGTTTCAAAGCTCGAGATTTCCAAATTCAGACGCAGAGCAGGATCCTCCGTCCCATCCCCCACTTAAGCCTGCCAGGACCCCCCACCCCATCTCCGCACAGGGCTCGCTAAGCGGCAGCAGTATAAATAACTGGAAGGAATGCTTTATGCTTGGCCACCCCTCCAGCAGGAGACAACCGGCTTTCTCGGTGGTGTTCAGCGAGCCCCACCGAGCCACCGCCGATGCCTCATTAGAACGCAAGGCACTCCTGCCAGCCCTGGGCGCTGGACGCTAGCTGCCTGTGGTCTGCATTTATAGTCATGACAGACGGCCGAGACTGTTGCCTTCCGCTGAAGACCAAGTACATGATCCACTGCAGTTAATCAATAGGATAATGGAATGAATCAATAGGAAAGATTTTTAGAAGGTCTTAATTAAAGAAACACTTGCAGATACAAATGATGTCTTCAATGTATTGATAGTGCCAAGGTGAAGGGTTAAACACAAACAAAACCATCAACTTTATTTTGCCAGCATGCCTTCCACAAGAGAACAACCTAGCAGCCTCCTGGCCCCAGGGTCGGCCCATTAATCAGTCCCTTGTCAATTCCATGGCCACACTGTATGGGAAAATTAGGCTATGATCAAAAATTTTAATTACTAAACAGCAGCTCGAACAACAATGAAAAATAGACGTGCGCCCCCTGTCTGGCCTCCCTTGGCCCCTAAAGTGGGAGCAGCGTTCCCCATAAAAACCAGTTCCTGCAGACAGACTCCCCGCCTGACGCGGGGCACAGAAATTAGAATAATTAAAGAAAGCCTAAATTGATGGATCCCATTTAGGCAGGGGAATTCTCCAGTGAGCCTTCTGCTCAAACATGTTACATCAATATTTTTGATTCCCTCGATGGTCCTGCGCTAGGTACTGGTTTAAAGAGACATCAATCTGTGATGTCAGCATTTATCTAATGAACCTTCAAAAATCAATGTCCAGGATGGCCTGTTACATGTAGGCACCCAATTTGTCCACTCTCCCAGCCTCACTGGCTCAACCCGGAGCCCTAACGACGGCGGACATGGACTGGAGTGGTAGGTGGGGTGGTCAGACCAGAAGCAGCTATTACAGAGGCCGTCCGTTTCAGCTCGGGGGGACTCACAGCACGCGTGAACTGGGGAGGAAGCCAAGATCCCCTTCTGAACTTTCCAGAGCCTCCAGGCTCTGGCTGTGCCCATCCTAAAATGATCTGAGTCTTCCAATCATCCCCCACCCCCGACGTACCTTTGCCTCCCATTGCCTTCACTGCTCCTTGACAGGGTTTTGGTCCCCTTCCTGACAGCTTGGGTAATTTCTTGCTTTTTGGGTTACTCGACCGGGATTCCCACTTCGCTCCACTCAACGGGAGGCCCATGCCTCTTTCTCTCCTCGTTCGTGTTTATGCTCAACTCTCCCTCAACCTTCCGGGGAGAGGACTCCTTGACACTGATATCTTGACACCCTAACAGGCAGAGGAGAGGGCCCAAGTTTGTTTCACTCCTTTTTGCCTCTTTAAAATAAATTGGCCTGGACTGGCTGCCACGAGGCTGAGTTATTTCAAGTGCATAACTCACGGTGACAGGTATGCCATTCACCATGCCAGGATTGGGTCTGCCTTCTAATCTCGGCTTTTATGCACAGCCGTCCTCTCTCTCCTGACCGCCAGAGTCAGTCCGGAGTGCCGTGTGGAGCTTGGACAGTTGTAAGATGTGTTGTGTGGGCTGAATTAGTTGTTGTGCAATCTCTGTCTATCGCAGTGAATACAGCTTTCAGCGGCCCCTCGTGCCAAGTTTGAGTCCAATTAAACTACAATGAAAGGTACCATGATTTCATTTGCTTGGATTGTCACATTTCAGAAGTTCAGTAGCCTGCAAAATGTTCACTGTCTCTCATTAAGCCAGTTCCAGCAACTGTGTAAAGGCTCTAATTTAGCTGCTGTTCATGCTCTGCTTTCAGCCCTGAAGACGGCTGCCCGCAGGGAAGGATCCGACGCCACCCGAGGTATCAGGAAGGGTTTCCGACCACACAGATGGAACATGCTCGAGAGGAGCACAACTGGCCTTGCAACCAAAATAAGGTAATTTTCTAAAGCTCCTGTTACGCGCGTGCTAGCGTTGCCCTGGAAGAATTCTTGCTGGAGAAGTGGGGGGGTGGGGGGGGGAGGCTTTGCGTTTCTGTGTGTGTGCCTGTGGTTGGGGGGGGACATTCTACACCAAAGAACCATTCACACGGTGATTCTATTTTTCAGAACCATAATTAGAGACCTGTAACTTCCTTTCCTGATAAACATTTATTTCTCTAAAAATCCTCCCAAAAGCATTCAGCCAAAATTCTGTTTCGATAAACACTTAAAAATGAATTGCCTCTAATCAAAGAGTGCTACACGAAATCTGGTTCGTCCTGGAAATCTGACACGTATTAGACACTGGGTAGATCTTAATTGAGTCCCAGTTGGGCTTACGGAGGGAAAAAAAAAATCACCATTCTGTGGACTGTGACTATGCTAATTCCCATTATGGCTCTGGTTTGATGAGGAAATTGCTATACAGATGCCAGCAATGCAAATTACCATTTACTGACTGCTTACTAGACGCCTGGCGGTACCTTATAAGCTTACATATACCGTGGCGATCAAGCCTTTCAATAACCCATTTTCCGGACGAGCAGACTGAGGTATAGAGAACGTTAAGTCCCTTGCTCGACGTCACGGCTGTTGAAAGAAAAGACCAAGAACCAAACCCACGCCGGTCTGACTCCAAAGACCCCCCTTCCTTACTGGTTTGTGCTTCTGCTACAGTGACGAAGCCTAGCACAATCCCCAGTGGCTTCACCAAATAACTCGCAGGTGCACTGAGACAGGAGCAATGTCTCTCCTGCTTCTCCAGGAGTCGAAATTAGCACAACAGTGAGGCAATCTCCACCTCGGCTCATGCGTTCACTCTGGTGGTCGGGGGATCTTCTGCAGAGTTCCAATCCTTTTACTGACCTCTCCATTTCCAAAAATAACACTTCTGAGTGGGTTTTTTTTTTTTTCTAACCACAAAAGGAAACTTAGAAAATGTAGAAATGCCTGAAGAAGACAAAATAAATAACCCGCAGGCCCATTACCTAGATATAATCACTCTTGGTGCAGATCCTCTATTGCTATTTTTTTTTTTTTTTGGCCTATAAAACTTAGGATTCCAGTATTATTTGCTCTGTGCTTGGTGTTTTTCTCAATGAGTATGCAAATCCACCCAGACTACGCGTCATGTCCTTCCTATGGATAAACGTGATTATAATCACCGGATTAGGCCGGCTGCTCCCTGAACATTAAACCTCGGGTTCTTTTAAATGTGCTGCCATCTCAACGGACTCCATGGAGGCAAAGCACAGAACTTTTTTTTTTTTAGGCCCAGGTGGTGAGAAGGGCCCCAGCTGGCTGAGAACTGAAGGTCAAAGAGGCCTTGGGTCTGGCCGAGTGTGCCAAACTCTGAATCCCAGAAGCTTAAAATGCAATCAGAGTTCCTCCGACCAGCTCAGGGAACCACGAGTCTCCTAGTATTCCTTAAGGAAAAAAAAAATTTACAGAAAAAGCCCAACATAAAACTGAAGAGATCGGTTTAATGATGTATGCGTGAAAAATAATCAAGATCAAAACACGCTTTCATTTTCCTGGCTAATTTTTTTTTTTTTTTTGAAACCTATACGGTTGATATTCTTGCTTGGAAGATGGAAATGATACTTCAGCCTGCAGCAGTCAAGGGTTTACAGAGCTGGGGCTGCTGCTCTTCGCCTGGCCCCAGGAAGGGTGTGATGAACACAATCTGAAATCAATATCAGGGAACAGTTACTGCATCTCAATATTATTTGCCGAGATGGGCCACTAGAAGAGGAGTGGGGGAAGAGAGATATATGTCAATAGCTTTCACGAAGCACTCCACAGCCATGCACAAAGGGAGGTCAAATAACTATCAGCCGACCAATCCCCATTGTAAGTAGTAAAAATGATAAAATCAATATTATTAAATAAAAAGTTAGCACTGCTATTGAACTCTCTCATGATCTTGGCAGCGCCGGGCTGAAAATGAAGGAGGCTATTTTCCAATCTCTTTAGGGGCAAATGTTTAGGATCATAAACATTTGCAAAATGTAGGGGCAGACAGATCTTTTTCTCCTATAAACGGAGCCATGGGGGCCTGGGAACAATAGGGGCAGGTGACTGTCACCTTCGCTAGAAAACAACGCTCCTTCCCGCCCAGGTGAATAGATATTCTGAGAGCTGCTAAAGGCTACATCATTTAGAGCCGGACTGGGCTCCTCTGTCCTTCAGGGTGACAGAGGTCGGGCTGGCTCAGGGCTTTCCAGGAAAAGAGAAAGGTCCTAT
Organism: Procyon lotor; assembly: GCA_028646535.1. Lineage (NCBI taxonomy): Eukaryota > Metazoa > Chordata > Mammalia > Carnivora > Procyonidae > Procyon > Procyon lotor. The sequence goes on from CM053620.1 coordinate 24,151,306, forward strand.
TTGCTGTCCTTTCAAATCTTGAGATTTGGAAACGCACCAGAAAAAAAAAAAATCATGGAAGAGAAAAGGGAAAGAAAGAAAGAAAGAAAGAAAAAGAAAAGGGGAAAAAAAAAGGGGGGGGGAGGAAACAAGGACATTTCAATAGCAGAGAATTGACCTATTCTTGTCAGCCCAGAGGGCTGTGGGGAAGCTTCTCCAAGCCAAGAATGTGTTCTTTGCTGCCGGCGCTGGGTAGTTAATTGTGCAAGCCGAAGGTAGCACATAGCAGGTATTGAAAAAGATAAATTTAGACTAAAGATAGTCCAGCCAAAAATTCCTATGAAAGCAGCAAGCTCCAGTTATATCTGAAGGAGGAAGGGGGAGAGAAAGAAAGAAAGAAGGATGTCTAACGCTGAGTGACAGCCCATGGGCAAGGCCGCTCTGACCTGCATTTAAACACAGAGCTGCTTAGCCTTTTGAACACCTAAAGTTGGCTCCCTTGTTTGCATTTCATAGAAACTACTATAGAAAGTAAACAGGCACCTTTGGTGAATTATTTAGCATACAAATAAACCAGCAAAGAAGGCTAAGTAGGCCTAGATGAACTAACTGGATTGAAATCTTCATCTGTAAATAACCCTCCAATCTGGTGCTTTCGCGTACAAATACTCATGGAACATTAGACACAACTAGCTTCTGGGGATATTTAGGCTCACCAGAGAGCAATTTTTATGTCTACTGGCATCTGTGGGTAGTGATATGGACTGACTGTTAATATAACCAACATAAAATTTATGTGAACACTCACTAAAATCGCAGCCCACCGTCAGACAGCTGGTGGCTGATGCGGAGCACACGCGGATTTTATATGCGCTGCGTAAACTAACCTTTGCAATAAAGATTTAGCAGGTTTATTAGTTTAGGAAATCGCTATAATTAAGGATAATTCATAATGGCCGCTTATCCACTCTCCAGCAATAGCTGGCTTAATTTAGGCTCCATTTCTTGGAGCCATAAATAAGTGAGCTGCTATCTTCTGCACAGATGTGGCATTCAACCTGTTCATGTTGGCTGCTTTTTGCTTGTGTTTTCATCAAAAGCATTAGTAGATAAGACTATAAAAAGCACAGGGTTTGAAATAAATTAGCAAGAAATGCAGAGGCAAAGTTGGTTGGTTGGTTTTTTTTTTTTTAACTACTCAAGGAAAAAAAGAAAAAGAAAGTAACCTCTCCCTCCAGAGGTAGAACAATTAAAACTAAATAATCCTTTCAAATGTATTAAAGGAACTTTCGTTTACAAACCCAAGGAGAGAGAAAGTGACAGAGCAATAACGTTAATGAAGGCCGAAGAAATATGAGTGTGACCTCTCTACAGTATCTCCATTTAACTGTGCATGTAATTAAAGACTGACCTTTGCAAATGCGGCCCGCTCTGGTGGGTGGCAGCGTCCCCGAGCCATCCGAGCACATGCTTTGGGGACGGGAGGTTTCCACGGTGCGGGTTCCTGCCTTCGGCGTCTGCTCTCTGTCCCCACTGACAGGGACACCTTGGTCCCTAGCCACGCCTGACGCTCTTCAGCCATACATCTGCTCCATCTTTGGGTTACGGGCGACGCATGCTGCACACACTCCGGCCGAGTCAGCAAAAAGGTGAGCAGTGCCTGGATGTGGGTCTAGCCGGTCAGCATCTCCGCCTGGCCAACTGGGTGGGTGAGCAGGCCCTGGGGGTGGGGCCCTAGGCTGCGTCCTCCGGGGCCTGGTCCTGAAGAGCCGGCCAAGAGACACCTTCCCTTCTCGATCTTTCCCCTGGGGCCCTACGGCTTGGCTATTGAAGGAATTGGGAATCCTCTAAAGGGTCAGGCTCTACAGAGACTTGAGAGCAGATTTTTTCTTGAAATTCTTCTAGACTGTGGAGTTAATCCTGGTGTAATGAAAGGGGTGTGAGTCTAAGAGGCGGAAGGTCTGGGGTACGTTTCCTGACTGTGTCACTCATTAGCTGCCGCTTCCCCAAGAGTGCTAGTCAGCCTCCCTAAGTGTCAGCCTCCCCACTTACAAAGTGGGACATCATGGCCTGTCCCACCTAGTTAGCGCACCGGGACTGCTGTGAGGGCTCAGGGGAACAATGCCCAGAGTGTCCCAGAGCCGCAGCAGTGCCGTGGTGAGTGGTGGCCCAGCCACTCGGCAGTGGGGGTCTCTCCGCCTCCGAGGGTAAATCCGGGCCGCTGCTGTCTGCCATGTTCATTTCACCACATGAAGAGGATCAAGAGAAAGAACGTGTGCAAAAGCAGTTAGTCAGCTCTAAAGAGCACGGCTGGGTAAGTTCTTTGGGCCAGGTCTCCTCCTGACCGTTTCTAAAGGCACTTGTGGCTGGCCCACGGGGTCCCAACATACCAAAGATCCTCAGGACCACTTGGACCAGAGGCGGACGGTGGGGAGCACTTCGAGGAGGCGTACATAATGCCACGTGTTGATGGGCCCGATGCGAAATGGGCTGGGAACAGCCATCTTTTAAAATTGCATCTCATTACCAAAAAAATAAAATAAAATAAAAATAAATAAAATTGTATCTCATTACCAAAATAAGTTTCCCGTTCCTGGGAAAGTATGAAAGAAAGGTGGTTCAGTTTTCTTTGAAGAGTTCGACCCGGGGAGCAAAGGGAGAGCCAATAACCGGGTAAATTAAACCCCACGGGAGAAATTTCTCTCCCAAAGTGCTGTCACGGAGACAGTGGGTTTGGAGCTAGAACTGAGGGAGGGTATTAGCATCACAGGGCACTTTTTTATTGACAAACGCTAGCATCCAGGGTCTTGGCCAGAGTTGGCCTACACAGGGAGGAGCAACAAAAGCAGCTGAGAACGAGAGAAGAGAGTAGCCGTGACAAGTGCTAGCACAAAGCTCTTGCTGGCTGGGGTGCCCCCCCAGCCTGCCCCAACCTCATGGCCATCCCGCGAGACGGGGCCAGGAGCCACACAACTTCCAGGAGAGTCTGTGCAAATCAAAGTGAGGAGATGTGCTGCTGGGGCAAGGGCCCTGGCTTGCATTTCGTCACAGAGGGCCTGGGAAGGCGGGTGACCTTAGCTCCCGAGTTTAGCAACAACCACAGCGTGCCGGCTATCTGGCACGGTCACAGGCCCTCCCGGGATGGCGAGTACTCACTCTCTTTCTTATTCACGTGCAGGCCTAGATAATCAGGTGTGCGCTCGGGAGATTTACATCCCAGGACAGAAGTGATCGTGGCAAAATAGAAATCTAATGCCCAGGGTTGTAAAATCGCACTGGATCCCAGAATGAGGGAGCAGGTGAGGTCAGGCAAGGGGTTGGCCCTTCCCCATTCCACATTCAGACTGAAAGTATTAGCCCAAAATGAGGAACATATTTATCAGGAAAATCTTTTATTCTTTCAAAATAGGGTTTCCTTTAGGAGTCAAAGTTCACAGGAACATTTACCATTCTGGTGCACCAATTGACATATTTAATAAGGCTTCTGGAAATTCAGAATTTAAATCTTGGTTAGAATGAGAGGGTCAAAACACGTCACACTGAGAACCTAGGGTCAAAACAAAAAAATGTTTTCATTATAGCTGAGTTGCCCTAAAACAGTCCTGGCTTCCAAAAAAATAGAAGCTAAAACAAAGTATCTCAAAGCCAACAAGCGGGCCCCAGGATCTTCTAAAGACATACAAAGTGGCGAGGGCCTGCCTAGACAGGGGAGTGAACGCGGGAGTACACAGCCTGCAAACAGAAGTAGGAATAGTAATCGGTAGTCGTAATTGTTGGAGCTCCATTCTGGAGGAAACAGCCTCCGAGACACAGTACCCTACTGTTAAGTTCCCAGAACTCAAGTCAGCAGAGTAAGTACAACTGAGCTCCATCAAGTACATGGCCACCACGACCAAGGCAGGTGGCCACAGACGACGGCACAGGAATAGGACAAGAGGACTCATTTGAGGGGGTGGGGGGAAGAAGCTGGGTACTAGAAGCCCTTTTTTTTTTTTTTAATTATTACACTAAAAACAGGCAGAACAAGGACTTGATGGAGGATTCTCATGCAGCCAACATACTAATGCTAACAATCCTGGTCGCTGTCACAGAGAACAGATGCTTGGATATTGGTCTGGTTCCATTCCCACCTCCTGCTAAAATGCATGTAGGACACGGGACCCATCCTGTCTGAAACCTTTGGATCCTCAACGCGTATGCTCATCTCCGGGACCAAAGTATTCTCGATAGGTTAAAGAAAGAAAGGAGTCTCTAAATGGTTGTGCTACATCTTGGGGCTTCTGTCCCAACCCCTGATGGTGACCCGGGGAGCCTTTACTCTTACCCTTTATGCTTATTTTCACCTCCAATCTATCCCATTAACTTCCCAGGAGTCTCACAGGGCAGAGCCAGGCACTCAGGACTGCAAGAATAATGAAAACAAAGCGTATTCTGCTTCGTATCAACGGTGGGATTCACGACCGTGGGACTCAGTGCTGTTTGGATCTCAAGCCCAAGTGGGAGACAGCTGACCCAGCACGCGGCCTGTTTTTTTCCCAACGATGGCTCTCAGAATTTCTTTCATTGAAGAAAAGCAGATTCGCGACCAGAAATAACAAACCTTTCCAACATAAAAGATAAATACGCGGCCCCCTGCTTCCTCCTGCCCTTTGCCTGGTGCCTCTGACACCAGCAGCTTAGCAGTAATATTTTGCTAACTATCAAAACTTGGATTCATTTCATTTGCAGATGGGGACCCCTATTGGTATGAAAAAAATCCCAGGGAAAATGGAAACGAAGCACAGCCTTCTTAACCAAATATGCCTGAACCTATCAATAACAAGACGCAACACCCACAATTCCAAGAAAAACAGAGTTGAAATCCTTTCCTCCCACCCGCATGAGCACCCATCCCCCCCCACCGGAAAGCCTGATTGCAACCCCCCCAAACCAGGCTCTGAGGTTCACCCCCTCACACCCCCTGCAGGGGCACACACGTGCATGCGCACGTGCACACGCACACTCTCCTCCAGCTGCCTGTGTCGCCGGGCTGCAGTCCATCTCTTTGCTGACAGATCTCCGTGTTGGGCAGGATTTCCAATCCTTCATGACTATCTATTTGTCACTGCAGGTGAGTGGTGGCACTCAGCCTGATCCCCAGCCACTTTCACAGTTACTTATCTGTCTTTATGGATTCATCCTGTGTGTCAAGCCAGCGCATAACAGCATTACTGTCAGGGTGACAAAACTGTCCCCAGAGTGCCACAAATGATTCTTTCTCCTTCTGGCTGCTAGCAGGGGAAACAGTGACACGGCCTCGCCTCCCTCATCCTTCTCCAGCTCCAGCCTGGTTCAGCACCTCCTCCTGCACGGAGGGCTGGCTCACGGGGGGCGGGGGGCGGGGGGTGGTTCGGGGATGAGCAGCCTGCAGGGGCTCAAAAAATGATAAAGGACAAAGGGGGCAGGGCGAGTGTGAACCGCAGTGTTTCTGGGAAGGCGCCCAAGCTCTTGTCGCCTCCTGCTCCCAGGTGAGGCACCAGAGTATTTAACACCCATCGTCGAGGAGCCAGAGAGTGGGTCCTCCCTCCTCCTCGACTCCCAAGGCCTGTCAGTTTCCCAACCGCCCCCCCCGCCCCAAGCACATCTCTGGTACTCAGTGAAGGGACCCAGAGGCCTGGAAATCCAAACTGCGATGGGGGAGCTCTTGACGCTGTCGTTTTTCGAGCAGGAATATTAACTGGAACTACTAATAACGACCGCGAGGGTACACTGGGGGTGCCAAATGATTTGTAATCATTGTCACGAGCCGACAGCTTCAAAAACCAACAGCTCATTTATTTCTCTTCTGTTTTTAAATGGAGCCCCCTGTTCCATTTTCCTCCACAGGCTTCCTTCCAAACGTAATTCTCACAACAACGTGGTGCCTGTGGCCATGTCGCTGGGGAGGAAGGTTCCCGCGTTTCCTTGACCGGAATCCCACAAAAGCAGGGCCAAAGTAATGCATCAGAAGCAACAGTGCATTCTTTTGGCCACCTGAAAGTCGCTCGAGGATCCCACATGACGACAAGCTAGACCTCAACCAGGTCCACAATCATTTCACTGGCCGGCCCGGAGAGACCTTCTAATGCCACTCCACGGTTTCACAGATCCCTCCAAAGTCAAGGTCAGTGGCGCATAGCCCCCCTCACCCGGGCAGCTGCCCCATGTTTGGGGGCTTCAGTAAGTGTTAGAAAAATAGATCGTCAACAAGACACTCTACTCACCCGGGTGGGGTTGGGGATGAAGTCTGGTTGGAAGGCTTTGCTTTCCCTTTGAAAGGTCAACCGAAATACAAGTGCGCGCGGGTGCGCACACACACACACACATGCACGCGCGTGCACGCACGCACGCACTCCAGTTCAGGCGTGCCTCCAACTCCGCTTTGTTCTTACCCTGATGAGCGCTCACCGTCTGAGTTTTTTTAAATAGGTTCAATCTGATTTCTGACACTGGAAAAACAAACCTAAAAGCAATTTAGAAAACACCTGCCCGTGAAGTCAGATGGCAAAATATCTAAAGCTTCTCTCGAAATCTGTGACCTCAGAGGCTGACATGGTTTGATGGGAAATTTAATGTAATAGGCTGCGAAAGCCAAGAGGCCTGTTGTCAGCAATGAAGTCTGAAAGTTAGCAGAATTAATAACACTGTACAATGGAAGAGCCCTCAAGGGACAAGGCTGCAGAACCAGGGCAGTGGGGAAAAATGACTTTTGAAGTCATTTCACTATGACATTCTGTCATCACCGCTAAACGGAAATAAAAAATCATCCGAATCACCACATGTTTCTTTGTGTGTCCTTCCCTTATCTAATATAAAGTAATAACACCCCACCCAGGCTGGGAATGGACCCTCGAGGGATTCCGAGAGCTCCATTTTGAATCACTAAATGCAATAAGAATAAATGCAAGTGGGAGTCTGTTTAGCAAAGAGTGATGCCTGGTCTGTTGCCCATCGAAAGCCAATAAATCTCAATGCTTCAACAAGAGATGAAAATGGTTATCTCATCATTGCAGTGCCAGGGTGAAATTTTCTCAGAGCCAGAGTATTTTTATGGATGATTTATGTCCGGGAAGGATAGTTATTTAGCAAAATGGCAGATAATGATGAATAGAAAGTAAATATGAATAGCAGCAAGGGAGTGGTGCTTTGCTGCCGCAACAGACCAAACAAAATCCCTCCATAAAGTACACGCCACAGATAATTGCCACGACACTGAAGCTAGCGTCCCTCTTCAACTGGGAGGGAAATACAAATGAGCCCATCTGACTTAGTAAGTGATTGCTCTTTGTTGTTCTAGAATACACGCCCCAGGGGTCTGCTAATTTTTCCTGAAAGCATCCTCGGTGTCTACAGACTCACAGTTGCGAGCACAGGCTCTGAGCTGCCTTGATGGGTTCGAATCTCAACACAGCTGCCTAGCTGCTGGGCCCTGGGTAAGCTCCTTCCCCGTCCCAAACCTCGGTTTCCCCATCTGTACCATGAAGACGGCAGTAGAGACCTCGTAGGCCGGTGGTAAGAACTGAGCAAGGGCCTTAGGTATAAAGAGCCGAGCACGGAGTGACCACCACGTAAGGACTCGCTATTAACACTCGCCATCACTGAGTCAGGGACCGGCCACCTAGGGAACTATTGATTACCCTTTGAATTTTCTCCACTCTTCTTCATTCACAGAATCTTTTGGGCGAGCCCAGCGTTAAGATTCACGAAAGGGGAAGAGGTCTAAGAGGAGACTTTGCAGCCTGCTTGCGTGGAGGTCAGCATCCGCCCAGCCCATTTTCTCATCATTCCCCCATCACTCCCTTAATTCTCAAGGCACACAGAATGGTCACATTATCAAGCTGGAAGAGAGGTAGGGAACAAAAGAAATTATTCATGGAGTTACAATGCAAAGAAGTCTATTTTAAAAATAAACAGAACTGAATTTTTGGAGCCTCTGAATAAAAGATAAGTTGACTGCACACAGAATGTCAAAACGGAGTGGAAGAAAGGTATTGCCCCCACCCCCTTGCCCCCGAACACTTTTTTCTGTACCGAAGCTCTACACAAAGAAAAAAAAAAAACTAATTATAGTTTTAAATGTCCAAAACGCCATGTCCACCAAAAGCCCGATGCTCATTAGTACTAGTAATTAACTTTACAACTGTCAACACAAACAGCACACAGGCTGACAGATAGAGAGTAGCTCCGAGGGTGCTAATAAATCCGGAAATAACAACTTGACACACAGATGCACAAAAGGATGCAGGTGATAAAGAAATGTTGACATCAAATCTAATTATCTTCGAAACGGCCAACTACAGCACGAGCCGCAGTCACGCACGGTTATTGCCGGTGACGAGCCCCACCGGAACGGCGCTTAACCGCCGCCTCCAACCCCACGTTTACAGCCCTTGTCAGGGCTGCTGAGGACAATAACAAACAGGAAATTATAAGTGCCATGACCCCTCCAAGTCAAAAATCCGGTGATGAATATGGGCTCAGCAAGGCATGGCAGATTACCCCCTCACGAGTTCTAAAGCCGGGATGATATATGACATTTTTATCAGGCACTTTCTCAGGAATGTCACCAAGAGGGAAAATAAAGGCCCAGCGTCGAGGCGCCTAGGTGAATTATGCGACTGTAATTGCCGATCATAACCTGATATGAGTTGAAATTGCTCTGTTTTCATATTGAGATAGCATAAAATTGTCGGGAAATGCAATGGCTCCTTAATGTGGGCTAGATGAGTCTAATATTCTGATCATTTTTCACTCGGCTGCAAGGTAAATCGAGCTTCTTTAACACAGCCACTGTGGCCCAGGGCAATCGAGGGGCCCAATTTTACACTTGAATTGAGCAAATATGTGTAAACTACGATTTTTCATATTTTCTGCATGCATAAGAAGATGAAACATCTTTATCATCTGTATTGTCTGGCTGAGCTTATACAAAATATTAGTTTATCTGTCCTACTTTGGTTCATTCCATAAGCGAGACACATAGATCTGAAGGACAGGCAATATCCCCCCATATATAAGACAAGGCCATCTTTTATGCAGTCTCATTTCACAAGTTCTCCTATTTAAAACCACCACAAAAATCGACGCAGTGGCAGCATACAAAGGGAGAATTTTTTTTTTCCAACAGGAGGACGAGGCTAAGGAAGGCGCTGAACGCGACTGTGTCATCCTCCACCCGTTGGTGCACGGGAGCTGGGACAAAGTCGAAGATTCTCTGGTGTCTCTGCTAAGATTGTCTCCCTTTTCCCACTTAAATCAGTTATACCGGCAAGGGGACGGTATCAGCATTTTATTGGTTTCCCGCTGCGGCCCGCGGCCGACGGAAAAAGAATCTGTCGGCTTTCTTCCTCCTTGGAGTCGGCTCTAAACCTGGGAGCCTCTGGACAGTAATGACTAGGGCTCTCCGGTGCCTGGTCCCCTTCCTTCTGGGTCCTGAGCCCCATTCCCCTAAAGGGCAGAGGACCCAGGCCCCGGGGAGCAACTTCTTTGTTACAGAGTGAATTTTCACCCCCCCGCATGATTTCTGCTTCTCCTCCACAAGGGCCCAGGCAGCCAGATGAGGCCATCCGTGTGTATGGCAAGCTCCGCGTAGCCTAGAGGATGAGGGGCCTGGAAATGGGCCTCTTAATGAATCAGCCATTGTATAAGGGCCGTGAGAGCAGGGTCCCTGGAAGATGTGTTCCTCCCACTGCGATTTGTCAGTGACCATCGGTGTATCAGCACTTTATTGGCTGGTGTCCTTATCTCCTCAGCATCTCTAGAAGGATCCCATTGCTACGCCTAAGACGTGACTCATCCTCCTGCCACGTTCAGCCTCAAGCCACAGTGAAACGTGCATTCATGTGGCCAGGAAATGTACAGAGCATTAACATAATCTCACGGGCTTTCTCTTCTTTCAGAGATAATCAAACAGTTTGTTTTTAATCAACAGACCCCTCGTTAACAGGGTGGTGAGAGACAGAGAGGCCAGGGAGAAATAAAGCGCAGTGACCCACTAGGACCAGCTGCTCCAAAAAGGTCCGGTTCAGCATGGGATGCCCTGAGCCCCGGGTTGAGAACATAGGATAATCTGCCCTCTTCTCGAATGGCCCAGCAGTTCCATCAGGAACCCACGCTATACGAAGTGGTGCCGAACAAAGTTTGCTGGAACTGTCTAAACGTCAACGAAGCTAAGGTACGGTCAGGAAGTGCCTCCTCGGATGGTGCCTAAGTTCCTCCGAGGCCTTATTTGGCTTGGCATCCCCTGCATCTAGCACGACCTGTGCCAGAGCTGGCATTCAATGAACATCTCCGGAATAAGTGGTTACAGCCATCGTCTCCGTTATTTACTGCTGTGTAATAAATTACCCCCCGAATTAAGGACCTAACCACAATGAGCATTTTTATCTAGTAGTTTCTGGGGGTGAGGAATTTGGGAGTTGGGTGGCTCGGGTCTCTTGTGAGGATGCAGTGAACCTATCAGCTGGCCCTGAAGTCATCCGAGGCTTGATTTGGGTTGGAAGATACACTTCCAAGGTCACTGGCAGGGCTGCTGGGTGCAGGCCTCTGTGGCTCACAACATGGCAGCTGGTTTCCCCCAGAGTAAGTGGTCCGGAAAGAGAGAGATTGCAAGTAGGCACATTGCCTCTTATGAACTAACTGTCCCTCTTATTCTCGTCACCAGAAGCAAGTCACCAAGTCTAGCCCATATTGAAGAGGGAGGGCATTACGTAAGGCCATGACTATCGGGATGGGGGGGCCATCCCGGCAGCTTGTGACCACCGCTAGAGGTTAAGGTAACAAATTCAACCAATACTGGCTGAGTGCCCTCTATGTAGGCGACCCTGCACTGGGTGCCAGGGATACGACGGTCGGTGGAAAGCAAGGTACGAGGCCCCTGGGTTCCCAGACCTTACAGTCCTGCAGGGAAGCTGGGTGCTCAACAACCAGAGCATGAGAACGGGGGCCGGGGGGGGGGGGGGGACGACACAGAAGCACAAAGCACTCAGAGCTTAAGGTACTTAAATGGGAGCCAAAGGCCATTAGACAGAATGCTGCTAGGCAGGCTATTATCATGCGCGAGCCATCATTTTTGGCTTTTCCCCAAATAATTATACATTGTCCTGAAAATACAGTGCTCTATTGTGACAGTGAGCCCTTTATAGATACAATATGAGGAACTTCGGGCCAGGAGGGCAAAGACTTTCTTGATCACCACCACCGATCTTCAGAGAGAAAGCGAGGTCTCGTAGGTGGAGACAGAAAATCTGCTTTCTGAGCCCTGGAGATAATGCGAGATGGATTTCTGGCCACAGGTGACCTGAACAAACTAAACCAAAACATAACCTTCCCGTGTAGTTTACTGGCTATTCTGGATTCTCTGAATTTTTTTGTTTTTAAAGTAATAGAAGATACGAGTGTAAGTTTTTTCTGTTTCTGTTTTTCTCGTTTTGTTCTGTTTTTCAATCCCGAGAATCGACCCCTTTCTTCCTAGGGGATCTTTATTGAATTGCAACACATTCGATATTATTAAGAATTCTGATCAGAGGTAAACATGCAAAACACTCAGCCAAGGGGATTAGGACTCTTTGTTAGTGTTTACGTTATCTGTTTTTAATTCCTATATATCCTTTCTTTATCTCGGTGTTTCAACACTAATTGCAAAACAGCCCTCTCTAACAGTAATGAGTCCCTGGACCTTTGCAGACCTCCAGACGGAGCTCAGTGTGTAGATAAGGCCTCCCCTTAACAAGGCTCAGTATCTGGATCAAGGTCTTTCACTGCTTTTCCACTTTCTTTTGCTCATCTGGCCTTCCAGAGGCTAAACCGGCTCACTAAATCATGGAGTTCAGGGTGATAGCTTAGTCAGCTGAGAGTCTAAACTCAGCTTAATCTATTGAAGTGGATACGCTTGCCATGCCTGGCTCCTTCAAGATACTTTGTACTTCAACTGGGGCAAGACTGAGCCTCAGTACTCAAGGGTGCCAAGTCCGCTGGTTGCGCAAGCAGGGCTTTGTCAAAGCCGGGCCCTGTCCCCCAGTTAATCCCAGTTCCCAGTTCGTGGGTACAACCGACGGACGCTAGGTTAAGCTTGTTCTGTGTGATTTCAAGAATCTGAATGATCCCGCTGCATTTGGGGTAACGTTCTCCGAGCTCCCCCCTGCGTGGGAATCACAAAGTGTCCAAGAAAGGGAATGAGCTCTTCCATCAGTGGGGCCGGCTCAACGGCCACTTCCTCTGATTTTATTTGGCAAGAGAGAAGCTACCTTCCGTCTTTTTCCTTTAACCCCATTTCCCACTCAGCCGTTTCTACGATCACCAATACCTTTGGCTCTTTTTGTGCTGCGGACTCACCTCCACATTGAAATGGTACCTAGTTCATCTTCCTGTCTTGTCTCTTCCTGTAGCCCCTTTCCGGAGACTTAATTCAGAGACCGTTGCTAAGCAACGCTACATCAGAGCAGGCACTCACCAACCACTAATTGTCCTCAGCACTTTAGCCTTACAAATCTGGAAAGCCCGCAACAATGGCAAGGAGTTGCTCTGGCCAAAAACACACCCTGGGGTTTCTTAGCTCCGGGAGGACAGAGGCCCTGATGAGCAAGGTGCTGCCCTCCCTCCGGCCCCACGCCTGCCGAATCGCACCGTTAGAAGCCCATCGGCTTGGCTCACGGCTCTCTGGTCCTGCCCGGGAAATAACCCGGAGGGACGGCTGGAAATTTCTGAGCACACGCACCGATGAGCATGTGCACACCGGCATTTCTCACGCATTTACCTTCCTCCCCACTGGCCACACCATTTCTTTCGTTTCTAGTTGAATTGAGGATCTATTAGTAATCAAATTTCGGCCTCGATTTTACGGTGAATGTAATGGAGTTAATTTCTCTAATGCTAGCAGCTCATGGAAAAGGTCTCCGGTGGCAGAGCGGGCCTGGGATCCGCAGCAGCTGTCAGAGATGCCGCTAAGGAATTCCTTATTAGCTAAGATGCAACCAGGCAGAAAACTCATTACACAGTGCTAAATATACTTAATCACATCTATTAGAGAAAAATGAACTTGATAATTACAACAAATAACTAAACTGCAGAAAGTGTTCAAGGGGAAAAAAAAAAAAAAAACCCAACCCACACCAGGATCTAAGTACACAGGGGATGCGAGCCGCACCAGAGTTCGCACCAGAGTCGAGGCGAACCAGGAACGTGTGTGGCTTTGTGTGGGAGCAGAGCCCAGTCTCAAGGTAGGTGGAGCTGATTTAAGTTGCCTCCAAAAGATGACAGATTTACATTTCAAAAGTGCCCTTGTTTATTTAGTATATGTAAAATTTTAATTAGGCGGGAATCCTCTGGGAGGGTAAATGCTTTGTTGGTAGACTGGGGGGGGGCGCTGTAAGGGAGCCCATAGTAAACACTCAGTTTGACAAATAAAGATCTAGAGCAGCTCCTTTACACACACGGCTTCCCTGGGGCCTGACAAATGCTGAGAGTCAAATTTGTCTTTTTCTCTTACCCAGAACTGAGTCCCTGAGTGTGGGGGGGGGGGCTCTTTACCATCCCCGTCGGAGGAACCTACATGAGAAGCCCCACAGTGAATGTTGCCTATCAAGTCTTCCGGTGCCTGACCTCACTCAGGAAAAGTCCCCACTGACAGAGGGGGTTCGGGGCAGTTCCGGCTGATAGCGGGGCCGCAGAACCAAGTTAACTCTGAGCTGAGACCCAGCAGGAGGCGATCTTGGGAAGCCAGGAGAAGGAGCAACCCCATCAAAGTTAGCCTCGACGAGAGGTATCAGACTTCTGGGAGAGAGAAATGGAGGGTGGAGAGAGGTAAGAAGCGTCAGAAGAAAGGTTGAAAGTCAGGAGATGCCATCGTGTGGTAGAGTTAAGGGGAGCCCCAAGAAGGTGTGACGAGCAAGGGCCAAAGCGGGCCAAGCCTGGAGGAGTCCTGAGTCGCTGGCAACTTGCTCTCGGCAGAGAGGAAAGATGGCCACAGTTTTTAAGCACAGAAGCATCAGGATGGTTTCATCTCCCTCCAGACTGAGGAACTATGCTGCCGTTACCTCTGACCACGGATGATGGCAGCAAGAGCCCACCCCCCCAACGGCCCTGCCCCCCAACTCCAAACCCTGGCCAAAGAAAAGTCAAGCCTGTACATCCACACAAATGACTGAGAAGCCCTTTCCTCTTATTATTCATACGTTAAAGGGAATGAAAACAGAAGCACTAAATGGGTCTCCAGTTTCCCGGTCAAAGAGGTGCACTTCCTGTCTGTCTTGGTGGACCGGTCTCTGGCACAGGTGAGGGACATGCTTGTTTTTGACACCAGCTCGAGCTGTAACCTTGTCCTAGTTTCCCACCAGGCAGCCTTCCCAGACTAAGCCCCGAAGCTTCTGGCGCAGTCCCCTCTAGCCCTGGCGGTACCCTACTCCCCAAACCACCGTCGAGGCAAAGGGGCCCTTGTGCTGGGAACACCGGGACAGGGCCCTTGCTTCTCCCCACGGGATGTGAACGCAGAAGCGACTTGAGGGTTGCTGCAGCCATCCTGTGACCCAGAGAGGAGAGTCCGACGGGGGGGGGACCGA
>CM053620.1:24166357-24198866 GCA_028646535.1 Procyon lotor
GCCAGGGCCCCCTTCATGGAGACGGTTGGGCCCAGACGGCAGCCATCCTGTGCCCACATCGGCTGAGAAGTTCCGATCTTAGTCATGCCTGGTACCGCTGAGCAAGCCTGGAACTTATTCCTTTATCTTTGCCCGAGGTCAGAGCCAAGAACTACATTTAGGAACCAAAGGTCACCAAGAACGCAGATAAACCTCAAAGGGAACGGTCATCTAGGGGACATCAATCTCCTGATGCCCTTCTTGCAAGAAACCAGATTTCCCTTTGTATTACCGGCATATCGGGCAGCGCATTTCAGGGGGATTATGAGACGCCCTCCACTTTGCGGGACAGTCTTGCAGGAGAGTCAGTGCAAGCGCTAATCCCCTAATATGCCATGCCTGTCACTTCCTATTTATTGGTTTCAGGCCCTGGATATTTTCATAATTTCCGTTTAGCTGGTGTGGCCCCAGAAGTGGAGACATCCTGGGGGTCACAGTCTCAGGACAGCCTTACCTTTGACCCCATGGACTCAGAGGAGACCAGGGCACCAAAAAGTGAATTGTCTCCAGAGGGTCTGTGGTCGATGCAGCGGGAACCCTTCTCCCTTAGGCCTTCACAAAAGATAGGAAAAGGCAACAGAAGCTTTTCATGGCAACACAGGTCTCAGGGAGTTGCCAGAGTGGGGGGCGGGGGGGCTGGCGAGGGGTCTAATAAGGGGAGAATTCGCTTCAAGTTTAGCAGGATTTTTCTACAATAAAGGAACAAGAGCCTCGATTATGTTAAACACTTTAATGAGGACAATATCCTTAAATTACGGTGCTTTAAAATTTTTAAAGCGCTTTTGTAAATATTACTCCATTTTACTAATATTTGTGTAATTCAATGTGGAGGTGTATTAAGGGGAGTAATCGCAGCACTTTTCTTCTTTAGAACTAAATAAAACACCCACCTCAGGCACATTTTCCCTTGGCGGATGGCTCAGAACAGTGTTGAGCTTTCTATTCTGTCATTCAAATACAATCTAGACATCTTTCTAGGACCTTCCTTCTGACTGCTCCTACGTCCTCTACTCCGCCTTGCATGCTGTTCTCAATGTGCTTCCTATCCCTCCACGGGGTCAAGCCCTTTCCCACCTCTGGGACTTTGCACTCGCTGTTCCCGCTGTCAGGAACACTAACTCCGAGTCTTCACAGGGCTGTCTCCCTCTTGAATTTCAGATCTCAGCTTCAGTGTCACTTCTCGGAGACGCCTTCTTTCAAATCTCTAACCACTCCTCACCCTTCTACCTCATTTCTTCACTTTCTGAAATGCTCTTTTTTATGTCTTTATTTAACAGGGGGTCCCTTGCATTGGAACATAAGCTCCAAGGGAACCTGGAAATACTACAAGTTCAGGGTAGATTTCTCTGTGTGCGTAAACATATCTCCGATTGGTTTCAAATAATCGATATGTCACATTTTTCTTTAATTCAGTAGAAAGTCTTTAATCTGGTTAGTGTAACTGAGATTTTTACCACATAAATGATTTTTCTTCATCCCGTTTGGATTTCAAAGCCACTGATGGAACCTCTCCTTTGGAGTGAGTCTAAGGAAATTAACCACATTTGACTCAGGGATGGTGTTGACTCACAGCTGTTATTATTGGAAAGAAAAGAATATTAATAAAAGGTCAAGCCACTGCATCTCAAGTCCCTCACGGGATTATTTTAAAGTCGATTATTTCACTGTTAGTATTAAAGCGGTTCACTCGCTAGGTGTGAACTCTGCTTTGAACTGAGGTTTGCTCAAGCTCCACCAAATCCCCATGTAATGCAGTTGCAGAGAGGAGAGTCTATGTACAACCGTGGCCAAGGTATAGGCATCGGGGGCTCCCATCACTCCGGCACTGACCAGTCGGTGCCCGCGGCAATCCTGCACACCGGAGACCAGCCCGGGGCTGGAAGAAAGGAGTTTAAATGAGAACAGGCAGACTGGAATTCAATACAGAAAAAAAAGTCCTCCAGGCAGTGAGAGGCCTACTAGGTGAACTAAAGATAGGATGGGAATGTCTGCGGAGGTTACGACTGGGATAAACCCTGGCTAATCCTGCAGAGGCGAAAAGTCTGCCTACCTACCCACCTCAATCCCCATGTTTCGGGTCCCATCTCTGCCTAGTTTTCTTCCCTCTCCCCCACCCCCTTTCCGTCTGCTGGGAAGCAAAGAGTCCAGCGTTTGGCGAAGCAGAGGGGCCTCGGAGGTTGCTCCTGACAACGTGTCCTCCTCCCCAAGTTTACTAAACATTGCCTTCATTAAGCCCCAGCAGAAGGAGCAGTGCAACCAGAAGGTCCTGCTTTTTATGGTGGGCCCTCCTGCTTTCACAGCCCTGACTGCTGAGAGGGCAGATTAAGCAGATTAGAAATCCCATGGCGTCAAAGAGACTGGATTTTCTCCCCTGGTTCTGCGGTCTGAAGTAGATCGTGAAATTTGGGGCGGGGGGTGGGGGGCGGGTCTCCTGGGTGGGAGAGACATAGTCCAGGTTGGGCGCCATCTTGGTGCTTCTGGGATGGCTGAGGAATGAACTTCGCTGAGAGTCGTCTACCTTGTTTTAACCAAGTTGAGCCTCTACAGACCTGAAACATTCTAGGCTTCCGCCATCCATTCTGAAGCCCAAGGGCGTCAAGTTACATGATGCGACTTTCTTCCCAACACCTAGATCCTGTTTCTGTTTGTGCTTGAGAACATCTTATCCTCTGACTGTCTTTGTGGGTCATTTTTCTGGAGCTACGCCTCTGCTCAGACCCTACTGGAATGCGGCTGTAGCCATAGCTACGAGGATTTCATTCTCAATGTGTTCACTGCTGGACTAAAAGTTCCAGTTGTGCCCCAAATATATGTGCCTTACATTGGTGAGAATTCACTTCCATGAGCAAGACCGCGGGGCACACAGGTTCAAGTAGCTCTAAGGTGAGGAGAAGTAGAGCAGGGTGTATTCTTATTAAATGTGCTCCCTAAAACTCCAAAAATAATTTGATGGCAGTATTAAGGACAATTTAAAGTTATACATCATTCCACTGGTCTAACAAACCCACTTGACATCCACACGCCTACCTAATTTTTACCTATATTTGAATCCCAGGTCTACCTAACCATGATTTACTCTCCTTGTGTGATGGTATGTCGGAAGCACTTCCCAACGTATTTCTTCATAAACATCACCTGTGTTTTTCTGGAGTAGAGGAATCTATACAACCTAAAACCGGCTATTTAAGTGAGGGACTATAAATACAAATTCCTTGTTATTCCAAAAACTGGACAATCGCAAAAAATAACATCTGAAATACATGCATCCTATGATACGGCAGAAGCAAGCCGAAGGGGCAATGCATTAGAAGCTCTGACCTAAAGGCACGAGCATGGGACACTGTTCACTCACTTTAGACCCTCTGGAAAATTAATCACTTTCCCTTTGCATTAGTTTCCTTAATGGGACACAGAGGGTAGGGCTGGGCGGACTTTAAAATCCTTTCCTGCTCTAAAATTTTACGTTCCTTCCTTAAAGCAGCTTTATTCTGAGGAACACGAAGAATCGCAGGTACTTTAGCTTACTCCTTGAAGGAGTGGTACAGTAGAAAAATCCAGGCTTGTGTCCCTGGCTCCCCCTTTCTGGGAACTGACGTCTCCAACACGCATGGCTTCAGCGGCAGCTTCCTGGCAGCCATGTTTGTTCTGTTGGGCCTCACCCCCGAGCCTGAGGGGATCGCCCCAGAAGCGGGAGCCATTTTTCAGCTACATGCACCAAAGATACAGAAGTCGGTGTAAGAGGAAAGCAAGCAGACAGGCAAGGGGATGCAGAAATCAAAGACAGACGACCTCCCAATCTATTCCTCAGATCAAGTTTGAGATATCCTGTATCCATAACAAAGTCCTACCGAAACAATCATGGCCCTTATTTCGCTGGTAGAATAACTCATGTAACAAAGAGGACTCAGAGTTAACAGCCTTCATCAAGTGTCCCCTGCATTACTACACATCTAGATCTCTTGGCAAATTTAAAAGAAAGAAACAAAGCAGGAGTATTAGCCCTACATATAGAAGAGGAACCGGGGCAATGAGCTCATAAAAACTCAAATCACAGAGAAATCCCCACACTCTGGCGCAAAGACTCTGTTAACTATTTCTGATCCTATCGCTTTACTTCGCTTTACAGTGTGGGAAACCACGAGAAGGAGCTAGAGATCCCCAAACTTCAGTGTTTTCAGAAATGAACTCAATTCTGAAATGAACCTGGAGTTCCGGGGGTGGGGGGCGGGAAGGCTCAAGGTTTTGAATTTTGAGCCCCGGATCCTCTCAATTGATCTCGTTCTCCATGCTACGGCCTTGCATTCCCAAGGCCCAAGAAATGCGGACTGGGGTCTTCTGGTGTTTTTCCCTCAATCCGGCCATAATGAATGCCCTCTTATGCATGCAGATGTTAACAGAGATAGGCAACACGGAGGCTAGGAGCGGAGTCCAGCCAAAATGTTTAAAACATTAAAGAACTACATATTAGATTAGGACTAATCTGGTAAATTCAGAATACTGAGGAGCAATAGGAACCTTAAAATAGGAGAGACAACTGAAAACATGAGCCTTTCCTTGTGCTTTGCCTTAATCCACCCACCTATCTGAAGCTCTAATCTATCAGGTCTTGAACCATATACCAGAGATATTTCCTTCACTCCTTGGGGGGAAAGAGTCAAGAAGGAATTGGTTCCAGATGAGACAATGTGATTTCGCTTACATTTCTAAATTAAGGCTTCTGCAGCCCCTGGATGTGATAATTGTGTTTCCTCATTACACCATCTTCACCACCACTGCCAAGAAAAATCCCAACCTCAAAAATAAAAAATTAGAAAGGGAAAGAAATGTACTCAACATACAGCCAGCACCCGGGAATCCACATACAACTGAGATTTGATCTGCAGAGGAAGGAAGTGACAGGAAGATTTAAAATCTCCTGACGGTTCTAGGCAGCTCACTTAAAAGCACAAACCTAAAGAATGTCCTTGGGTTTGCGTGCCTCAAAACTTTCCCAAGGTTTCCCGCAAGTGGTGGCGAGATGCTTTGTCAAAGAGCTCAAAAAGGCCTTGCAACACACTGGGATAACACTCTACAATTAAGTGTTCTCCGGTGGGCCTCAGCAGGGCAGACCATAATGGCTCCAATAGAAGCCCTTAAAACCTACCATGTCAATGAGCTCCCCAAGCACGGGAATTTAAAGCTATGGATTAGACCTCTTAACCCTTCTCCTCCCCTCAAAATATCTTAAAGACCCTTTTCTCCTAGGGGAAGAGGCGTTCTAGTCAGTGTCTGGTGAAGAGGTCTTTGTGAAGTCACATTTAGACACAGTTACATACAGGACGTCTAATGAAGACTCTGCATTCAGCGGAGACCTCCCCTCATGTGGCCGTAAGCCCGACCGAAGGGCCAGAGCCACAGTGACCCCGTCGAAATGAGGCAGCAGCCTGGCGGGGGTCTCATTTAGTCTCTGGACGTGAATGGCTACGTGGTCTTGGAAACGACATCTGGTTTTTTGGAGGCTTTAATTTTTATACCTACAATTTTTAAATCAGTGTGGCTCCTTACCTTCCAAGTTTGTCTAAGGAATACCTTGAAATAAAAGTCGAGGCTTTCCCCAAAGAGTGTGTGTCGTCCTAGAGCAAAAAAATAACAAAACTGACAAAATCGGATCCTGTTCAGTTAATAAGGCGTTTCCCGCTGAAGAGCAGTCACTTTGAGACGTGTGTGTATTCTTTCAAACTGCAAGGAAAAACGTGGTTGGGTCAACTCTGCATCATCTCAACTCGGGGGTCACAGTAATAGAAAAAAATGGTATCAAGGTGGACGATCCCAAGCTCTACATACTTGGCATGGCCTCCGTATACTAGGATTTTTGGAAGGGATTTACTTTTCCGGTTTTGTGTTGCTGGTGCCTCGAAGTACTTCGTTCCCAAATCACACCCCGCTGATGGGGGCTGAGACCCTCTCCCACACACAGCAGAGACACCAGCTTATTATTACAAATTCATCCATGATCATTGGGGAGCAAAAGGGAAATGGGACTGTATGATGACAAAGGACAGCACTGGAATGAAAGAAATTTTGGTGGCTTGAAGGCCTTTTCAAGGTCCCACAACTACTAGAACAACTCTTTTTGCCTGCTCTTACGTTCACACCACCCTGCTGGTTTCAAAACTCAGTACATCTCCCACCTGTGGCTAAATAGGTTCCAGGGCAAAAAGCTGGCCACGGCCTTGGGGAAAAGTTTTTGGATAAGGACTGCTATAGAACTGGAAAGGATTATTTCCTAATAAAAGCTTCCTCCTTCCACAGCATTCAGGCCAACAGGCTATGTTGAGATGGCAAAGTAGGTACCATTTTTTGGCAAAAAATTCTCCGTCACTTTTTTTTTTTTTTTAATAGTAAGGGAATTCTTTTCATTTTAGAATCATAAAAAGCTCCTAAACTCGGGTTTTAAGATGGAAAAGCAACTAGATCTTTTATTAGGAAAGTACTGTTGAGAGCAGCCTTATTTCCTTGTTAGGCAAACATCTGCCTTCCCAGAGAGAGGGAAGTCAACGTTTATTGTAAACCCTATTTAAAAAGGTGAATGTAGTATTTCACATATACCCCATTTGGTAATAGGGGAAATGATTAGCGCCTTTAATTTTTTATTTTCGGATTCGTAACTGGTTTAGAAATTTGGCAAGCATGGCGATGCCCTCACAAAGTGGCAGTGGGTCCTGGCTGCGCCCCTTTTATACCTTCTTGGCTCAGAAGTGATGCCGAGGTAGCTACGATGTGGGCAAGGCGACACCATATTGCACACATCACAAGTGACACGCTCCCAGAGCTGTGAGGACTTTAAAGGAGATTCACCTAGGGGCGCTTGGGTGGGACAGTCGGTTGAGTGTCCCATTCTTGGTTTCGGCTCAGGTCGTGGTCTTGGGCCCATGAGATCAAGCCCTGCAACGTGCTCCACGCTCAGCGCGGAGTCGGCCTGGGCTTCTCTCTCCTTCTGCACCCGCCCCCCCCAAATAAAAAATAAGTCTTTAAAGGCGATTCGCCTATTAAAAAGTCACATCGCTCACAGGACTTAGTCATGTCTGACCACATGGGACTTGCCCAATTCTCTGGAATGGGATGAGTGTGGGTTCTATAAAGACAGTTTTACGCTAGGACAGCTGAATGCACTCAATCCAACCTCTGCCCACATCCAGCTTTCGAGATCTGGGCACCGGGCTTGGCTTCACTTTCCCTCACCCTTCAAACCTGAGGGTGTTTGCCCCGAGATTTCCCAGCTCCAAGGCCTCGCCTTCATTTCTCTGTGAGACATGAAGCGGCCAATTCTTCAAAGATTACACAGGCTTAGTCGCATCATTGAAGAAAAGCACGAGTTCTCCAAAGACAATAGTATCTCTGTGAGCAGGTGGAAAAAAGTCAGTCCACCAATGACAGGCCACTGGCAGTTTGTCAGTTTCTGAAAACCAAGGTGATGTAAAAAAATCTTTTAACCGAAACAGAATGAAGGGGGAATCTGGCTATCAGTGGGCGAGGGCACGAACAAGCCCTTAACTACAAGCCCCGTAAGAAGAAAGTCAAGGTGATTACTAATCCACAATACAGGAGCAGAATCCCTAAAATATTTGGAAATCTTTTTCATTTCCAATTACTGGCTTTGTACTTTAGGTATGATTATACTTGAGGCCAGGGAGTTGACACAAAGAGCAAATAATCCTGCCCAGGGTAACTCCGTAATTTTCACAACCGGGAGGGTGTCAAGGCTGTGTTTCTTTCTTTGCGTTTCGGGTCTTGCCCATAGCGATTTATGGGGCTGGATCCTTAACACTCTGCCCTATGCTTCCAGAAGTAGGGGAGCACACGACCCCCTCCCCGCAAAAGGCCATTTACTTTGAGATCAGAGTTCTATCTTTGACTCTTTCCTCTTCTTCATCCCCATAACCAATTGGTTATGAAGTTCTCACATTAGAGGTCCTTTGAAATTCATACGTGTCTTCTGTTATCACTGCTCCACCTGAATGCAAGCCCAAAACACCTGGCTTTAGGAACCAGGCTTTTCTCTAAATACAACCCTTTAAAGGAGAAGCACCCACATCCGTGCCCACCCTGCCCCCAAACTAATCTTCCCTAAAATACCTCCGGCATCATGTCACTTCTCAGCTTTGGACACTGTTGAAGTCCTGCCAGGACTCAAACATCTCTTAGTACTTCCCACATATTTGGTCTAATTTTCTTGAAGATTCTGTCTCGGTCAGAAACACATGGAACCTGGTTTATACTCTCTTATTCTGCCCCTCATAATAAAGTCTACCTAATTGAAAGGTCCTTTTCCCATACAACTGTCTCTATCTTGCCCTACCTGAAATGGATCATTTCCCTTAAATCTTACTTACGTAGCTCGAAATGAACCTACCATTTGAATTTGGAACTGACTAATGAAATGACCACCTGCCCTGGGTCTCTGAGGTACAACTGGCATTTTCTCAGACGTCTGTGCGATTCACGGGATTTTTTCAATTTTATGCCTTTACTTTGATACTAATCTTAACAATTCCTTTACCAGCTACGTAGACCAGATTTTTTTCTTTTGCACTGCCATTTCACAATTGAAAAGTACTTTTACAGAATAATGATTCAGTTCAGAATTCACAACTGATGTCTACGAGCCCCTACTATGAGAAGGGTCGAAGACCATTTTTCTTCTACAAGAGATCTGTACATGGGGGCGCCTGGGTGGCTCAGTGGGTAAAGCCTCTGCCTTTGGCTCAGGTCATGATCTCAGGGTGCTGGGATCGAGCCCTGCATTGGGCTCTCTGCTCAGCAGGGAGCCTGCTTCCCCCTCTCTCTCTGCCTGCCTCTCTGCCTACTTGTGATCTCTCTCTCCCTGTGTGTGTCAAATAAACAAATACATAAAATCTTTCAAAAAAAAAAAAAAGAAATCTGTAAATGTATCCGACAATCGTGTATAGTCATGTGACCTATCTTCCCTAGCGTTTTCTCAAACTGTTATTTAGATTCTTCATTAGAGTTTTACTTTTCAGGGTTTGGTTTTGTTTTTATATTTTATCTTCCCAGATAGACGGTAAACTCTCTGGGGACAGGAATCATGCCCGAGACTACTCTGGATTCCTGAGGCACCAAACATAATCTTGTAAAGAGCAAGTGATTGGTCGAAATTGGTTGCTCTGGTTTTGACTATATGAGCTTGATCTGATCCACACCGGATGGCGGGGGGGGGGGGGGGGGGGGGGGGGGGGGGGGGGGGGGGGGGGGGGGGGGGGGGATAGGGGAGGTGACAGTGAAGACAGAGTTTCACTAGATATTCAACTGAAAATCACCCAAAGGCAGCACTGAAATTGTTCTAATGTCCCTTATCCTCACTAGGGTGGGACCACTTGAAGGCCTTTCCCACAATCACAGAGCTCCAAAACAACGCTTCGTTGTTTTTACAACAACAAAGGTTTTTATTATTCTTTTCTTCCAATAAGAAAACAAACACTGAGCCTGTTTATTACTGCCGGTGCTAAAATCGAAACACTTCTCAAAACTGGTAAAGAGATACTAGAATAAAAAAGGGTGTTGAACCCAATCTATTAGTGTTCGTAGCAATTCCTTGATCTGTGTTAATGTCATGCTAGCATAGATAGAATTTTAGAAGTAGAATTCTGGAACATTCATCTCCTGTATGAACGGAGTTGCCCTGTGTGTCGTCCTGGACTTCATTAGTAGCAGAATGAAGGCAGAGGGAGATGTCAAGGAGGCAGGTTTAGAAGGAGCAGAGAACCTCAGAATTGGATTTCCCCGCTTGAGAACAGGGAGAGGACTGGAAAATCATTTGGCCTCTATCCACACACAGTGCTTATTTGATGACCTCGAGTTTCTCCTCATGCAAGCATGTAGAGTTGATTTGTTTGGATTTGCAAAGTTTACTTTAACGCATTCATTAAGAACTTGGGCAGCAGTTGACAGCAGAAGCCAGTACAAAGGAAGTCGTGGATTAATTGGCTAGAAGGAAACTCCTTTAACCGGTGCCTTCAGTTAGACAGGAATGGACGGGAGCTATGGCTCAAGACTGCTGAGGGGATGGGAGCTCACTTCAGCTTCACTGAATGTCGTTCCTCTCTTCATCACAAAGACAGACCTGTGGAGCTTTGTGGAGAGCCAAAAAATCGTGGCTGGGGAATCCTCTGGATTTTCCAAACCGGGGATAGATAAAGACGTAAACAAATACAGGCACATTTTGCCATGTAAAAGATCATCCCAGAGAATGTGCTGGAACTACGGAGGAGAGTAGGAGGGGAGTTTTAGGGACAGATGATGAAGAATCTGCAAAATAACTTGCCCTTATGTCTCATGTGCCAACTAAAAAAAAAGAAAAGAGAGAGAGAGAGGACAGGGAAGGAAGTTCTAGAAGGAGAAGACTAAACCTGGAGCAAAGGAAAAAGCTTTTCCTCAGCCATGAACCATTCTTTGTTCAGGTGCTACTGCACATTCAGCATGAAAGTTAATTAACACACAGCCCACTGCTGCCTGGACCACCTTCCATAATTACACCTAGAGTCTAATTAGGTAACTCTCGGCTGTCCCGTCTGAATCACCCAAGCTACAAATCTCTCGGAAGTGTGGCTAGCATTCATTTAGTGAGGACTGTGACATGCCTGTGAAGTGGAAAAGTTGTCACTTCTAGCACATTAGACGCACTAACAGCCTAAGTGAGTTTCCCCATACGCTTTTCTCGAAGATGTTGAAATCTTGAGAGAAGTAGCTTCTTCCTGTATTCCTCTGGATTTTCTTCCAGTGTGGCCCACAGATGCCACAACAGTATGCCACGTAGAGTTCTTTTTTGTAGACGATGGTGTCGGGCAATCACCCACTGAGGTATTTGTGCTGTCGTCCATTTAGTTTTAATAGGGTGAAATATTGTTAATATTGACTCACTCTGAATTGATGGAATTATAGGAAATCCAGATTTTTTTTCCCCCTTAGACTTTCTGGAATTTTCCAGGCTTCCTATAATGAGGACATATCTTTATGCTAATATAAACCTCGGGGAGGAGAAGGAACAGACTGGTTAAAGACACCATCACAAAGTAATCCCGTCCTTAATTTTCTCACAGTAATGCGTGAGTGACTATCACGCAATCTACGCAGTGTAACTTAGTATTTCAGAATTTTATCCCAGAACTTGAATCATTACATACAATAAAATGTTAATTTACAATAAGAGCTTCCATTTATATAATCAAATTGAATAAATGAGTAAACCATGCTGTAAATTTCCCCCAAGAACATGTAACCTTCTAATGGGGCATAGAGTTTAGAGGTAGGTAGGCGACAGTCAGAACTGTAATCGATAACGATGAATAATCTATTAATTTTTTTTTTTTCTCTGACCACTATTTGT
Organism: Procyon lotor; assembly: GCA_028646535.1. Taxonomy (NCBI): domain Eukaryota; kingdom Metazoa; phylum Chordata; class Mammalia; order Carnivora; family Procyonidae; genus Procyon; species Procyon lotor. Next base: position 24,177,780 of record CM053620.1, read on the forward strand.
AAGGGACGCCATGAATCACCCTTGAGATTCATCACTTGGCTTGGCACACCTTTGTTTACAGGTGAAAATGACAAAGGGAACATCGTGTCCCTGAACCTGTGGATCACCTGGGCAGGAGGTTCACAAGAGAACTCCACCCAGTGTATTCTGAAAACTGGTGGGAGGGAGGACTGGGGCGGGGGTGGGGGGGAGGAGGGGAGTGAGAAAGGGGACTTAACTGGTTGCAAGGCCTGGGTCCGCAGCTACCATCAGCGATGCTACCCGACCGGTGGGCCCAGCCAAGGGGATCAGAAACAGGTCTACCATTGCCAGGTTCACACTCTGCCTGCAGCGACTGTCAAATAATGACAGATTAGACAAATCTGATTGCACTATCAAAACATTCATCTCAAATCTTGATTAGTAAGCCTATTGAATTATGATTAATTCACAAGGGTGCTGCTGACAGATAAGATACTTTATCTGACAATGTGTACTAGTTGCTTTGCCTGAAGCCAAAAAAAAAGGGGGGGGGGACAAAACCAAAGCAAAACAGCAACTCCCGATGTTGCTGGTAAAATAAACAGTATCAAGTATAACACACTGAAAAGGATAATGAGGCAGCATGCACCTTCTAATTTAATCAAGAGCTCGTCTGAACCCAGCCTTGATACAAAAGACAAGAGGGACTTAGGGAAATACACCGGGGACAATAGACTGTGAACAAGTGAACCCCGGGGCATCCCGTCGTCTTTTCCACAAGGAGTGCGGAAGAGAAGGGAGCTCCGGACGGCTTCCGGAGGTGTCACCCTCAGTTTGGGCGACTTCCCAGCCTCGGGAGCCAGAGGCAGAGCAGAACCCGCATGTCTTTTTCAACGTTACCATCCAATCCCTCTCCTTGTCTCTGGGATGAAGACATCTGCACACAGAGAGAGTCAACAGTGGACCTAAACTCTCGGGTATTTGCCAAAGGTGGATTGTTTCGGTTGTCTTTAGGGGCTGAAGTGAGGAGGAGGAGGAGGGAAGGGGGTGGTACACTTGTATTTTGTTTCCTTACAAAACAGAATAAAAAGGAGAGTTTTGAAAGTACTTTTCTTGAAAAAAATTAAAAAGTCAGAAAATGAGATTTTTTTTTTTTCTTTTTCTTTGAGCTTTGAAGCCAAGAACATTCAATCTGATACACGTGAGAGTTTCGCACTTTATGACTACATGACTCAGGAAAAACTGAAACAGCATCACTCATTCCCTTATCAAGCCAGCCGATCGGCGCTGAACCTAAACATATCAATCCATCCCCGTGCATTCTCAGCCTTGTCGATCCCCCAAATTCAGCTGTGGTTTTTGCTGGGGCGTGGGGGGTGCACAGTGAGAGGATGCTAAGTACTCAAAATCTCATGCAATTTTAGATAGTATCATTATCTTTTGCCGACCTTATGATTTTACCGAAAGCCTAATGTCCTATAATCATGTTTCTCCTTAGCTAGTATTAACCTTTCAGTGACTTCTCCCTTCCCTCTCTGTCTCTCTCTCTCCCTCTCTCATAACCGTCCTCCGTTAATCAATTGTGCACTGCAGATGGGGTCAAGGAAACCTACTTCCTCCTTTGATAGCCTCCAATGTTTCTACTCTTGGGGATAAAAGTGCTTTAAATGGAGTTATATTCTGGGAAAATCAATATATGATTACTGCAAAGATTTGTATTGATTGTCCTGTTGCATTGCAAAAAGGCTAAAGAAAAATGGCATGGCGCATTTCCCTTCAATTCCTGTTCCACAGAGTTGGTGGTGAATGTTTTGGGCGAGAAGAAAATGTTGGAACTTTATTTAATGACCTAAAGTTTTCATCATTCAATCCGCTCTCTTCTCTCCCTACCCTAGGAAATGCTTCATTATCGCTCTCCTGGCTGCTCGTTGGGCAGGCGGGGACCCGCAAGAGAGTACACGGACCTGAAGACGGTTCGCTTCAGAGCAGGCTGCGCCGGAAAGTGCTGGTTACCTTCCTGATATCCGCTCTCCTCTTCTCCCTCCCTTACAGAGCCCTGATTTTGCTGGGAGTAGCAAGGTACTGGGCCGAAAAAGAGTCCTGGTGCCTTTATCAAAAATGGGGGTGACGAAGTGACTGTGTTGTAGCTAATGGAATCTAGGAGGAGACTGTTGGGTAGGGCTCTGGGGACGTTCCTTACAAGGGGGATGGAGGTGACTCAAGAACCAGGTACATCTGCCTTCCCTCCCTTTCCTCCTCCTCCTCACCAGTCGTGTACATGACCTGTTAGGAGCTGTCGTGTTTCTCTTGTGATCATGAAGGGAGTCTAAAGAGAGAAGCCATGCCAAGAAGAGGACAGAGCAGAAGGACTCAGGGAGCCATGAATACTGGTGATGGGGGAGATCCGCCATAACGGCCCTAGTCTTTGCGGATTTCTTTCCCATGGAGGAAACAGAAACCCCTCCGAGGTCGAGGCCACTGCTGTGTTATCTGCGGCCAATGTGAGGCATTCCTCTTACAAAATGCCTTCTTACGTGTGCCCTCCATGTCATCCTGAGTAATAAAAAATTAGTTACCGCCAAGGCTTATGTCTAGGCAATGGCCCCCGAGTGGTCCAAATACTTTCTGGTGTCTGTAAGCCACTCAGTTGTTTTTCTGATCATTACTGCAGAGGAATTACTATACTAATACGGTCTTTTAAGAAAGTCAGTGTACCTTTGTTAACTTTAGCGGCCCCGCGTCCTTTTCCCTTCCTTCCAAGAGGAGGACTCCAATCTTGTTCAGGGCAAAGTCTTTCCCCAGGACTGGGGAGTCTTAGTGGGACTTTCATCAAGGTGCTATGGCATTCCCTAGCCAAGAGGCAGGCATAGGATCCAGGCTGGGCTGTGGTAGACTTTGATTCTTGAGTGGAGTAGAGCTTACTCCTTCCCCCTTGCCCAGAACCTTGGAGCTGCACTGCTCCCTCTCCTGCGCAGTCACTCTTGTGGCTATTGTGAACAACACCCTATCCCTCCCAAAAGAGAACCTCCTGATCGCTTGCCTTTTTTCCCCCCCTAAGCACTGCATTCTGTTGCTCGCAACCAAAGAATTCTAACACAGAACTTATCATCAGAAGGGGAACATAAGGCACCCATGTTCCTTTTGTTTAAAAGAAAGTCTCGAGGAAAGTAATCTCTAGCCTCCACCTTGGGCAGCTTCTGCCCAGCTGGGGGTGGTCTGACCGGGGCTCCGTGGTCACCCGGGGCACGCCTCTCCGATGCCCTGCTTTGCGAGGTGCCGTTCTCGACTCCGCCTGATGCAGCAGATGCATCTCATCAAAATCATCTCATGGAATAATACCATTAGTTACAGTTTTTCTTTGAAAATGTATAAATTTAAAGTCAATTTTCCAGAATGAAGGACTCCCAGAAACCGGTTCTTTGTCTTACTTAAAGACCAACAAATAACGGCCGTTATTTCTTGCAGCGGCCAGTTCCTGAAAGCGGGGGGACTTGGATTCTCACGGAATACGAGAATCACAGGATCAGCACACCAGAAGCCTGAGGCTTCATGGCCATTTAGATTGTTCTGGGATAAGAGCCATTTATTATTCTTTTTTAAATTTTATTTATTTATTAGAGAGAGAGAGAGAAGGAGGAGCAGAGAGGGAGAGGAAGAGAGGGGGAAAGAATCTCAAGGCGACTCTGTGCTCAGCACGGAGCCTAACCTGGGGCTCGATCCCACGACTGTGAGATCAGGACCTGAGCCGAAACCGAGTCAGATACTTAACCGCCTGGGCCACCCAGGCACGCCCACCCTGTATAAATTAAGAGAAGGAGCTTCTGAAAGCCTCTACTTTACAGCTAGAATGCTCGCTACTGCCGAGTTCTTCCCAATGGCTCACTGCCTAAGCAACGTAGAGTTCTCACTCAGTACAGGTGGAGCCTACTGACGGCTAGCTTCCATGGACTACTACATTTCCTTTAAAGACTGCAGCTTAAATAGACAGTGATATTAAATTAGGAGAAAAATGAACTTAGAGTAAGAGTAATAACAGCTACTCTTCACTGAGTGCTTCCTATGTGGTAGACAGTCTTCCCCAGATTTTACATATATAAAGAAATATAAGACTCGTAACGATCCATGAGTTAACCGCCATTCTTCTCCCCTTTCTTCAGATGGGGAGTAATGAGGTTCCGGGGAGGCAGAGGGATTAAGTAACTTGCCCAATATCGCTTAGTTTATAAATGGAAGAACCAAGGTAAATCTCAATGTTATCACGACAAAATTATATATTCCTCCAACCCCGCTGGAGGCAATTATCAACTACTATAAACTAGCCCAGGAACCTATTTTAGTAATGTAGGGCAAAAAGCCACACAAATGTTTACATCTCTTGCTTACTAATTACACTTCTAATAATGTTTTCCGAAGAAACACTCTAAATGAAAAAAAAAACTAAAGAAATTTTTATTGCAATATTTTGTAAAAGTGAAACGGAGTGGAAATAACCCAACTTTTCAATAATGAGGAATGATTAGAAAAAATAGTATACAAACTTAATGAATTATTGTCATTAAAATGCATAGTTATTAAGTTATGAAGCAACATGGGAAACACTTTGGTATTAAATTAAAAAGCAGGATATAAAATTATATGTATGCGCACTCAACAATTTAACCCAAACCCAGCAACGGATTCCTATAGCCTGTGGCTGGAAATTGACTTTCAAAATGAAAATAATCTGCGTTAGGAGAGTGGGACTCAAGCAAGGAAGAGAAATGGCCTGAAGTTTCCACTGTCCCCGGATGCTTCTGGATCTTGACTGGGAAAGCCTATCATCTTCCCTTCACTGTAGATTAAGTAGAAAGCTACGAAGGAGGGGAAGCTTAGCAACGCGAGGCTCTTTATCCAGTCAAGGTAAATGAAGTTCGGCTGGTCAGGAGGGTAAATAAGATTAGTTATGGGCTCCAGGTCACCTACTCGTGGAGGTCAGCGAGTGTGAGATTATTATCCTTGGTAGAAGAGCAGCAAAATAGCATTAAGGAATAAATTAATGAAAAAGGTAGAAGATTATTTGAACTAAAGCCCTAATCAGTTTAGAGATTTCACTCAACTGCTCTACTGGCCATCAGTCAGGCTCACAAAACAAATATGCTTGTAATTCCAGGAGATCTCCCTTTCTTGCTTCAAAGACATCCAATCCAAGGAAAGTCATGAATAAAGTTACTCCAGTTTGCTATTACACCTCACACAAAACCTACTGAAGCATTAAGGGGCATGTTACTAAAATAGTAAAGTAGACTATTTATACCAGATGCATAATTGCTAGTCCTGTTTGGCCTTTGATTCCGAATAGAACATCATTCCCTATCCATTCAGAAACACTGACTTCACCAACATGCAAACTGCATATTTTATTAAATAAACACAAAGTAGGAGATAATGACATACATTTGTTTTCATTACAAGTAGTAATGCAATATTTCTCCAAGGCTTACTGCATTAGCATTTCTTGCCACGTTTCAAATGCCTTTGAACTTTCTGAAAAGCTACATCTGTTAGCTCCCGTGTATACAGCAGAAAGTTACCAAGTGAATTAAGTTTTAATACAAATTGCTTTGTTCACTATTAAGATTGATGTTGGACACACTGTACTGGAAGTTGCAAACTGCAATTACAATTCGTTGCAATTATCTTTGGTTGTTAATAGCACAAGATAGCATGTCACTTTCTACCAAGTGTATAATTTATCATTTGTGGGGTTTTTTTTCCCTGAACTCTTGTGGTGTTCCAAACGTATAATCTTGTTGTATTTATTTCCCAGCGGCCCAACAAAATGCACAGCAAGTGCTGACTAGAACAAACTAAAAAGCCCTACTATTGACAAGCCGTCACTTGAGTGGTAATGAACATTCTGCCTCCACTTTCACCTCAACAAACCGGCAGCTTTAATTTATGATAAAGCAAAGGAGAGGCAACCTCCAGGTTTATTATACCCTCAGTGCTGTTTCAAATAAAGTAATTAGAAGGTCAAGAGACAGGTCTGCAAAGCCAAATATAAATGCAACCCTTCTGTACTGACATTAAAAAAAAAAAAAAAGACTAGTGTGTTCAAAGAGCATTTTATCCATCTTTCTTCTCCAAAGCGGGGCAAGTCAATTTTTTTTAATACTACCGTAACCAATCATAAACAGTGGCAGCTTCCCTCCTTCTCTCTCTAATTTGCTCCATATGGACGATGAACACCATACCTCAGCGATGCTGTCCTTAGAACACGACTAGCTAGCCCCCCCCCAAAAAAACTGCTTTGAATTATAAACTCAGGACAGGTGATTAGGAATTGTATTATTATCATTATTTTTAATCAAGAATGAGTGAACATGTGAAGGGATGAAAAGGTTCTGCAGAAGTCCTAGCAATGTCACAGTAGCCCACAAATAAGTTTTAAAATACTTGCATTTTGCTTAAAAAAAAAAAAAAAAGTCTTAAAAAAAGACACCCGAGGGAAAGGAGTTGACTTGCAGAAAAATCACCCCTTCAATATACTTTGTTTTCAGTGATGAAAGAAATAATTGTAATAAATAGCAGGCTGTTTCTAAGGAACGGTAATATCATACTTCATGTTAAAGGTTCCTAGTTTTGCTTACACTGTAGTCTGTTTACTTGTCTCTCTATTTCTCTCACACAACGACACCATGCTAAAACCGCTCCTAAAGGCCGTGAAACCCGATGGACCTTGGCTTTCTCCACAGTCCACCCTCTGAGGAGTGAGTTAGACAATTTTAAGGATAACATGAACTCTTTCTAAGCCAGCTGCTTTCAAACATTTGGATCCAAGGATTACTTGAGTGGGAAATAATGTCCCAGGCATCCACCCCATTTGTCCCCATTAGCCTACTGTTTCAAGCCCTTCTCCAGGCCCCTAGATAAAAGGCAGGGAGCAGGGAGGATGGAAGGGGGTGAAGGGAAGGAAGTAAGGGGGGCAAAGAGGGAGAGAAGGTGAGGGGAAGAAGGAGACAAACTCAGAACTCGACCAGCACAGGTAGCGAAGGTACATATCACGGGTGCTATGTTTGTAAAATAGTTTTAAAAAGATGAACCTTCCAAAATGATAGGAGTCATTCTTGCTGCCATAACCAATATAAAAGTAAGCTGTTGGAGGCTATTGTGTTCACCTTCATCGACCTCTTCTGGGACCCGTGGCATATAGGTTCCAAAAGCCTTTCTGAAATGGCATTCTGATGTCTAATTCTGGCTTTGAGTAATTTTTTATCACTGTCTGTTCAAGTAGTCGGTATAATTACACTTGATTACATAAGTGGTAGAAATGTATGTAATCGCATAATTAGAACATGTAATTGTCTTGTAAAAATCCTCACAAAGTGCAAAACAAAAAGTACACAAGTACAGTAGGTGGGGTGTTCTGTTGTGTTTTGTGTCTTCACCCAGAATTACAACTGAAGCGATGACTCCGTCGTGGCGTGATCAGAAATGGGGTTATTCTGGACTTTCATCCACTTGGCTAAAGGAACGGGCGGGTTTGATGCAAGATCACCTTGATGTCTCCGGTGCCAAAAAAATATTTGCAAGTCAGGCATTAATAAGAAGATAGGATCTGTACCCTACGATTCAACTGTGTACATGAAACACAAAAGAGTGCTGAATTTCTCAAGTCTGCAGTAGCTCAGCTGGTTTCTTCAACCCAAGGACGTGTTTTCTACGTTGCTGCTCTTTTTTTTTTTTCTTAATACTAAAATGTGATGCTGATAATTTGTACAATTACGGGGAAAATGAGTGGAGAAATTAAGTAGATGATTTTCAAAGCACTCTTTGAGGCAGTAATTTCAGCCCTTTCTCCAACAAGATAAAACAAGAAGTACTTGACCGATATGAATTCCTCAACCCTCACTCTTTCCTGCCCTGATCTTTTCACTGGAGGTGCTGATGAGCAGTGAAACATTCAGGATGCTGAGCTGTGCCGTGGAGTGAGATGCACGGAGCCTAGTAATGCAGTGAGAGTTTTCTGTAAGCCTTCGGCCTCGGCGGAAACCCTGACAAGGGCCTGCTAGCTGCCCAACCTTGACCCAACGGAAACTGTAGAAAAGCCAATTCTACTTCTTTCTCGTATGAGATCTATATACCAAAGGTCTCGAAAAATAGAAGAGGTCCTGGTTTTTATCTTTGGGCATAGCACCGAGGCAGGTTTTAAGGAAAATGAAAGGGATGTAAGCACAGTCACAGTACATGAGGGCCTTAGGTGGCGGCCAAAGCTGAGGACTTGCCTATATCTTGCAGACATCCATTGAATGCATGAGCTGTTACCAGAGAATTCTAAATGGTTCTAAGAGTGCACCTGAGACTGAAGAAAAAACTCAGGGTGTCTTGGGAGACACTCTGGGTTACCTCCCCAACAACCACTCCCTTTTTCTTCGTTGCTAACAGAGCCCTATTTTATTCATGTCTTCGACTTGGAGAAAATGGATGCCACTCCCAGCTCTGGAGTAAATCTTGGGTAATAAAGCCGGGAATGGTGTTTCCATTTCCCTTGGTAGGTTTTGGTTTAGCACTGCACATCTGACCCAGATACGGGCAACAAGACTGACTGGAAAGAAGGTCAACAGGGAATTTCTAGGGAGGGTTTCCTCACTCTTGAGAGGGAGGCACTGGAAGAGCTAATCTCTTTCCATCTTTGTTGTTTCAACATCTGGATGTGATGCCTGGAGCAGCTGCAGCCATTTGAAACATGAAGGAAGCCAGCATGAGGGTAAAGGTTACGATGGTGAGCTTAAAAGAGAAGAATCCAGGTCTTGAGTGACATCACTGGGCCTATGATCATATCACACCTACAGCTGTCCTATTTCTCAACTTCTTGTAACATGAGATAATAATTGCCCTATTTAAGCCAAGTTTGAGTCAGAGCACAATTTGATACTGTACCCATTTGTCCATTATGGAGGGGTACCATTTGTATTTTTAGCTCAGATACAAGCATGCCCACACATTTGAATTTAAATCTCATTCATTAAAATTAAACTGGTATCTATATATTACTGGTGGGGTTTTTAAAATTGGTATAATTCTTTTGAGACGCAGTTTGTCAATTTCTATCGAGAGTTATAAAGAAACTTATCAATTTTGATCCAGTATGTCACTTTTTACCTCAGGGAAATAATCCAAAACATGGAGAAGCAGATAGCCTATACTTGATGGAGTACTATTCACACATGAAAAATGATTACTGAAATTGTTAGTAAAGTGAAAAAATTATTATGGTAAGTGAAAAAAAGAATACCGTAGAGTTGACTCTTTGGGGGGGGAGGGTGAAACAGAGACTCTTAAGCAGGCTCCACGCCCAGCCCAGAGCCTGATCCCACAACCCTGAGATCCTCACCTGAGCCCAACTCAAGGCATGTAACCGACCAACAGTAACTGAGCCACCAGGTGCCCCATTATAAAGCTGACTCTGGAAAAACATGGGTTTGAAATATGCAGGTCCACTTCGGTGTGGTTTATTTTTTGGTAAATGCAACACTGTACTCTAAGTCTGTTCCTTATGATTTCTTAGTGTTTTTTTTCCTAGAGCTTACTTTATGGTAAGAATAGCGTATATAAGAAATGTAACATACAAAATATGTGTTCATCAACTGTTTATGTTACTGATAATATTTCTAGTCAACAGGAATCTATTTTAAGTTTTTTGGGGGAGTCAAACATTCTACAGGGATCCGTGACTGTGCCGAGGATCAGCACTCCTGACCCCTGCCTTACTCAAGGATCAAAGGTAATAATAACACGAGAACAACAACAACAACCACAAAACTCAACATATGTGTATGTTTAAGAGTTTGGAATAAAACCTACCAAAGAGAATTACAGAGGTTGGCATCATGGTTGGGGATTAGGGGTGAGTTCTTTCTTTCCTAGTCTTGCTTTTCCAAATTTCCTAAATAGAAAAATATATATATATTCGAAATTTCCACACTACATTATTCAGCTGCTTAGTACAATTTATGGGCAATGCCGATCGAAAATGTCTAGAGACGGAGATTGGGAGAGCCTGGGGAAAAGACTTGAGGCAGATGTAGAAAGCTCATTAGCACCAGGATTTCTTCACAACTAGTAGGATTTTCTTTTAAATTCGGGCTCTTTTCTTTCTTTCTTTAGATCAGTCTGTCTTCTCTCTCTTTCTCTGTCTCTCTTCTTTTCTTCTTTTCTTTTTCTTTCTTTCTCTCTTTTCAAGCAGATGATTATCCCATGATTGGGGTAAGGTGAAGGAGAACAGTTAACAAGTGTGGGATGGCGAGTTAATGCACCATCCCTGAAAGCAGCCCACTGGGGAAAATTCCTATTTCCAAATAAGAAAAAAAAAAAAAGCCAACTGCTTTGATTTGAGTGTTCTGCTTCAGAATAAGTTTGCCTGGAAGCACAGAAGGGTACGAGGTGGGGGCTGGGAGGTAATAGTGCATTCTTTTAAATAAAAGCAGGAACACAGACGCTCCTTCTGATCCAAGCCAACAACGGCACTATTGACAGAGTCCCAAAGATGCTCATGGTATTCTACATAATGAAGAGGGATTGTTGGCATCAGAGGGACCAGAAATATTCCGTAGATTAACTGCTTCCTTCACTGCTAATGACTGCCCAATTTCTTTAGACTAATTGGTGCAATCTACATTTTTGCAGCAAAGATGAAGTATCAACTTGATTTGGTATCGATAAAAAATTGATGGATGCTTCTGACTGCTACTTCCCAACAATACACGGATTATTACTACTATAATTATCACAAATGACAAAACATGGGCAAGTGGTGATTACAAGTCTAATTCTATCCCGATGGTTTTAATGGCATAAACCACTCAGGCTTTACACTCGTGATTTACTGCATCATCAAAATCCCTGGAAGGATTACCCTTGGGTGAATGCCATCATTATCTTCCCAATAATACACTGGTTTGGCCCAACACGGAAGAAATCATCAAGATGGAGTTCTTAGAAAAGCCGTGTTCAATACGGAAATCTCTAGTTTGTGAAGGATGCAGGTCCCTGCCAGACCCGTTCTCTTCATTTCTGGGTGTTAAGAGTTGTATTCCGCTCTGCCACGGACGGAGCCTGGGGGGTAGGGGGATGGTCCCTAGGTCACTGGACAGCCTATCAAGCTATGTGCCAGAGCCTGGAGATGGTGTTTCCAGCTTGGTTATGGCCAACCAAACATCACCAAAGCGCTACCAACCAGGTGGAGAGAGGAAAGGGGACAAATCTCACAGGCCCCCCCCCAACGCGTAGTTGGGTGCAAATGCTAGAGCCCCATTGTCACCTTCTCTGGGGAAGGGGATAGAGTGAGAGTCTGTTGTTATTCTGGGGGGATGCTGTTGGCACCAAACAACTAAACACATACAACGAAACACACTCAATAGGCCCCTGCGGAGGCAGCTCCAGTCCCGGAGGAAGACCCCGGGTGGCGACTGCAAACTACAAGGCCACCAAAGTCCAAGCGAGTCACCAGGAGTACAGCAGTGAAAGGGAGGGCTGGTGGCGGGAGACGCCCCCTCTCACATGAGCGCGACCCCCGGCTGCCGAGTGACACTTGCCAGCTGGAAGGGAACCAGTACCGTCCAATCTCCTGTCTCGTTTGGTTTTCCCAGAGAAGTCGGACATCTTTGTGTGTGGTGTGAAATATCTCGGTTTTAAAACGTTGGCAGACGACTGCATTTCTCAGCGCGATGGTTGAGAGAGTGGCTTCTGGGACCAGGCTGCCTGGGGCCGGATAGCAGCCCTGCTAGCATCTGGGACGCACCCCTTCCTGCAAACGTCGGTCTTCCTCATGCGTAAAATGGGCACACTAACCACCTCCGACTGCGGGGAGCTGTCGCAGAGGACGAGATGGGAGAATAAATGAAGGTGCGCACAGTAATCCCGACACGTAGGAAGGGCTCAGCTGTGACTACTGTTACCTGAGGCGGGATCTGGCCTGCTGGCTCCCAGGCCGTGACCTCTGCTGCAGGAAGAAATGATGTATGAGGCACGAAAAATGGCCAAGAGCAACCGCTGGAAGGCTGACCGCGTGAGTCAGAGGTCTGTCGTCCCTACTTGCTGGAGGCCGAATGACCTTGTAAGACACCTTGGGAAGCCTCAGCTTTCTCGTCTAACAGATAAGGCTAATAAAACGCCCGCTTTGTAGGGAGTTGTAAGGATGAAATTTAAAAGCCGACGCGCGGCACGAGGCACAGCGTTCGGCAGAGGGTCAACACTCAACCAATACTCACAGTCATTATTCGCGTTATTTTTTAAGCTGAATTTTTCCAAAGTCTGAGAATTTTAAATCTTTTTTCTTTTTTCTTTTTTTTTAAAAGCTAGTCCAGATCTCCTTTTCCTGTCCCGTCCCTTTCCCTATGGGCATTTTTGCCATGGGCATAGCTTTACTATTTTATTATGTGTTATGAACCATGAGAAATTTTCCCTTTTGAAGTCATCTATGCGGTTTTTTAAGGTGATGCATCAACTATTACAATTGTCACCAAGGGCAAAGAACTCTCGCAACAGACAACTCCGTATGTAAACAGTGTGGGTAACATATATTCTCAGGAGTGAAAGCTGCTACCGTACTTTGTGCGAAAAAGTAATTGTTTTTTTTTTTTAAATATTTTATTTATTTATTTGACAGAGAGATCACAAGTAGGCAGAGAGGCAGGCAGAGAGAGAGGCGGAAGCAGGCTCCCTGCCGAGCAGAGAGGGGCTCAATCCCAGGACCCTGAGATCATAACCTGAGTGGAAGGCAGAGGCTTAACACACTGAGCCACCCAGGGACCCCTAATTGTTTTTATAATATGTAAATATCTGCTAAGATCTGGTTCAAGGGAATCTGCAACTGAAATGTCCAGTACATTTAAAAGTGCCGGGAAGGGATGCCTGGGTGGCTCCATTGTTAAGCATCTGCCTGGGGTTCCAGGGTCCTGGGATCAAGCCCCGCATCAGGCTCCCTGCTCCTCAGGGAGTCTGATGCTCCCTCTTCCTTTGTCTGCTGCTCCCCCTACTTGTGCTCTCTCTGTCAAGTAAATAAATAAAAGCTTTTTAAAAAAAAGCTTTTTTTAAAAAAAAAAGCCTCCAATTGGAGGCTTTTTTTAAAAAAAAAGCTTTTATTTATTTATTTATTTGTTTGTTTGTTTGTTTGACAGAGAGAGCAATCACAAGTAGACAGAGAGAGAGGAGAAAGCAGGCTCCCTGCCGAGCAGAGAGCCTAATGCGGGGCTTGATCCCAAGACCCTGAGATCATGACCTGAGCCAAAGGCAGACGCTTTAACCCACTGAGCCACTCAAGTGCCCCAAATAAATAAAATCTTTTAAAAAATAAATAAAAGTACCTGAAAAGTCACAAATGTTTCAATGCACACCCCTTAGGCAAGCTAGATTTGTGTGAACGGATAAGAAGGGCATTTGCAAAAAGCAAAAGCTGAGCCCTGATGTGGACTGCCCGGTGTAGTCGACCAAAATTCTCTCACACACCAAACTAAAGGAGGTTCACAGTTTGCATCCTGGTGCAGCTCGCTTTGTAAGGCCCCTGGCAATTTCATCTCAAAAACAGACACCATTTCAACGGAACACTGCAGCCTTCTGAAAATGGAAATGTGTATGTATTACTAGCAAAGAGAGATGCATTTCCCTTAAAAAACTTGTAAGATAGGTCCAGATTATACCGGGAGTGCCAACAGGCACACACTGCTGAAGCTGGACGTTCAAGTCACCAGAGGTCCTCTGCTACTTACTTGTGACTTTCAAATGCCCTTTTCAGAGCATGGAGAATCCTGTATGTCACAGCTATTTGGGCAAATAAATTAACAGATATGACCCAGTATCCTGAGAACCACCAGACTGTCAGGTCTAGGCTCCTATTTCCAAGTATCAAGTTTTGCTAACCAGGTAAATCTCTGACTGAGCCTCTCCAAAGTTCGGATCACTGAAAAGTGCGTCAATTAATACGGAAAGGCTGTGCTTTGCAAATCAAAGTCATCAGAAAGTTTCCAAAAAGGAAACTTTAGAGAGGAATTGCCATAGCTTGTTGTTTTATACTCTAGGTGGGCGTTTCAAAACTGGATGTAAACTAAATTTTGTCTGAGATCATTTAGGTATTAAAAAGAGTTACGCCCCTCCCTCCAAGGCCATCCTCCCTGACTTTAGTGTCATATCCTTGCGAATGTGAAGACCATCCAACATCCAATGTGCAAGAGTCGGAGTTGGGTGAGTAGTAAAGCACGGCTCCCTCTGGAAATATTCTAATGTAGCCCCCCCCCTTCCTCTACCTCCCAAAAGACTCAAGGCTGAAAAATGCCCAAATCCAATAAGAGATATCACTTACTGTCGGGGATGCACATACCAGAGGAAGTGCTGGGGATAAAGGAAATCTGTGAATCAGAGAAAGATGTTGGTATGCAAGATTGAAGGTATACCAGCTGGCCCACTGCTTCAGCTGGCTTCCAGGGGCCAGGAAGAAATTAGTCTCACAGTTCAGTTGAAAGAACACCTGGCCATTCACCCGCAGGCACAAATTCACTGTTGAACAGGGTCATCTTTGTTTTCATGCCAAACACACCTAGGAGCTAAGTTATGTAAAATCCTGGGACTCTCGCTGTCCTACGGTGCTCACCTTCATAAAAACCAGGAAGTGGGCATGGGGGCCCAGGAACAGGTTGTAAAAATACTAGTGTCCACGGGAGTGATCTTAAGGGCCAGGATGGTCTTCCTCCGACTATTGTAACTGAGTTGAAGCGTGTCCTATTGATTTCCCACATACATTTTCCCGAAGATTTACAAATGTGAAGAGCTAGGAGGAAAGGAATTGTGTTAAAGAAAAGCATTAGCGCTCTGGCCGCCACCAAAAAGACACAAGAGAGCTCCTGAGGCTTACAAGGGTGGTTAACTTGCTGCATGCTCCCCGGTCATTTGGGGCCTGCCTGCACCAGGCTCCTAGCAGCAGTCGGCAATCAACTCAGCTTTCTCGCTGGTATGCAGGTCTGGGAGTGTGGGAAACGTCATTTTACCGCTGAACCCTCCAATTGGAGGCTAATTCCTCTTTCTCCAAAGAAGAGTCAGGTTGAGTCTTGCTGTGAGGTGCTGAGCAGTGCGGCTGGGTGTGGTGAGTCTTGGAGGAAGCGACATGATGGCAGCAGAGATTACCGACCTGACTTCCGAAGCAGAAAGGCCAGATGTACCACCCACACAGGAGGCAGGTGGGGCGGGGGGTGGGATGGGCTGGTCATAGAGGAGTTGACAGTGTGGCGGGGGTGTGTGGGGGGGGTACTGGCAAATTGCATGGCCACCAGATTCGGTGGGAGACCTGGGCAGACCCAATTTGGAATGCAGCCTGGGAACGGGGCCCTTGGATGACCCTTGGATGACACCACCTTAGCCCCAGGATCCGGCACTGATCTTCGTGAAAACCCAAACCTGCTGATTCTATTGCACACTGGTTCGTCTTCATTCCCTTTTCCTGACCTGCTCACGGGCATCCTCCATTTTTCTCTCTTGCTCTTATCTCTCGGGCTTGCCAAGCCTTGCAATATTTTTTTTAAAGGGAGGTATAATTGACACCTTTTAGGAACATGGTTTCATAGATGAAGAAGAATTTTAAATTTGGAAATCATTTTAAACTTGCAGAGAAGTTACAGGAATACTACTGGAAAAACCACCCATCTATTCTTTATCCGAATTCATCGACTGTTAACATCTCCTGGAGTATTTCCGCCGTGGGCAGTCGCTGGTCAGTTAATGTGCCCGTGCCTCATGCCCACGGCAGAGTGACCCTATGCTTGGGGCCGCACAGAGAGCACAAGACGACAGTCCCTTTCCTCGAAGATTTATCATTCAGCTGTTAGGCACCAACAAGAGGGCCACCCGCCTCACTCAATTTGCTAGACTGCTTGAACGTAAAGTCTGAGCTCTTGGAGATATCTTTACTCATGCATACTGAGGTAGAGAAGAAACTGAAAGAAACTAATTTGGCAATCCAGCATTTCCCCGAATGGGCCAAACAATGATCAGGAACTGGGGGAAAAGAAGGGGATGGTAGGCCCTGGTCAAATACATTCGTTTATCAAGTAGCTTTGTAAACTGCAGTTTTTCCTCGGAGCTTTTAATGGGCTCCGCTAATGGGCTTTGCGAATCTCCAAGAAAGGGAGGGGGTGTATGATATTCCCTGTTTCCCAAATGACACTGAATTAGCTCACAGGACTCACGTGCCTTTGAACGCCCTTGGAAGTGTGAAGGAAGTTCACACTCTCAAAGACAAAATGAGAAAAATGTGTGAAGCAACTGGCAAACAATGGAAAAACATCGTAGCTCAAGTCCATGTCCATAAGTAATGAAGTGATATCGAATGAAAGAGGATGATTAATCAGAGAAAAAGCAGGAAACTAAGAGGAGCCGAACCTCAGTAGAATTTTTCTGCCATACTGTTGGTAGATTTATTAGTTTTAAACTGCAACACACTATTATTATTCAAAAACCTAAATCGGCTTTCAGGCACTCATTGGATCGGGTCTAGACTTAGCAGAGATAATGGAAGGAGCTGGGAACCGACACGGAGTCTCTATTAGGGGCTGGGTGTTGCTTTCTCTTCAAAATTCTTATCAATTGTGTGAGTTCCTTGGACCGTCTAGTCTTGGTCTCTCCTGTATTTTTGGCACCAGCGAAGGGTCTGACACGTCGTAGGAACTCCATGAATATTTCCAGGATCAAAATGAATCTCTGACTTACAGTGAGATAAGAAATTCATCAGATGGGCTTCTTGTGTAGGTTACATTCAAATGTTTCATTCTTAGACTGCAGATGTCATGAGCTGGGGCCCACAGCCTGCAGACAGGGTTTTATTTGGCTTGTAGAGGGCTTTAAGATAAATCAACTGAGATTTAAGAGCTGGGAGATTTTCAGCAAAATCAGGTCTCCAGTGTCTTCTGAGATATCAGAAGATACGGCAGTCGTGGACCAGCTTTCTCCTAAGGCCACAGCCAGGGCGGAGAGAGCGGTGGTCACACCAGAGGGGCAGGCTCAGTGTCCCAACCAGTCGCATCTCCACACCAATGGTCTCTGCCACCAGTGATCCTGGGCCCACAGAGGCATCTGAGCTTCTGACTCCTGAGCTATAATAACAAGCACCAACTTACATAATGCTTACCAGGGGCCAGGGACCACGCTGAGTATCTTTACAGCTTTTGATTCATGACAATCCTGTGAGGTGGGTGTTCTTTTTTTTTTCTTCCTTCTCTAGAAAATCAGAACAATCTTCTCCATCCATATGGTCCTACTGAGCCCCTCTTGGGTAGACGGAACTATAAGAAATCGGCATTTTTTTTTTTCTATAGTGTCAAAGATACTTGAGTATTGGTTCAACGTAATGAAGACATTTCCTCCCCGGGCTTCAGAACACAGAGAAGCGACCTTCTCACAGCCCTTCTGACCTACTTCTCTTGGTCACAGTTCTTACGCATGTCTCAAATGACGTCTGACGGATGGTGAGGTGGGTGTTCTTCTATCTCCACTTTACGGACGAAGATCCAAGCCCAGAAGGGCTTGTCCAGCTCTCACACCTAGTAAGTGCGTGGGTTTTGAGCTCGGGTCAGCTGGCTCCAGAGTCGTGCTCTTCACCTCAACGGTCTGCTGCTTCTGTTACAGGGATATACTTTGTTGTTGCCAACTGTCGTCTCGTCGGTCATGTGTGTTTATCTTGTATATCCCCCCAAAGGACACTGGCCTCATCAACACAAAATGCATCCTATTTTCTTTGTGTTTTACTCTAGCAGATTTTTTTTTTCTCAAATGCCGTTTGGTTTCACCTGATCAGGATGACGGGTACAAGGAAAGAAAGTAAAGACATTTCACAGCTCCCCTGACCTCCATCGGGAAACTAGCCCAAGTCTGTCCCCGCCAAGAGCAAACCCATTATTGACTAAAGTTGCCGCAAACCGGCAGCCCATGCCGTTGAGAATGGAGGTCTGCCTTCACACTTCTCACAGTGACAAACACCACAAGCTTGTGTTACACACACTCTAGGCTGATGACTGGAAGGCACACATATTAAGTTTCGTCCGTCTCCCATTTGGTTCAATGTGAGTTTACCCCAACAGCTGGCCCAGAGCCTATCCTTTCACTTAAATTAGTTCTAGTGCCCCACAGTTCTGATTTCCTGACAAAGCTCTCTATTTATCCACCAGCGGCATGAGAGTTTTGTCTGGGCAGAAACTGTGGTTGGTACAATTGGGCGAGTGAGGGCACTGAGCATTTCCATGTGGGGCATGGGCTAGAGAGAGGTATTTTAATTCCCAATTAGTCCATATCAGCAAAGGAAATGTATTTTCCATTATTTCTTTACTCTGGATCCTGATTCATAAAATATCTTAGGGAAAACACATTTTACGTTACTGAGTCTTTGATTTCCCGGGGAAGCTAATAAATAATCAACAAAAATATGATTAAAGACTGCTTGAACTACCGTCCAAAAAGGGACTCTAGCCAGCAAAGAATCTTTCTGATCCAAATCTTTTTATTCCTAGAAACAGAATTCTTACTTAGCCTTTCAAAAGCCTGATGAAGGCTTCAGCTAAGTTTTGACATAAGATTTTCATATTCAAAATATCTGTTGAAATAAGGGGAGAAGGGATATGGATCTTGAGACTGCATTAGTCTGAAATAGAGCTTAGTAAGCTAGAAAGGGAAATTACTACTCTATAATTGGAATTCTCTCCTAAAAAATCCCTTTGAAATCATGTTCAGCTACTTTCCCATTATGTGTCCCACAGAAGCTAACTTTAACCCTTTCTGGAATTACCCACCATAAAAATTATTTGATATTTATAAATGGCTCTGGGAAGAGATTCCTGCGCAGTGGTCGGTGTCATCAAAGAACTTAATAATGAATGAGGAGCTCCCAAGAGTCATAGACATAGTTGAGAAAATGTTTTCTAGGCTATCTTCTCCCATTCATACACTGATGCTTGTATTTATATATCACATTTATCTTGGCCTCCATAGTCCGAAGGCAGATGCCAGCAAACTCCCCAATTTGAATTCCTTTACCTTTGCAATGACAACCAAGTTCTGCTCCAACATAGTTCTTTAAGATCTTTGAAGGCAAGGATTAGGTTTGATCCTCCCTTATACCTTCAATCCTAATAATATACAGTCGTTGCTTGATAAATGCTTCATGAATCATGAGTGAATGAATGAGAGCCCACTAGGTAAGCAAGGCACATGACTTGACTTTTATTCTCTTCTGGTTTTCTCCTCTATAAAATGGTCATATTAGCTTCCTCAAAGGACTCTCATAAGGATTAAATAATATAAGTAATACAACCCGTATTACATTAGCACAGTGCTTAGGACAAACCTGTATTATACAGCTAATACTACAAATATTATGATACCTATATACGCAGTTTACATATAAATAAGACTCTAAGCCAAGTTCTACAAAGGTTATAGGAAATGGGATGGAAGAAGGTTCTCCTCCCTTTTACATCTACCTTGATATGAAGACAAGAAACCTACTACTGCCTGGAGAGATCCCACAAGGCTATGATATTCCACTGAATTTCCATGTCATCACATACATTGCTTCATCACATTACCGTCGGTGCCTGGCATCACAACCAAAAGAGGGGTCATCTGGCCTCCGGGAAAATTCTCATGTGTATGTGTGATATACACTGTTCTGTATCTGTCTTCTTTTCCTAAGGATGTAAACTCATTCAGCAGTATGCAGTGCCTAACACAGGTGTTTTGTAACCTGGATAGCTAGACCCTCCTTCCCTGGGTACCTTAGCTCATAGTTATAATGTGCAACAGCAACTCAGTTTGAGGTAATCGTTATCCCCAGAGTAACCCAACACGGGAAATTCTGCTGCTTTACTTGTGAAATTTTTAAGAGTGTTTTCCTTAAAGAGATAACATGCTATGTAAAGCTAATAAAACATTTTTAAGTCGATTTCTTTATTTTTTACTCACTTATTTTCTCAATTATCATTTTTAAACATTACAACACGATAACAATTATCTGTAACTTTGAAATCAGAAGTACCATCAGTTTTGGTACAATGTGTTTTGTTTTTCAACAAAAACTTTGGAGGGAAGTCCCTACAAACTATGAAGTGTTTGCAAATAGAAGGTAGTCTGTAAGTCATGTAGGATGGACCTTATTTTATTCCTATCAAGAATTAAAGTACAGAGGCTACTGTTCTCTGTTTCAAAGTAATATAGCTTAATGTTCTCAGAGAAATTATATTCCTTCTTAGGAAGTAATAACATTAACCATGACACCCACTAAAGAGATGTCAGAATATAAAATGACTTCAGATAATTTTTTTATAGCAAGGCTATCAAACATAGGATAGGGATGTGTGTATGTGTCTGTGTGTGTGTGTGTGTGTGTCTGCGCATGTGCAGAGAGACAGAGAGCAAGAGAGAGAGAGAAGACACAGAGTCCCCTTTTTAAAAATCTAAACTATTTCTATCATATTTCCCAGGACGGTACCTCCATAGAGAATTCTTCATGGACATGTAAGGCCAGGGAAGGAAATGTGATATGGAGACGTAACACCAGGAAAATCAACATAAAGCTCATTTCTCTACTGTACGCTTAAGGGCTAACTGAATACAAGTGAGTGAAAATAGATGGCAAACGATGTCGACAAATTAACTTATTTTTGTTGATGCACCGTAACAGGTGTTGGCTAGATCCTGCCTTCCCACACATCCGTATCTAGGTCTGCACCATCCTATTTGGAGCTCAAACCAACAACTGTTGGAGGAGGCATCAGAGGTTGGCCAGAAACTCTTCAGGTTAGCCAGTCCCAACCCAGTCTCAGAGCCTCCCTCCAGATCTGATAAAAGGCTGGAAAAAGCACTGTTATCTCTTTAGTCCTTCCTAGCATTCTGTAAGGGGTCGCCACTGGAAAGCCCGGGCCAATATATCTCATAGTATTTCTTCTTTCCCCCAGGCTGCATGTAAAATGGCAGGACAGCTGGCTTTCCACATTGAGAGCCACCCAAGGGAGAAGGTGCCAAAGTGACTTCCCATGGAAAGCCTGTGTGGTTTTTTTTAGAGATTTTATTTATTTATTTGACAGAGAGAGATCACAAGTAGGCAGAGAGGCAGGC
>CM053620.1:24198966-24274485 GCA_028646535.1 Procyon lotor
GTGGAATTACTCTAGAAAGTAAAATAAGCATGGAAAAAAGTGTCTGGTCCCCAGAATGAAACTCTCCAGAGTCTAACTTGACACCCTGATGCCGGAGTTCTCTGAGTTTACAAATGACAGACAAGGTATACTGTGTGCCTAAGAGACACATGACATGTGTATTGAGAACACAGAGTAAGGAATAATCCCATCTCCTGCCTTTGAAGAGCTTCCAATGCGATGTTAGAGACCAAAAAAGAAAAACAAAAATTAAGTCAACATAAACACAATGCAAAATTACATAAGTGTTAGGAAGAGGAAGAGTATTTCGGAGACTGAATGGATAGAAGTGAGTATACTGAATTATGAACAGTATTTTGCAAACTCTCAATTAGATCGCAATTTCAAGGTCCACTAGTTTTTTCCCATGCCTCTGGGTCCTCTCCGGCATTTTGGTCTCCCCTCGATCAGGATATACAGAAAGGCAGTAAAGGTGCCCAGGTAAATGGCTTCGATTGATTCATACTGCAAGAGGCCACCGTAACTAAACGGGGCTCTCCACTCTCAGCTGACAGCGGGGCAGGCTCTAAGCCTCATTCATTCATCCCTCATTTATTGAGTGCACATATGTCAGGCACCGAGCTAGGCCCTGGAGATCTATCTGTCCCTGCTCTCGGGAGAGAAGGTTTCACTCGGGGTGGGATACACTGGCTAAATCATCAAACAAATCCGAATTTCTCAGATACAGTTGGGTGCTTTGAAGAGAAAAGGACAGGATAAAGTAATGGCCTGTGCAAGGGACGGAGAGGTAATTTTACCACACGGGGTCAGGGGGACCTCTCTAAGGTGACATCTGAATGACAAAAATTCGGAGGTCAGAAGGGCAGAGCGCATCAGGCTAAGAGAGGTGCAAATGCAAAGGCCTGGAGACAAAAACACGGTTTATGAGCTGGAGGAACAGATTTGGGGGGGGGGGGTTTGCACAGGGGGCCAAGCAGGAACCAGGTGCTGGTAAGGAGACTGGTTTTGTTCTAGATGTGACAGAGAAGCAGGGAAAGGACATGAGCTCCCGTAACGTATTGTTTTTTAATTTAAAAAACTTTTGGCAACAGCTTTATTGAACTATAACTCAAATGCCATGGGATTTACCCATGTAAAGAGTATACTGGCATGACTTCTACTGTGTTCCTTTTCGCCCACTCCAGCCTGATGACCATGAAGGCACTCTCCGTCTTGACTGATCGGCCTGCTCAGAACATTCCACACAAAGGCAACTGTAATATGTGGTACTTTGCGACTGGCTTCTTCGCTTACCATGTTTTCAAAATTCACCCATACGGTAGCAGGTATCAATACCTCGTTTTTGGTTTTTTTTTTTTTTTTTATTGCCCAGTTACAGTCCATTGTATGGATATACCACATTTTGATCATTCATTCAACTTGATGGACATCTGGGTTGGTTCCATTTTTTGGCTCTTAGGAATAATGCTGCTGTGAACACCTGTGTGTAAGTTTTGGACAGAATACATGCTCTCATTTCTCTTGGAGAACTAGGAGTGAAACTGCTGGACCGTGGAGTAATCCTATGTTTAACCTTCTAGACTGTTTTCCAAAGAGCCTGCAGCATTTTATATCCCTGCCAACGATGTATGAAGGCCCTAATTTTTCCCTATCATCAACAGCACTTGGCATATTTGTCTTTGTGACGGATACGTTTTTAAAAGATCTGAAAAACATTTAAGGATCACTGCTTTTAAAAATAATTGTAAAAGTCACCGCTTATTAAGAGTTTTGAAGATCTGAAGTGCTTCTGGAATCCGAAAGGGTAATGTGATACGCAAGAGGAGCAGAGATCTTTTTCCATGAAACCGCCACCAAGTGGAAAATAAGGCTGGAGAGGCCAAAAGTGGGACATGGATGTTTGCTTGGAATTTGTTCAAAATGCATCTAGCTTCATAACCAGATAAAAAAGACTAGCGCACTCCTGTTAGTACCTTCTGGTTTTCTCCCCCGTGTTTGTTGGTAGGTGGCAAAAAGCAAGCATTCGAGGAGAAATTTGTTGGTTCCCCCCCCAAGTGTTTGGAAGCAATCACGTGGCCCAAAGGAAGCCCTTTCTGGGGCCAAAGCCTACTGGGGTTGGAACGCTGAGAGTGAAGCCCCGTGATCTGAAACACTGCAAGTCTAGTTCCCCAGGGGCTCTGGGAAGGACTGAGTCCTAGGCAGCTAGTGCAGAGATCTTAAAAGCCATAAGGCACAACAGGTGGATTGACAGCTCTCCGAACTTCACCCTCATCGTTGCACAGGCTCAGCAGAAGCAGAGAATGAGCAGGAGAT
Organism: Procyon lotor; assembly: GCA_028646535.1. Taxonomy (NCBI): domain Eukaryota; kingdom Metazoa; phylum Chordata; class Mammalia; order Carnivora; family Procyonidae; genus Procyon; species Procyon lotor. The sequence goes on from CM053620.1 coordinate 24,201,280, forward strand.
CCAAAGAACTGCCGACCTAAGTCCTATCTCGTGCTTGGAGAGCAAGGGGGAGCAAATCTTGAAGTCATCAAAGCAAGCAAAAATTATAGAGTCAAAAATTACACTCAAAAATCCCTTGAGTTGAACACACATATTTACCTGCCACTTGTGGTCCAATAGACCACTTTTCAGTAAGGCCAACATAGCTAGGTTCTCCTCCACATTAGAATAGAAATATTTCTTCAGTGAAGCACCAAATGATCAGTTAGGCACCAAATAATTGCCTTATGTATAGGGGCCATCTGGTGAAAACAAAGAACAAGGAACGTAAAACACCATACCTTCGAGGTATAGACTCATACTCAGAACAGGAAGGAATTCACCCTCAGGAGAGGTAGGCATGGATTCCGGCCTCTGTCTCACATTCACTCCAGGGCAAATGCTTAAGGAATGGAAGAGCAAGGAAAGATCTACCTTGTGTTGCTATTTCTCTGTCTCTGTCATTAAATATAAGCTAGTTAAAAATACGTATGATGCAATTCACTGAAATCAGTTTCAGAAATCCAGAGTTGAGACAAAAGTCATCTTTGTCATAGATCATAAAGACAGACTCAACTGCCAAAGGGAAGTGAGATCACAGGTTTCAGTAATGAAATTCCAGAGACTAGAAAACGCCTTGCTGTGAGGGGCCAACCCTAGAAGTGGAAGGCTATTTAGATCTTATCTAGCTTACGCCCCTCATTTCAGCTCCGAAGCTATTCCGTGACTTATCCAAGGTCACAAAGCTGAGAGAAATGGCAGAGCCCGGCCCAGGGTGCAGACTGCCTGACCTCTGTTTTACAAATTCTGATGAATCAAAGAAACAGCTCAGAGGTAAAAGTCTACCTAGTGGTTCTGACCTCACTATTCACCACACATTACGCCAATTAAAATGCAATATATGGGTGATTATTGCTGGGCTTTAATCATATTGTGTTGTCTACAACAGGCTGATGGACATGTGTTTTGGAAAATCAAATAAAACCACGGAGATTGTTGTCACTGGCTCTGTTTTTTTTTTTTTTTTTTTTAATATACATAGTCTCAGCTTGCCTTTGGGGAATTTATAGACCAAAGCAAACCTGTCCCCTGGAGACACTGTGGAAACAGTTCTTAAAGCAGAGTTATTCTCTTTGTTGTTGCAGTCACTTGTAATCAGAGAAATCAGAATGTTAGCATGATTCCATAGCCAACTGCCGTTGGACCAGAATCCCCCTAGCCGTCCTGGGAGTCACCAGTAGCTGAGAATAATACCCACAATTCAAGATCTGACTTGGGCCCAAAAAGCTAGGAGGATTTTTTTCCCCCATATAAATATATCTGTTCTCCATTCTCCACCCCAACCCCCCTCCTATACTTTGAAATCTGAGTAGGACTCCTCTGCCCAGCAACCTGTTGGAATATACTTGCTTGTTTGCTTTCTCCTGTGTTTTTCTTAATGCAATAACTTGAAATGTCAACATGAAGTGACAAGTAAATCCTCAGTCAAAATAAGTTTGCAACCAGACGGGAGGAAGAAAAGAATAAAGACGCGGAGAGCCGGCCATGGTGGCCATGGAGGCCGCTGAATGGTGGCCAAATCCACGGCCAAGGCACTAAGAGGGGCCAACATTTATTATCACCCCACAAGACCATTCCTGTCCTCTTCTTCGGCAGGCTGCATTCTCGATCTTTTCCTCTGGGGCTCACCATTTACCCTGACTCTGTAGCTACTGCAGCACACAGGTACTGAAAGATCATGGCTCACTGTCTGGATATAGAACTCTGGCTACGTTACTCCAAGGCAGAGGTACTTAGAGGAAGAATATGCATCAATTCAGAAGAGAGGAAAAACGTGTGTTGTTTTTTAAATTTCCCACTGAGGCAGAAGCTTAGCAAGTTACAGCTACCGTCTGTGATGCAGACAGGAGAGAATCCAGACTTGCCCATTCTACCTTGGAACAGAGTTCGGGAGAATCTATTTTTGGCCCAGTCTATATGAAAGACGAAGGTCAGGGAAGCTGTAAATCACAGACAGGGAACAACACTGACCAGCCAGCAACTGGCTGCCTTCATGGGGTCTCGGGCAGCAGCTCGAGGAGCTTTACCAAGGGTCCTCACGGCAACAACACGCCACATCGTGAACATGTCGCCATTTTAAGCAGTTTCCACAATTCCACCATAAATTCTCCCCCTTTCTTGCCCACTTTGGTTGCGTTGGTCCTGTGGCAGCTTGCCTCCATAGGACCTAAGCTGAGAGGGATGAGTTACAAACCCAAATCCCAGTGTTTGCTAAGGGGATTTATGCATTAGGTTCTCTGAAACTTTACCCAGAAAGTCTTCCTCATTCCTCTGTTAGGTTTCCGGAAGAGAGAAATCCCCTCTGCAGATCTCCCTTTGACTCAGTGCTGGATGTGGGCACATATAAATCCTGCTAATGACTTCTGCCTATGGCTGACAGGTTCTGGTCTTTGGTGAAAGCTGGGTTCTCAAAAACTGCTTTTTGTTTATTTCCTAAGACGATTTATAGCAGCACTTCTTGAGTGAGCATCAGCGTTGCCCACGACGGCTGGCTGTCAACACCCTTCATTTACTGGGGTGTTCCAAATGGAGGGATCTAATTCATGCTGTCAGATCTGGGACCCTAAACATTCTAACATTCAGAATTTAAAATTGTCTTGCGTAAAACCTGTTGGGACTTTCCTTTTTTGGAGACGGGAAGACGTTACCTTCTTAACACATTTCATTCTTGAGATACAGAACTCTTGATTTTCCTTTGGGAATTTCCACCACTTGGAGGTGGGGGGGTGGCAGGTGAGGGTGCTTGGGGACTGACTGATTTAAGATAATCAGAATATGCCTTATCTCCCTCTGGTTATGGGGCTTGCTTCAGGAATGGACACATAATTCATTCAGACTAAGAAGGCATGGTAAGAATCTGGGGCTTCTGAGAAAGAGAAGTATTTCTCCTTTGATGCGATCAGTGATGTGATGGATGCTGTGATGTCTGGAGCTACAACAATCCTGAATCCAGAAGAGGATAAAGCTACCGACCCTCCTCAAAGCCTCGGCTCTGCAGATGGTTATATAAAAAAGAGTATACCATCAAGTATATTTTGGGAAACATTCCAGACGGTAGCCTTCTTTTAGACGGTAACAATTAATGTGAGAGTCTTAAAGGCTCTGGGAGTTCTTACAGAGATGAAGACTATTCAATTTTATTTAACCTAGTGTTTCCCAAACTCATTTGGCCTTGGAAACCACCCCCTCTTTAATTCTGCTTAAAATCACTTAACATCTCAAGGATCCAGACTTCTGCGGAACATACATTGGGAAACGATAGTTTTATGCAATGTCTTCATCTCTCACGTCTCATTTATTCACTTAAAATGATTATAAAACTTTTTAAATACCAAAAGTATACAGCATAACATCACACACTTGTAGCTATTACCAGCTTTGCCAAACCTTAATGAAAAAGAAAAATATTTAAATTGATTCTGGCAAAAGATTTGGTTTCTAAATCTTCTATTTCTCTCGTGCCTCTTTATCTTAATCCTCATTGCCTTTGTGTTGAATATCCCATCCCCCTTCCCGCACCATTCTTTGCCTGGTGATATCTTTCTCCTATTCAAGACTCAGCTCAGCTATCACCCCGTCCGCGAAAGCTTTCCTGTTCCCTCATGTTCCCCAGCCCATCGGGGTTCTGTGGTCCTCCTCTGAATTCCCAGAGTTCCCTGAATGTACCCCTATCCAAAGACAGCAATTATCACATTCTTAGCTAATTGTCTGCTTATTCGGCGGTCTCTTTTATTAGATGAAAGGCTCCGTAAGGACAAGAAACGGTCTTTACTTTCTGCGTCCTCAATGTCCCAGCCAGTGCCAGGACTATCGGAGAGATACTAATTCGTGACTGATGGATACTGCAGGGTTTCTCGCTGGGTCCTCACTACGAGGGACATCAGTGTACAAGTCCGTCACCAGATTTCTTGACTACTGCGTTGTCCTGTCGTCTGTACATTTGACCATGTCACTGGCTTCCTCTTAGGATGCTGTCTCCACTTTGATTTTTCCGTCTCCAAGTGAGAGAATCAGCTAGGGTGTCCTCTGCTTCGAGCAGCAGGAAACTAACTCTCAAAAGCTTAAGCCATCAGATACTTATCTAAGACGTCTGGAGGTGAAAGGCTTTGAGGTTGGTCATCGTGGATCCAGGCTTTCCTTCCATTTATTCTACCAGCATCAGTGTCTTAGTTTCTCTGTCTTCCTACGCGTCACCTCACGGTTGCAAGCCGGCTGCCATGGCTCCGGCTCCGGAATCCTGTCCGCCCACTGTGTGCCGAGGCCAGAAGCCTTCATGAGGCTCTGTCTTTTTACCAGGGAGAAAATCCCTCCTCAGAGCCCCTGGCCCACTTCTCCACATAGCGCCCGGGTCAGAACTTGTGCCGTGTGGCCCCTCAGCTTGCCACGGAGGCGGGGAAAGTAGAGCATCTGGCCCAGAGGAATAGAAACACCATGACTAGCTTCAGCTGACTAGGGTTCACCACCTGTGGCTGGCAGAGGGGCCAACCTCCCTGAAATCAAGAGGCTTCTATCCACCAGCTGAACAAAACTGGGCTTCTCTCAGCAGGGATGAAGAAGGCCAGGGACAGCTAAGGGTCGGGCTGCCGGGTGGGTGACACTGCGTGCCTGCCACAGGAACCCCGGTACGGTTGTCAAGGTACCGGGCTGTGAAACCAGAAGCTTTGCGTTCCAAGGCTACCGCTTCTCCCTCATCAGCTGCGGGCCGGCGGCCGCCCCCACCCCCTCCCGGAGTGACCTCAGCGTGCGGTGTTCGTTCGCTCTAATGGGCGGTGTCCTCGGTGTATCATGTGAGCTGACTAATGACGTTTAAAATAGAAGAGAGGCTTCCATTCATCCAACTTCTTAAGTTAGGCATCTCGTGACATTTCTTAAGGCAGGAAAACATGTGTTCAGGCATTCATCCAACAGTTCCTCTGCATCTCCCCTGGGGCAGTTTTGGGTCCCGGAGATAGTCAAGACAACCTCTGCCCTCAACAGGCTCACTGTCTGGTGAACAAGACAAACATTTACACGAAGAGCTAAGCCGAACATGACAAGGGCCATAATTAAGATCTGTAGACAGTGCCACGGACCGGAGAGGAGGTCAATGTGCTGGGCGGGGGAGGGATGCCAACGGGGCCTCTGCAGACAGCCCTGGGGGCTGTGTTCCGCCCCTCTTGCAGAAGAGGATGGGGAAGCCCCGGCTACAGACGTCCAGCGGACCTGCCATTGAGGGAAGGGGGTGGGAGGGGAGGGTCACAGAGAGGAGGCTGAGAGGCAGGCAGGGCTTTTTACAACCCGCACCTTACCCTTTAGTTGGCAGTGGACAGTCAACGTTGGCAGTGGAGAGTCAAAAGTTTTAAAACAATAAAAGTAACTCATTCCTTCAAAGGTGAGAGAGGCCAATCCCATTTGCAAATTAAAGAACTACTAAATTGCAGGAGTCCTAGAGCACTCCCAACTCTATTTAATAAACAAAGAAGTTCTTATAATGTTCGAGAAAGAGCTGTCAACTGCCCTTCGAAGTTTTTCAGGGACTCGGATGAAATGACTACCTGTGTTTTGTCTTTCCATAAAACCGAACAGGTTGGGGATACAGCCCATAAATCCTACAATTATTTCAAGCACAAAGCGTAGCTTTCCTACATTATCGCTTTTAAATACACATCACCAGTTTCTGGTTTGCGAAACCACTTTGGGGAAAAACGCTTTCCGAAGTGACATCACCCCCCTTCCCATATAAAATGAGAAAAGAAAGGATCATATTCAGAAATAGCAGGCTGCAGGAGGAGGATTGGTGCACCTTAAGAGCCTGCTATGGAACCCCCTACCGCCCTGCGAGAAACAAAGAAATAAATTAAAAATATAAAAACCCCCAAATCCACAGAGTGGAGCTTAAAAGAGGTGGGCTGGTTTTCCCCAAATCCATTAATAAAATAAATCACCGTATTTCATATTCACAGTCATCTCTGAAAGTTCTCCTCTTAATTGCTCCGTGGCATCATGTTTTATTTTAGTAAAGTTCAGATTTTATTACCAGGGACTAATGGGCATGGAGTCCCTGAAGAACTTGTTTTAAAACATTGACCAGTCAACCATAAAAGGGATATTAAAACAGCTACAGAGGCTAAATAAGAATTAAAAAGTACAGCCACTTATTTTTAAATTAGAATCCTCTTTCGCATTTAGGAATATAATAAAATGTGTCATAAACTTTCTACTTTCATTCCAAAGTATTGTTGTAAGGATCGACTGTAATGCAGATACAAACCTTCTACGGTTAAGCAGGACTCATTAAAATCAAGAGCTGTTTTTAAGCATTATTAGAGGCGTTTTAAAAATTATAAATGATTATGATGCTGTAAAAACCTTCCAAGGAGAAACAGGGGAAAAGGAGGAACAGGGGAAGGATCTAATGAAGAAGACTGTTAACAAACTCGTGCCATCGGGAGGTCAAAATTCACAAGGCAAGCAGGGTCAAGTCCTAAGATATAGCTGGGTAGAACTTGCAGCTGTAAGATGTGTTCAGATGAGATCTGCGTGCATCACTGTTGCATCATTTGGTGTCATCCCCTCCGGTCTTGGAAGCTTTTCCAGAACCACGTAGCATCTCTCTCTTTACTGATACACCAGCTTCTTTACCAAGGTTCGGTATCAGTGATGAGGGAGTAGCCCCGTTTCGTTAAGCGGGAACCTGGCCAGAAGAGAATTCATCTCCCAGCCTTGCCTCGAGTTCAACCTGACTGGGGTACTCAATCAGAGATCCCCAATACTCTGCTAACGGGGTTACAGTCCTTCACTTCTTCTGGTGGCCCAGAAGAGGGCAAGGATCGTGGACCCAGGAGGGAACGTCCACTCTGATGAGCCGCACGGGGCCCGGTCGCACACAGAACGTGGAAATGGCTTTTCAGGCTTCTTTCTGAAATAGGGCACGAGGTGCGGAGAGAAAGAAGATGGTTTTTCCCAACAGAAGCACTCTCTGGCCAAATAGGACAGACACAGGATGTCTAACCAAAAGGAACAATCTTTTAGTAAACATGATCTCTGAAAGGACTCGAAAACAGAGGCATCAGCAGAGATCCAGGTCAGTGCCAGAAAGGGGGCAGGGGGCTGGGCAGGCGCAGAAGCAGGATGGCAAAGGGGCCCAGAAGCCACTTCATTTCTAATCCGGCGGCACCTTCCGTTCCTCTCAACAGTTTTAAATAAAGGCATCTTGAACTGGTTTAGATTAGCCCCCACCAGGCACATTTGTAAAGATAAAAAGAACATGGTTGTTTTCCTTCCTCCGAGAGGGGGCTGGGAAGGGAGAGCAGGAATGTTCAGCCGGGCCTTTATGGAGGAGAGAAAACAAGAGTCGAGTATGTTCTTATGCCTGCGTAGCTTTGAAACTTCGAACTCTCAAACTTCTTGTCCTCCTTGCTCACAGAGTCGGCTAGGAGAGGAGCCAGGCCGGGGCTAGGGGGTGGGGGGGGTGGGGGGAGAAGTTTGGGGGGGAAGGGGCGGAGAGAAGTGTGTTTTTCTTCCTCATCCTGCAGTTCATGGCAGCAACCAGCTTGTGTAAACATTCGGTAGCCCATCTGAACCCTATTTTAGAACAAAACAATTTCAGTTTTAAAGTGTTTGAATTACTTTAGCTAAATCTGAGGATTTGCCTATTGAATCTGGAGCTGTTCCCTTTCAACTCTGAATGAAGGAAGAATTATGAGGCTGGAATTATTCAATGAGAGCTATCTGTCCTGGCACTCAATCAAAGGGATTAGGATTTGGAGAGAAAAGCCTACAGGTGATCCTCCAGGAAGCATACCAAGCAGTTATCAAAAACATACAAGTTCAAAGCAGCTCAATTTTCATATGTTAAATGTACTTGGATGCAGCCCCAGGCTCCTTTCTAGGTAAAAAATTGTGTTAAAGCTGTTTGTACTTGCATACTTAGCAGACAAGGGAATAAAAAAAAAAAAAAAGCCTGTGGTACAGCGGTGCCGGGTCCACCTCACCCGCATGTAACACGATAAATCAATCTTGTTCTCTCGGTGAAACACGATCTGATACTGGGTCCGGGCTTCCCAGACCCATCCCTGACTCCTACCATCACGGCACAGACTCGTTCACCTCAATGCAAAAGAGCTGTCACGACGCAAACGCGGTGAGGTCAGGCGCCCGGTGGCTCCACAATTAGCAGTGTGTGCTATTCGCAAGGCTTGGGTGCTGTTTTCCCAAACACCGCGATCTGGGCTTAATGGTGTATTACCTACTTAATAGTTTCACTTGGGCGCACTGAGAAGGAGGAAAAAAGGACTCACACTGAGATGGGGGTCATAGACGAGGGTACGTACTAGTGGGTCATCGAGACAGAGACTTTACATTGCTGGGAAAATTCTGCGGGGCACACACAGAAGGCTACAACTCCCCTTGGTGTGCCCCGAAGGGCTCTGAGAAAATGAATGTGTAATGTATAGAAACAAAGTCAAGGGAGACTACAGAAATCCATATCCGGTCATCAGAAATGTATGCAAAACGTGTCACAGCCTCCGGGACACATAATGCATGCTCAGTAGGTGGCCCTAAAGGTAGGAGCAGAAACAGTGTCTGCTTCGCTTACGTCCACCCTCCACGGAAGGAAGGTCAACGTCACGCTGCTACGAGAGTCCTCTGCTTAGCACAATCCTACATGTTCTGCCCAGGCCACAAGAAGCTTCCCTCGACCTTGGTTACTCTCTCGCCGGTGCTCCCAGAGCACATGGGCTGAATCCTTAGTACGCACTTCGCCCTCCTCGGCATTCCCTTTAGCCAGACTCCCTGACCCACAACCGTCTATGGGAACGACACTACGTAAGGACCACGCATACTGTGTTGTATTTGTTTTTGTTTCCATGGAATCTAGGTCTTCCAAATACGGTTTTCTGAACTGGGAAAAACAGAGGGCGGGGAGGAAGAATATCTTAAGATTCATTCCAGGTCACAGATGCTTGATTCAGATGATACAAGCAATAAAAACAAAGAAATAACAACAACAACGAGAAAAACCCTGGTATTACTTGAGGCATAAGGAAGCATCGTGGATAAAAAAAAAAAAAAAAAGCTAGGCATGCGTGCCAGACTGCCAAGGTTAAAACCCTCCTTCTACTTCGTACTAGCTGTATAACCTTGGGAAAGATTCTTAACTTCTTGGGGCTCCAATGTCTTTCCCTCAAAAATGAGGGAAAACAACGCTACCTACACCCCGTGAGTTCGCTGTGAAGGACTAAATAATGCACGGAGCCTTTAGACTAGCACTTGGCATATAGTAATTGGTCAATAAATGGTAGACAGGCCCAGACATGGGAGAGATTATTTCCTCTTCCTGCCATTGAATCACTAACCTCTTAAAACAGGCACAAAAGAGAAGCAAGCACCACGGCCTGTGCTTTCTCTTTCAGAATCAGAGATGGAAAAAACTCTAAGAAGCTGGATATTGCGAACTCTGCTAGACTTTTTTTTTTTTCCCCATAGCTCAGCTTAAGGCCCCAACATAAAAGAGCAACGCCATGAACCTGGCTCCTCCTGGCTTCTTATTGTCTTGGCACCGAACGATCAATTTGAAAGTACATTAAGTTATTTAACAGGTCACCAAGTAGCAGAAAGCTAAAAGTTGAACCGTATTTACGAGGAAGAATTATATGAAAATATTTTTATTGATACCATAAAAACCACCATTAAAAATGACTGCATTGAAATGCTGAACGTGTATGGAACAAATGGGCAACTCTTAAATTACTACCTGGTTCCAAACAGTCCAAATTTTGTTTCTCGTTAGCAAATAAGATAAGTGACTTTGTCTGAAATGATGTTTTATAAATCCCATTAACGGGCTATAAGGGAGGCGGCAGTTCCCAAAACAGGAGAATTAATTTTTTAGTTCAATCCCCATTGTACACACAAAAATGTGGGGGGAGCGGAGGGGAGGGGCTGTTTTCAGACTGACAGACGACTAAGCGTCTCTAACAATCCCATTTTGTACTTTTCAAAATACCTATAACACTCATTTATCTTCTCCGCTCCTCACGATAAGCCTGAGAGGCAGGCGGGGCAAATATTAACACTCCTGGGGTTTTTCAAGGTAACTGAGGGATGTAAAGTGGCTTCATCGGAGTCCGTTTAAAGCAGCGCTAAGTCAGGCTCCTGGTAGCTCCGTGGCCCCTTCCACGGCGCACGGTGCTGTGAGAGCCGGAGCGCGTGGCGTGGGATGGATACGAGCATCTGCGCAAACACACGGAATACTGTCCTGTTAAACTCTGTATCCAGATACATTATAAGGCACTTGTGTGTTGTTCTGCTTTTCGAAAAATAGAAGTGATGTACTCTCACCACCACAGAAATAATAGCACAGCGCTTTGTACACACTTTTTTTTTTTTAAGAGCAGGACGTCCTTCAATGATTGGTGCAATCTTGTTTTTGCCTTTTCTTGCCAAAAAGAAAATATGGCTTTAATAGAAGTTTACATCTGCGTGGCATTACATGCATGTAAAACAGATGTAACCTAATTACATTTTCATTTAAATTGCTAAATAGCTACCTAAGTAAAAAGCTAAAATAACATACAAACAACAGTTACTGTAATAACAAGTGTACTTAGAATTGAATGAAAAGGATCAAAGCTGCAGCATATAGAATTCGAGTTGGTCTTTCAAAAAGGGAGCGACGTCACAATGCTGCCTCCACGTACCCCATTCAGAAGTCTCTCCCACGCAGCCTAAAGATGCAGCGCGGCTAGGTCTAGACACTCGGAAGGAAATCCACAGCGTTTACATAAAGACTTTGGGTTTCGTGAAGATTAGACACACTCTACTAGAGATTATATAGCAAAACCCTAAATTGGAAATTAGAATTCCAGGGCAATACAATCAGCTTGATTACAGTTTTAAGCAGACCTGTCTCAGCTGAAATCAGGAATCGGCTCCCAGCCCCGAGATCAGAGCGCCCTTTTTGGGATTTGAGGCAGAAGACGACATCACACGTCAGGCCTGGCTTACTCGTGACCCGCCCCTTCCCGTGTGCCACCGGAGGGCTCGTCGGAAGGATCCAGAGCCTGTGGGATGACGTGGAGCTTTGCAGAAGGGGACGCATGGTTGGTCTTCTCCAAGGGAGCCGTGGCAACACCATGCCAGGCGGTGGGTGACATTGGTTGTTACCCTAAGTAGGCTGAGAAGAAAACCCTAAGAGTTAGCTTCGGGCCCCCCCTTTCCATTGGATTGAGCAAATGTCCTCTCTCTAGTGGTACGAAAGAATGGAAAGACGAAGGGTTGGACGTTAGGCACTGAAAGATGTGAAAACAGGAAAATCACCTGGGGGCCAGCATGTGGTGTGGACGTCCGCCCTTCTTCCTCAACGATGCCTCAACACGGTATTTTAACGGTACTTTACCAGGTGCGCACTGCCTCTCACTTTCTACCCTACAAACAGCCTGTACTTGAATCTCATTAAAGACCAGAAAGGGCTCCCATGCACGGGGTGGGAAAGACTTCCTTTTTCATATCTGGGCATCCTACACCAAAATTGCGGTGATTCCCTGCCCGGGATCTGGTAACAAGGAGGTTCTGGGAAGAGAACGGGAAACCCAACTTGGGAGAATCTTCTCATCCCACAGCCGTTCCCCAAGCCGGGTGCTTTGGCTTCCTCTCTTCAGATGGGCTGATGTCTTCCTGTAAAGGGTGTCTGTAAAGTTTCACAATGTGTTGAGAACAAGTTTGTGAAAGACAAGTGAAGGCCTGTTGTGATTTTGTAACCAATTATTTCATTTGTGTTTTATAAATCGGTCATAAATGTCACTGACTAATTGCTGCCCTCCCCCCACCCCCCCATAAACCCATTGGAACAAACAAGCAACCCTGTACCCCTCTTGCCAGGGGCCAAGAATTAATGGCAGGTTTTACACTAAACTTCACCTATTTGGAAGGACATCAATGGCAGCTGAGGAAACACTGTGATTTCTCTACTCACCACCATGCCTCTCTGCCCCGAAAAACAAAAGTTTTCTATCATTTCACTCTCGGCCCAAGAAAGTCAGATGCCAGGAGAAAAGGTAACAGATGGCCCAAAAGAAATAATATTAAAATAATCATATGACAGTATCACTGACTTACTTACTCAAGGTCTTTTCTTATCTGATCATTACTAAACCAGTAGTTACTCAAAAGCACACATTAAGTGATGATTTACCTGTTGGACTGTGGTACAAACACTCTCTTCTACTGATGCTTAGTAGCTCTGGGAAAGGAAATGGGAATAATGTCCTGCCTCAGAATGAACTTTAGAGAATAACCACATTCCAAAGGCTGAGGCCAGAGGCAGGGGAGGAGGAGAGAAGTAATTACTTTGAGAATGGGTTAAAAGTCAGCCAGAAAGGAAAGCTAAGGGCAGCTGTGTCCTATAAACTTTTCTGGAACTCTACTCCCTTAAGTCGGCCTTGACAAAGGATCGATGTTACTAAAAGGAAAAAAAAAAAGGAGGTAAATGTGACAAGCTGCTCTCATTTTCAGAGTATGTGCCTTCTTCACAATGGTGTTTGAAGCCACAAAACAGTAAATACCAAGCTATACATGCCTCCCCTGGAGAAAGAGAAGGGGCTGCCCCCAACCACCTAGAATCCTCCTTTTTTCAATTTGTGAAAGCTGAAGTCACAAATGTGGCTTGTAGGCCAAATCCAGCCCTCACCTATATGTTTGAACTTGAAGAAAACTAGTTGTCCAAGTTTTTATATAAGTATGTTTCACTTAAAAACAAACAAACAAAAAAATCTGGATTCCTGACTTCTTTTGGGGGAAAAAAAGACATCTGGTAAGTCCACCACAATGGCCTCTACTCGCCGGAGCAGAGGACTGGTGATCCTCTTTAGGCTAAGGGGGGCCTTTGGGTTCTACGTTGTCCACTCAAGTCCCCGTCATGTCGTACCTAGCCTGCGTCACTCACCGGCATTACCTGAGGGCCCCTGTATGGATTTGAGCTATTTCTGCTGTTTGGTGCAACCACTAATCACCTGCCCAGCAACTAATTCTTTTCCCTATTTGAAGGCAGAAGAAAAAAAGATTCAGAAGGCCCCAGGCCTATCGGACAATTCCAACTGTGACCAAAATTCCACCACCTGGAGTGAGTCGGTGTTGGAATTTCAGAACGACGAGCGCCGCACATCCTTGGGCTCGCCCGAAGACATCCTGGCCCTGGTCCACTCAGACTGGCCAACCACCAGGTCAGCCGCCCCCCCAGGTGCCTGAGTCCCTAGGGCTCTGTCACATGCTCTGTGGGCAAACTAGGAAAAATGAACCGTACCGTTCTCCTCGAAAGGAAAAAAAAATGCATTCTATTTTTATTTACTCTTACTTATTACTCCCAAATTAAGTCTGTTCAAAGTTGACCCATCCGACACGCATTTTCAGCCTGACTTTTTTTACAGTTACGATAGAGAAAAACCATCATTCTTCATGTATATTTTTTATAATGAGGACCACAAAAAAAAAAATGCAGAGAGAAATCTCAGGATCTTTGGAAATAGAAATGAATGTACATATTTTGCGCTAGCTAGCAGTAATTACTTTACCATGTGAGGCTCCGGGTAGGTAGTAATGTGCAATACCTTTAAACTTGGAGCCATCCCAAAAAACAAACAGCAAAAAACCCGACCTCTGACCCTGTTTTGAAGCATCACCACCCGCTTGGGTAGTGTTTGCATGCTGAAATATTTATTTCCTTCATAAAAAAATCTATCTGAATATCCAATCTCTCAGCAGAAAAGAGTCTTATTTCCATGTTAGCAGAAGCCCTTAAGTAATTTGGGGCTATGATCTGAACGCTACAAGTTTTACCCACTTAAAACTTTGCCGGCTTCAAGCTGTGTATTTTTCTCACCAGCTCCTCATTTGCAAAACATATTAGAGATTCAGGTGAAAGGTGACGAAGTTTCCAGAGCTGGAAAGCCCAGTTAGAAAACTCAATGTTTCTTGGGCTTCGCTTCCCACAGGCCTGTATTTCTGGGTATTCTGTCACTTGAAGACGGGGTTGGTACCGGTGGGGAGGGACAAGTTCGCACAGGCAGGTATTGTAATGGTAACTTCTGGATTCGGTGTGGGAGAGACTGAAGCCAGCAGGCAAGCCATTTCATTGAAACACCTCTGACTGTGGCATCAGAGCACAGGGATATCACCCCGAGAAGTCTTTCTTCATCTGCTCACTGATTATGGTATTTAAATAAAAGGCCTAATAAAAGTCACTTAGACTTTAATTTCCATCATGAAAAGGAAATTCTAAATCTCACTAAGGTGCTTGACTGCACCATATATTTGCAAGTTCGGGCAGACGAGAGGAAAGAGGTGCAGCGGAGGTGTGCGTGCCCCTTCACCCCGGGCGCACCCCTCAACCTTCACCAACAGCGAGAGTGAGAGGAACTCCTCCTCCATGATGCTTTCTAATGAGACAGATAGTGTGGTGGGGTGAGCCTTTGCTTAATTCTTCTCTATGGCCCAGGATTGAGATACTAAACTTAAACTCAGAAAGGCTCTTAAAAGCAGAAGGCCTTGGGGTGCCTGGGTGGCTCAGTGGGTTAGGCCTCTGCCTTCGGCTCAGGTCATGATCTCGGGGTCCTGGGATCGAGCCCCGCATCGGGCTCTCTGCTCAGCAGGAAGCCTGCTTCCCCCGCTCTGCCTGCCTTTCTGCCTACTTGTGATCTCTCTGTCAAGTAAATAAATAAAATCTTAAAAAAAAAAAAAAAAAGCAGAAGGTCTTTAGGTTTTCCTTCATGTCCACTGACATTACTTAGCAGGGTCGTGGCTGTGCTCTTCTGGTGCAATGATTTGGGGGAACACAAAGGAATACGGGCCTTCACCTCCAAATACCACTAGAACTTGACCTTCAAAAAGTTTTGTTTTTTAATTGAAGTATAGCTGACACAATTTCACCTCCAAATTTAGTAATAGTTCGTGAGGCCCGAAATACTGCGCAGGACCCAGGTTATCTCTCTGTGAGGACAACTGGCCACACCCCATTGAGACTTGTGTCCAGCATCGATCTGTGGGAATTTAGAATTCTGTCATTCTGCAGCGTATCAGAAAGTGGTTTTTGCATCCAATCCTGTACCAGCTATGGTTACTTTTAGGGGGAAAAAAAAAACCCAACTGCGTTGCAACAAGAGAGAAAATGGTTGTACACTGAGCTATTTAAATACAATTGATTCTCTACTTAAGAACTTTCCATTCAGGGGCGCCTGGGTGGCTCAGTCGTTAAGCGTCTGCCTTCGGCTCAGGTCATGGTCCCGGGGTCCTGGGATCGAGCCCCGCATCGGGCTCCTTGCACAGCAGGAAGCCTGCTTCTCCTCCTACCATTCCCCCTGCTTGTGTTCCCTCTCTCGCTGTGTTTCTCTCTGTCAAATAAATAAAAATCTTTAAAAAAAAAAAAAAAAAAAGAACTTTCCATTCAGACTTCTGATAAGAACAAACCGAAGTACAAGAGCAAAAGTGTGTCCCCCGGCTCCGCCAACAGACTATGTTGTCGGTAGCTCCTTGGTGCGACTCTGGATTTACAAACAAGAGGTTTTACAGACAGCTTTGTGGATCCTGACCTGCTTGGAAGGAGGGGCGCTTTGTCAGTCATCCAGGCTGCTGGTCAGGGCCTCCACAAGCCTTTCCAGCACCTTTGGGCAAACGAGAAAAAAATGCCCGCTGTGGGCAAGCCAAGTCTCCCAGCTTGGCAAGGGGAGTGTGGGCTGACCTTTGGCACCTCCTCCTTCGTGCCAGCGCCCTCGGCAAGGAGCCCGGATGCAGACCGGAACCCGCGCGAGGAGTACAGGATGCGACAAATGCACAAGCAGGCCTCTCCGGTGGGCCACTCTGGTCACCAGCTAGCAGAAGGTTAAGTGACCTCACCAGCACACAGGGGGCAGGGACTCATTTCACAACTGTTTGATAAAATGACCTCGATGGCATCAAGTTAGCAGGATGAGGACTCAATCAAGGGATTCCAGTCAGAAGTTCTCAGGAGTCACAACAGAAAAGGGCAAAGTCGTGTGGTTTCACTTCATGATTAACCAGTTCTTCTGGACTTGAGGGTGGGCCTCGTTCTACCGTCTTCCTATTCTGACTCGAGAAGGGCACACACAGAGCTGAGGTCAGCCCGCCTGCCTCCTTCACGGGCAGGAAGAGCCAGGAGCGGCCTTCTGCTGGTGAGCCTCAGAAGCCTGGAAGCCAGGTTTTCCAGTCCGGAGAGACGTACTGAGCCACCAGTAGGTCGGTCTCCCAGTGGCTTCGGTCTCCCATTTGTGGAAGCAAATGGCTCCAAGGAGAGGCAAACTGAAGGTCAATGGGAAGGGGGCAAGCATCAAAAAAGCTCCAGAAATTACCAAAAGAGTTGGCTAGGAGGCTAGCACTTCTTAATTTAGGGATGGAACCTAGGAAAGCAGAGTTAGTGATGGCAAAGTCACATCAGATATACAGACTTCTCGGTTCTCTTCGTTGCCTCCGAATTGGGATTTTTGTCCCCAGCATGAGTTATAATTGTAAATTAGGAAGCAACACCTTGAGGATAAGTGAACAGCTTTGTATCTATTAACAACGTGTACGCCTCCAAAGAAGGGAGGGAAATAGGCAGAAGACACAAGAAATTCACACACATACACACAGCCAGGAAACACGAAAAATGTCCAACCATGGTAGTGACCAAAAAATGAAATGAGATGTAACTGTTTGCCCCTAAATTTGGCAAAGATTTATTATTTTCTTCTTTTTTAATATTTTATTTATCTATTTGAAAGAGAGAGCACAAGCAAGGGGAGCAGTAAGCAGAGGGAGAGGGAGACGCAGGCTCCTCGATGAGCTGGGAGCCCGACGTGGGGCTCGATCCCAGGACCCTGGGACCATGACCTGAGCTGAAGGCTGATGCTTAACTGAATGAGCAACCCAGGCGCCCCAAGATTACGGGTGATTTTTATCTTTTTCTTTTACTGCTATATGGTTCTTGAATTTTCTACCATGAGCATTTATTCATTTTAAAAGCAGGAGAAAGTACTGAACAACAGAAACAGAACTAGCTGAAGAGCAGACGGGTTTAGACTCTCAAAAGCGTGTAACTGAACGAGAAAACAGCAAAATGGTGGCAATGCAATTCCAAATGCGCCCTTACAGATCCTGAAAATGTATAAATTTGGGGTCGTGAAACAGTGTCGAAGGAGCATGTGTAAGATGAATCAGAAAAGGTTCCAAACAGAAGATCCACAGAGATCACCCAGCTTAGTCTCTTCACTGGATAGTTGTGGAAATGAGGACCAAGTATTACAATGACCCGGGGCTCCTGGCTTCAAAGCTATGCCCTTCCCGTGACACTAGGGACAGCGAGGGCTTTCATCTACATTCCAAGCGTCAATCCATTGGCGGTAGGTGTTCAATAGGCTGGGTTGAAAAGACTCTATAGGAGCTGAGGAGGAAAAAATGCAATAAGATTAGTGACATCTGTCATGGGCGGAAGGGGGAGTGCTGGTGGGCATGCCATGGACTTGACGTTCTTGGGGAAAAAAATTAATTAATTAATATTATCTTCTCCAGAGCAGGTGTTTGTCACTATAAAATACCATCTATTTCTAGAGGAACATTTGCTATACATTGGGACTAAAGAAACCTACAGCTTCAATGGGCAAAGAATGAAGAGAATTTATACTTGCCAAATGAAAAGGGGGCAAAGACAGGTTTCAGAAAAGTACAGCATCATGCTTTGCTGAAATAGTCATACTCCCTCCCCACAAAGAAGTTTGGGAGGCAAGCGCACCAAAGCTGAAAGAGCAAACGCAGGCCTTTTCTCTGGAAAGACTGAAATAGAAATAACGTTCAATGATGTGAGGGACACCACATACAAGTCTCGGTGCAAAAATGGCCAAAAGCCAATCAAGTCTTGGAGAAACGTCAAAAGGGTCAACTTCACAGAAAAGGTAGGGATGAATGAAGTCTCCTGAGACCTGCTAACCATGATCTCTACAGGGAGAAGACCTCTGCAGGGAAATCTCACCTGTGAAAACGAATATAAAAATCGTAAATAAAACACCAGTGGATCAAGTCTGCCTGCATATTACATCATGATCGAGTGAGGTCTGTTTCAGGACAGCAAGGATGGTTCAAGAGTATGAAATCTAATCGTGTCATATGCCACATTTAAAATTAGAGGGGGAAGCAACCCGATGGTCATCTTAGGAGACAACCACCCCCCTAAAGAATTAGGATCTGATTGAATGCAATACACACTCATGAGAATGTGTGTATTTTATCACTTGATAAAAAGTATTTACCAGAAATCTCAGCAAATCTCAATCTGCCTGTTGTGAAACATCAGGACTGTCTTCAGTAACAACTGAAAAAATGCAAAGATGTCTACTACCCCTACTACTATTCAGCACTGTGCTGAAAATCTCAGCTAAGACTGGAAGGAAGATAAATACAAAAGTATCTGTGTTGGAATGAAAATGGCAACATCATCGTTATTTTATGTTCTATCATTCCTTACCTAGAAATTCCAAGGAAATCAACTGAAAAACTACTAATATTATGAAAAAAAGTCTAAGAAGGCAATAAAATAAGTATAGAATTTGGAAGCTTTCCTACATATGTGTAATTCCATTACAATAGCAACAAACCTTCTAAAATGTCTAGAAATGAATTTAAAAAGGAGTGGAGAACATTTTTAAACTCCACCTAAAGACACAAAAGATGACACAAGCAAATAAAGAGATATATCACTTCAATGGATGAGGAAACAGATTTCTTAAAGTTCTCTAACATAAGAATCAATAAATTCAATGCACTTATAATAAACATGCCAACAGGATTTCTTAAATGGAATCTGACCACCTGATTCTAAAATTTGGAAGAAAAGGCATGAGAATAGCAATAAAATTATAAAAAAAAAACAACGGGAGGAGAGCAAGTCCTATATTTCAAAACATAAAATTTTGCTAATTAGGTGAGAATATGAATCAAAGAGCAGAAAAGACAGAACATATAAGGAACTGCAAATCAAAAAGATAAAAAACTTCACAGAAAAACGTGTAAAGGCTATGAACAGACAATATGAGAAGAAAAAGTAAACTGTTCAATAATAATGGGAAAAGACACTCACCAGTAATCAGGCAAATTAGAACCACGAGACAAAACTTTTCACCTATCATAGTGGTAAAAATAAAATTATCATGAGTGATAAATTGATATCAATGCTTCATACACAGTTGATGGGAATGTAAATTGGTGCAGCTCTTTTAGAGAGCTACTCAACAGTTCCTAAGATCCTAAATATGTACACATTTAACCTATTCCATTTCTCAGGATCTAGGCTACAGAAATACCATTTCTTGGGATCTAGGCTACAGAAATAGTCTGTATATACACCAAGAGGCATGGAAAACTGTGTTCACTACAAAATGGTTTGTGATAGCCAAAATAAAATAAAATTAAATTAAATATATATAAATATTCATACACACACACACACACACATAACCATCAAGAGGTAGGTATTAAATGAAGTGGGAAGATATGCCATCCACATTATGAAATATTGTGGGACAGCCAGAAGGAATTAATTAGATTTCTATATACAAACATGAGTAGCTTTCTTTTTTTTTTCCCAAATATGTTTATTTTTTCAGTGTTACAAGATTAATTGTTCATGCACCACACCCAGTGCTCCATGCAATACGTGCCCTCCTCAATACCCACCACCAGGCTCCCCCAACCCCTGACCTCCTCCCCTCCAAAACCCTCAGTTTGTTGCTCAGAGCCCACAGTCTCTCATGGTTCATCGCCCCCTTGAATTTCCCCCCATTCACCCTTCCTTTCCTTCTCACAATGCCCTCCATGTTTTTCCTTATGCTCCATAGGGAAGTGAGACCATAAGATAATTGGCTCTCCCCACTTGACTTATTTCACTCCGCATAATCTCTTCCAGTCCTGTCCATGTTGATACAAAAGTTGGATATTCGTCCTTTCAAAACCGATAACCACATCAAAAAATGGGCAGAAGACATGCACAGACACTTCTCCAAAGAACACATACAAATGAGTAGCTTTCGAAGTCAGTTTATGGTAAATAAACACAAGTTGAACTGTAGGAATTAGACCATTTTATAAAAAAACAAAAAGAGAAAGAAAGAGGGAAAGGAGGAGTGGATGAGAAAGGGATGAAAGGAGGATAAGACACTGCATAGGAAAGAAAAGGAGAAAGAAAAGAGCAAAATAACACCACATATTTTTATGGGTAACTGACAAATGCGTGCAAGCACCTAAGAGGCAGATCTAACAGGATTCACGCCAAGCTGATGACGTCACTTTTCTCAGGGCAAAGCCGTGCGCTTGCTGGGGCACTCAAAGGAGGCCTGCTCTTCTGGAAATGCAATACAGAGCAATGGTATGTGCGGACGCTGCCCCCAGGCTGCTGGTTCTAACCGTTACTTAAATCAATCTGCACCTCGGCTTTTCCATCTGTAAGTTGGGGTAATAATAGTGCCTACTCATAGGATTACTATTACCAATGGATAAATTAATATCCATCGAGCCCACGTCTGGCATACGGTAAACTATCAGCGCGACAGAAGTATTAACTGTTCGGGGGAGCTGTACAAAATTGCTGATATGTGACTGCTCTGACCTACAAAAATAGTAATTTCATATGGTTTAACTTAACGTTGTATACGCTGTTTTGATTTTTTAAAATACACATTATGTGCCTTTTTTTTTTTTAAAGGACCGTGGAGAAGAAACGATGGGGGTAAGAATAGTAGAGCGGGGCTGAAGGGAATCACTGTGGACAGAGACATTAAATAACCTCAATATCTGCATCTAGAAAGAGCTTGTCTTTCCCAAGGAAAGCCAGGATTTAGAATAATGTTGCCAAGTAAAATTTGAGACATGCTTTCAAAATCTATTTTGTGCATATTTCCATATGAACCCACTGGACCAAATCTTTATACAAATGACTATATTCTGTGTAACAGTAAAAATGTTATTAAACCTGGAATTTCAAAGAAATATTAAACATGTAATAACATGTATCTTAGCATGAAATAATCAATAAAACTTCTTTGCCGAAGTATTATGTACTGCTTTACCCTAAATAAACAGTATGTTTTAAATGTGTTATGATTATAATGCCCATATAATATTTACGACACAGCTTTAACACACACACACACACAGATAATTACAATATTTAACACCAAACGAAGTGAATCTCTGTATTTAAAAAGGGTTAGACTGGCCTTAGTTTTAGTTTTTGAATGCTAATATCAATGTTTAAATGTACTCTCTATAAAAAAAAAACTAGTGAAACATCTTCAGCTGAAGTTGATTTAGAAACAGAAAAATTGATATAAATACAAAAACAAACCTCTAGTATTAAAGACACAAACAACTGCAGGAGCATCGGGATTCCTAGGAAACGGCAGTGGGATTCCTAGGAAACGGAGCTATAAATAGTTTGACATTATTACACAATCTTCTCTGCATATCTCGTAATAGAAACTGCTAGAGGTGACTGAAGAAATAAGCAACTTTGACATTTCTGGATGTAACTTGAGGAGATTATTTCATCATAAAGGATTGGTACAGAATATACTAACCAACAACTCAATATCAAAACTCTCCTTGCAACTCTAAAACAGTGCAGAATGACATTTAAGATAATCCATTTATCACCATCCAATACAGGCTGCTTGTTCACAAAATGTCAGTGACAAGGCTGGAGCATCCCATCCCCAGGCAGCGAGTGCGTGTGACAAGGAATCTCTAATAGAGCATCAGTTTCATTTCCTTATATGCTACTGCCATACGTTGGCCTTCGGCTCCCGGAGTTTTTGCAATTTATATGAGCGGCTGCACAAACGAACCGCCTTCTCTATTTGTCACACACCCCGGAGAGACATTCCCCCTCCGAGGATAACGACAAGTCTGCATGTTCATTTCCGGGCACGCAATTTACTCCCGGTGAATCGCTGTTGTTTTTATCAGCCGTCTTTGAGAAGCTCAGTGGTTCTAAAAATGTAAATAGTTCTTTAAAGTAATGATAATGAAGGTAATAGGGACGTGTGTTTATATGCTATTTATTTCTATTTCAAAGTGGTTTTGTACATGGTACGTCAGGCTCTTCATCAAATCCCTGTAAAGATTAGTCACGAACGATCGACATTTTATAGGTGAGGAAAAGGGAGAGGTAGGCTCAGTGGTTATTGTTCAAGGCCTCATCACAAGCCAGATTCATTCAATGCTGGAGCTGAAATAATCCTCAGGGGAGAATGGAAAAGCCCCCAGTTTGGAGATCACAATCTGGTGGTCTGTTTGACCAAAGAGGGCCCGCAAATCTACATATATTGAGATTTTATAAAAATACCCAAGTTTCTGGCTTTTCTTGAAACTGTAACCACACTGGGCCCACATTCTGCAGAGAATTGGCTGGACTCATCAGTTAAATAAAGTATGTGCTCCCCCACTCACTACCCAGTGCCTTTTGCTCCTTATACATACGTGCTTTGCATCCAGTAAAACACACAGAGCTTCAGTGTACGTTCAATGAATTCAGAAAAAGGTATCTGTGCCTACACATAACCATCACCCAATCAAGAGACACATCTCCACCGCCACCCTCAAAATTCTCTCACGGTCCTTCCGGTCTCCTACTTCTCTTTCCTTCTTACTCATCTTCGTTGCCTACGTTTGAATGTGAAATTCCTCCTCAGGTTATAAAAAGGGAAGCTGAGCCCTAGGGAGTGGCAGAGCCAGAAGCAAGGGTTCCAAACCTCTGGTCTCTTAAGACCAGCCTTGAAACGGAGTCTTGGCGACCTGTGGCCCCGGGGCTGACCTAAAAGAAAATGCCAGGAGAGCATCATCCTCATCATCACAGGCGTGAAAGAGATACCAGGAGAGATGAACGGGTAAGGCTCTTCCTTCAGTCTAAGTGAATCAAATCGGGAAGTAGCGACGAAGTCGCAAACGGGGAGAAGTTGAGACAGAGACTTTTCTGGGAGTGTAACTGTGACCTAGATTGGATCAAATTGACTCCCCGCAGCGGAGGTGGGACTGCTCCATCCCCACCAAAGGGAGAGCATCTGGGGTCAGCCTCCTGCTGAGCCGCCTTGCCACTATTAAACTCCGAAATGGCAGGAGCCCAGCGGCAAAAATAACCTCTGCTCTCTGTGCCAGGCCACCTGCTTCTCGTCTAGGGCTGATGATCTTTGTTTAGGAGGCTAAGTGCCATATGGGATCCTGGATCCTTATTTGAAAGGAAAAAAAAAAAAGAAAGAAAAGAAAAGATATGTATGAAATGAAGCCTGAATGCATTTCTGTGTGGAGCTGATGCCATGCCTTACTTTCTCTATTAACCACCTTGGTTAATTAAGTTCCCACCGGAGGGTAAGGAATGAGGAGAAAGCCAAATAAGGTCTACTCCCACATTTCTATTTACGAGATTACAAGATCTTCGGAGCCAAAGCAAGCAGGTCCCTATGGCCTGAAAGTGGCTAGGGCACAATGGTAGCTGGGCCACCCCACGAGGAGAATCTCCCTGGACTTCCTGTGCACACCAAGGAGTCTCACTTCCTGAGACTTTGCACCTCCTTCCCAGAAAACAAAAAGACAAAAAAAAAACCCCAAAAAACCAAAATGGCTCAGAGGAAGGCAGAGCTGACTTCCCATGAAGGATGCACACTACCCCCCACCACGCTCCCCACCCCCCAACCCTGGTACCGGCCCAAGGGACCACGGGCTTTTTATTTCCCACCAAGATCAGAGTTCGTAGCTAATGAGGAAATGCAAGAGCTGGAAGTAACCAACGAAAATAATCTGGTGCAGCACCTATGTTTTTATGAGCCAAGAAGTGGAGGGCCAGAGAGGCCAGCGCTAGTTAATAACTACAATTTATTACATGTCCTGGATTTTGATACTCAGTGCAACTCAAGGTGCCTATGACACCGTTTCAGTTCCACACCAACCCTGGGAGGTAAAGCAACGCGGCTCTAATTTGCCACTGCGGAGATGGCGAGTTTGAGCAATGAAAAAGTCACTTCAGTTCAGAAGAATGAAGTATTACGCATCTCGCTGAGCTGCGGCTTCCTCCCCTCTCCGGGTGGAATAACACTGCCTATCTAAAAGGAGCCTTACGAAGATTCAATAATGTATCAAGAACGCTAAGAAGTGTTCCAGCACTCATCAAGCTCTTGTTGTTGCGTTATCGTTAAACAAAGGGCAGAGCCAATACGAGAACCCCTGTGTCTGTATTAGTGGCTCATGCCCTTTCTGTTAGACCAGGCTACAAGGAACGCCAATGACAGATCATCTGCACTGCAGTGAGGACATGCACTGGGCAGAGCCGGGGAAGGAGGGACCACATCGGGGAGGGAGGCTGGAGGCAGCGGACAAAAACCACCTAAGACATGGAGATTAGCTGTTATAAAGAAATGGCATCAGGTAATCATCATCCAAATTTGTGACTGCATTTCACAGAACAGCGCGGATGGGATTTTATTAGCTGGCTCTGCCAAAAACCTATTGGCAGATACAGCCCTGAGCTTGTGGTTCACCAGACACACAAGAGCCCCTCTTCAGGAAGGGGATCCTGCTTGGGCCCTGGCCCAGCTCCAAGTTAATGCACAGTTAAAAGTAGCAGCTGCAGCAATGCTGAGACAGGGGGTCCCCTGGAGGAGGGCCTTGCCAAGGAGGCTCTTCCTGAATTACTTATCAATTGTCAACAGAGGGAACTTGAAACACACACACACACACACACACACACACACACACACACACACAAAGCAAACAAAACCTCGACAAAATTTGGCCTCGGTGAATAGAGATGTTCTATGAATACATACAATTAGTCAAGAGATTTATGGGAAAATCTCTAATATATGTGAATTTAAAAAAAAGTGAGGGGTGCCTGGGTGGCTCATTGGGTTAAAGCCTCTGCCTTCGGCCCAGGTCATGATCTCAGGGTCCTGGGATCGAGCCCCGCAGAGATGAGCGGAGCTCAGCTCCGCTGAGCGGAGAGCCCGCTTTCCCCTCTCTCTCTCTGCCTGCTTGTGATCTCTCTCTCTCTCTCTCTCTCTCTGTCAAATAAATAAATAAAATCTTTAAAAAAAAAAAGGCAAGTCCCATTTTCATCTACCATGGGGGGCTCTGTATAAGATGATAATGCTGGCAAGGTTATGTTGAAAGCTTGTATGCTCATATTTTGCTGATTGTAGTGTAAACTGGTACAATGCTCCTGGAAAGCTATCTGGTGATATATACCGAAAGCCCTAAAAACATGCTCACCTTCTGACTTAGCCATCCTTCAGATTCCGAGGAAATAATCCAAAGTAAGGAAAAAGTGGCACGAGCGAACAGGTAATTGCAACACTACTTACCATGCTGTCAAGTCAAAAGCCACTTAAATGTCCAACAATTAGGGGAATTATTCTGCATAACTGGGATACATCTCCTTGGTGGACTAGGCTAGGGCTAATATAAATTCTACAAGGAAACTGGCCTATAATGGGAAGTGAAAAACACAGGCTCCTAGGGTTGTAACTGTTTCAAAACATGCATATAAAATGCAGATGCAGTAGACAAAGACTCAAAAGGCAAATACCCCAAAATATTAATCGTTGTTTGAGGCTGTCTCCTTCCATTTTTTTCAAAAAGGTCTCCACATCGTCAGCTCATTATGCGGGATACCCCCCACTTTGACACTGTCCCTGTCCTGTGTGTGCCAACCAGCAGCCCACAAAGCACATCTTTACTACCGACGAGCTTTCTCTGGCCTGGGCTGCTTGAAAACAACAAATTACCTGCCAGCATGGAAAACGCGAGAAGTTTCACATCCCCAGCTTCTACCGGAGGATCCCAGGATCTCTCCCAGCCCTGCAAAGCAGCGACTGGCTGCAGGTGAAAAGCGACAAAAAGCCACTGACTTGCAGACAGTGGAGACGCTGGCCACCACGCGCACGGGCTTTTCACCCGAGCCCGCTCTGCTCTCTCCTGCCACCTGCCCAGAGCCTCGTCTGCATGGTCACGAGGGGGAAAAAAATGGATGATGGAGAATTACATCTAATGTGATTCCTCTCCGAAAGGCGAATCCCTGCATACTAAACTTGACCTTTGGTTTGGACTCTACCATCATCAGCGTATCACGGGCCAACCACTACTCTCCTCACTCCAGTACAGCCGATTCCAGGCCTTTACCCCGATAAAAGGACAGCTGGGTCCCTCTTGCCTCCTCTGCCCGGGAGGCGGCCCTCCATCAATCATCTCTGCGGGTGCAATCTTTCCTCGAAGCAAGGCCCTGACAAGGCCCTGGCCGCCCTTCTAATTCAGAGCCACGTTACCATCAGCCCTTTTCCATACCACAGATCTAAGCCATTTTCTGGGCTTCCTGAAACAGAGATCCAGGAGGTTAAGGGTGGTGCTTTCTCTCCCCTGTATGTCTTCTATGATCTGGCAGAACTCTGGCTCGGTTTGCTGCGGGCAGATGTTTGCATTACTCTTTTCCCTGGGGCCTAGGGCACAGGGAGAGAGACTCTGTAGTAGCAAAGTGGAGAGGTGGCACTGGAAGACAGGAGAGCCGCCGTGTCTGCTGCAGAAATACACAGTGGATGAGACTGGGAAACTGCTATTCGTAAATCTCCATCAAAAGTCCTAAGTTACCGTCAACACTGTACATTACATTCACTCCCGTAAACTTCTGCGAAAGGCGATGATCGTAGTAGATGAATTAACTAGAAAGGCAGCAAAAAAATCCCCAAACTACTTCCCTATTCCACACGTCTGATCTCTAGTGAAGGCTGAATGGATGACGCTGGGCCGCGGACCCCTCAGCGAACACCAACTCCAGGCAGAGTGTCCTTAACTATTTCCTAGAGCCTGCAAAACTGTTCTTCAGGCAAGAGAGAAGATTTATTTCACAGAAAGGACAAATGCTGTCCTTTAATTAACAACATCTATCTCTGGGACAAGCACATCAGGTATACAATACGGAAGATTCTTTTAATATAAAGGACAGATGGCAACTCCACTCCTGGGACTCTCAAGGCTGCCCCAGAAAAACACACAATTTTAAAAGGCTTTGAGAATCCTCTAAGGAGAGCCAGTCAGGAGACAAGAATGCTTCGCTGCCCCATTTACAAAGTAAACCAGAAAGTGTCTCCAAACCATTCGGAAACACTTGAAGAAGAGCTGGGGGCAGCCGAGGGAGGGAACTCATAATGTGCGCCTGGCAGTTGAGTTCCATGGCGGAAGTTTCCTTTCCTCTCCGCCTGAATGGCACTGGATGAAAAGGAGTTTTAATGTAAGTCTTGACTAACACACGGGGCTCCTTGATCACCTACCAATAGGGCAAAACAAAGCTCTCAAACACCCTCTTTATGCTGGGACCGAGAAAAAAAAAATGGCCAACCAGGACACTTCCGCCCAGCTGTGCTCCAGGTTTGCGTGGTAAGGGGAGGATGAGACGAAGTCCCCAGCTTGAGCGGAACATCTCTCCTTTTATGGTTCTCATTAATCTGACTCAACACACACGTGTGTTGCTACAAGATTCCTACGGCATGTGTTACACCAGCCTAACTGGGTGCTAACATTATAAACCACACATCAACACTTCTTGCCCGAGTGTTAATGTCTATTAATGTCCTGCTGGGGGAAAAGGCCTGTAGTGCGAGCCCAGAGCCACAATCCAAGACTGCCTGCCGCAAGTCCTAGCCTCCGTGTGCTGATTTTAGGTGGCCTATTTAATTAAGAGAATTTCTAAGGCAGGGGTTGGGGGGGAGGGTATCTCGGTGTCATACTTGGTTTCTCAATCTCAAGTTGCGGAGGCGATCTTCACACCAGAAGCTCAAACAGCCACATAAACCTGGAGGAATTTAGGGCTGAGGACTCAGCCCTGTGGAATTTGGCTACTGATAGCCCAGATACCAAATTAGGTGGTTTCCACTGCCACGCTTTGATGTTTTGTGACGCAGTGATGGGGGACAGAAAGGGCTTGCCAGTGTCATAATGAGTTTGCTTGTCTGTGCATTTTCTAGATGGTCTATGAGACGGGGCACATTTCCTCCAACTCTACGTATTAAGTCACCAAGAGCCGGGGTACACGATATATGGGTCACCGACACAGCCTAAGAAAGTACACACTGTGGATTTCTTTCACACAGAACAGGAAGGACGCTAACTACCACATGCACCCACACACATACATACGCATGCATCGTAAAACAACCAGATGACAATTTTATACATTTTGTGGCGTTTCCGCCAGCTTTGCTAGGTATCACGGAGAGTGCGTATCTAAACCACACAACGCCATCCCTGCAAATAAAAAAGAAGAAACAGAAGAAGTACACACACAAGCACAACCGTCAAAACTGGATTTGCCCTTCTCTAAATTAATCCAATTATTCAAATGTCAGTTATATCTGTCACAGCCTGGCTCCTTGGGCCGAACCAAACTGTTAAAAATTAAAACTGTTTTACTTCGTTTAGTCTTGCCGCCTTTTTTAGTGTAAACTCCACGGTCTCGACAAAAAGTTGTGGGATTTGACACCCAGCGCAACACAACCCTATTGCTGTTGTCCATGCATAATTCACTTTGGAAATAGGCGCTTGCTTTAAAATATCACTGAAATATACATGTAACATATGCTAATTTCACTGCGTTGGCTTGTAAGCTCTAGCCACTAGGTTATATGTAAACTTCGCCAAGTGCACACACTGTACATAAAGGGATTATAAATGAAAGGAAATATCTCTGTCCCGAGCTCTCTGGCTCTAGCCTTGGCCAAACTGACAGCCCCAACTCCCAGTACCATCTAACATGCCCTTCCCGTGGAGAAGACAGCCTGTTCTCAGAGTCTTAATTACATCCCAGCTGACTGCCCAGCATTGCCAAAATCAGGCAACAAACGCTGGCCCTTCACTCACAATATGGTCTGCTAAACAGACTCCTGGTCACACAGAAAGAAACTTTCACAACGTGGAGAAATAAAGGGACAAGCAGGAGATCAAGGGAGAGCGTAAACAGTAACCTAGGGGATGCAAGAGAGAGAAACGATTCAACCCCGCCACGCAAAAAAGAAAAAAAAAAGGGGGGGGTGGAGGAGAAAAACCTTCCCTTCCCAGAATCCTCAGGCACCAGTGAGCAGCAGAATTTTAACAAAGCTATCCTTATTACAATGAAATCAAAGCCCTGCTCGGCCAGCCAAGTACCGCTGCTCCTCAAGATGGACCGCTGATACGAAGATTCAGTAGATTAATGACTATTAAGCCAGACTCACCCGCCCCACACGGATCAGGCCATTACAATTACAGAGCAGCGTGCAACATTCTACCATTGCAAATGGTATCATATGTTTTCCTGGCTGGCTTTTTGGGAAGGATTTTCGCTCCTTTGACATGGGCAGAAGGTACCAGAGCCTCACATTCATACCCACCTGTCCCTCATATCTGCACACTTAAAATTAAGTTTCTTTCTGTTCGTGTCCACATCGCACGTAAACACCAGCAAGCGAAGACGGTCGCCAACCTTAGAGGCTACTCTTGGCTTGCGCCCATTCTAAATACAGGCTCATGGCGTATCGACATTTACTTTAGGGAGCTTCTGGAAGGCCACTGTTCTCCAGAGCAACAGAAACCCAGATCAACAAAGGATCCTCAAAGAGTACTAACAGAGAAAGATCTGCTCTATGTGCTAAAATGTACACTGGGAGAACAAACAGTAGCTTCAAATATGAGGCCCAAATCGAAAGTTGCAGAGGCCGGGGCCGGGAATTTTACGCGTTGATTTCAGTACGGACACTGCGTTTCCAGGGGTAACATTTATTCGCCACCATGGGATCGGTGCCCACTGGCATTCTGTCATCTAGCAACCCCGGCTGATTCGCAATTAAGCTGCTGCTCACACGGGCAGCTCCACGTGTTACGCTCCAAGATGAATAGGGCTCTGGATCTGGTGATTTTAATGATGGCAGCGGAGCATCCTGAACAAGGCCGGGCCAGGGCCAGATAGCTAAACAGTAAAAAGAACTCAGACGCGATCAGCATAATTTACAAAGTACTTACACCTATATCCTCATCAGGTTTTAGAATTACTCTTATGTAAGGTTGGTATCATTCTGATTTTACACAAGAGGAAACCAAAAGGTCAGAGAAGCGTGGTGGCTCGATGGGGAGAGCAGGGCTTTGGACCATGGGAGCCCTACTTTTCCCACGGTCCTCTAGTCCTCTTTTCCCACGTCGCTCTAGAAAACAGAGGTGAGACAGAGAAGGTCACTCAAGATTTCACATGGAGAGTGCTAGATCAGAGAACACAAGTACACCTTACGTTACAGTAAGATGAGGGTACAGCAGGCACACCTTCGAGCAGGCGGCAGACGAAGCTGAGGTGTTAAGGGTGCCATTTCTGATGGCGCCACTCCTCCTCTCCAACATGGCCGCCCGCGGGTGAGGACAGTGAGTTTTGAGGAGAAAAAGCATGGCACCATTAAATACTACTACTGTTATCACTAGTACCACTCCTTCTCTTTCAGAGAAGCTGAGGCCCTCATCCCTAGGACGCGGTGGCACATGATGGGATTACTGATCAAAGGGGGTCATTACCCAGAATGGCCTAACAACAAGGAAACTACTACAGTTGCCGTGGTCAATAATTCTGAGACTCGTAAACTGTTCTTTGGTTTTTCGTTTGTTGGTTGGAAGTTTGAACCTGTGAGAAAATGCTTAGTGAAAAAAAAAAAAGTTTCATTATCATATAATCTGAGTTCAGCATGACTTAGCTAAAAACCATAATCTAATGCCTCATATGCAGCCCTAAAATTAAATCTCCACACTCCTTTATTCTTTGAATTGCTATGAAGCTGTAAGACAAGATAAAGGACGCAGGATATCTGGGCAGTGCTGAGTAATAGCTATTTTAGTGATTCATTATTTTCTGTGGAACTTAAATAATGAAGATTTGGAATCCTTTTCCCATTATAGAAACAGACTACATTCAAATTGCATCTTGAGAATTGATACCAAACATCCTTTGGGGATAAATTCCCTGCAATTTGAAGTCTGGGAAGGCAACCAAGATATATAATGGAAAGAACATGGACACATTTAACATGTGCTTAGACAAGAGATTAAAAAAAAAAAAAAAATACCCAACTTTAAAATCCAAGCCAATGAAAAGGGTTTCAAATTATGCTGAGGAGACATCTTTCTCACCAGCGATCTGCCTAAACAACTAATAAATGAAAAGAAAACATTTGTTGTGTTCTGGTTCCCTTCAACATAACTCTTCCTCAAGGTGTGGACCAGGGATTGGCAAACTGTGGCACCTGAGCCAAATCCTGCCACCTGCTTTAGTAAATAAAGTTTTATTGGAACACGGCCACACTCATTTACATGTCATCTATGGTGGCTTTCTCGCTGTAAGAGCAGAGCAGTTGTGACAGAGACTGTGTGGCCCACAGGGCCTAAAATATTTCCTGTTTGGCCCTTTCCAGAAAAAGCTTGCCAGCCCCTGGTCTTGACGAAGACCTACAATGACCCATGTGCCAGGAACTCAACCAATTCCAAGTAATTCACCCGTATGAAAACTGTTTAAATTTCTTAAATTTTAAGAAATATACTTTGTTTTATATCCTGGCAGGGGCTGGTTTCAACAGCAGTGATCAAAAGCCTAGCAATGAGTTGCCAGGATTATCAGGAACAACTGAGGAATTTTAGCAATCTGCTTGACGCTCCTTGCTGAGAGTCCTACTTTCCAAGTTAAGAGCCACTGATCTCACAGAGACACAAATCCAAAACGGGTAGCGTGGCTTTCGAAGCAACGGTCCCGGGTTCAAGTCCCACCTTCTAAAATGACTTACAAAATATTCAGTGGCAACCATCACTTTAACTTTGGGAGGCCCAGTCTCTTCTCTGGGAGGGTGAGGATATACCCTGCCTCTGTGAATTACGGAGAAGGAGATGGAAGGTTACAGTGGACATGAGGCATGTAAGACAAGGTCTGACTCTCTAAATGGGAGCATATGAAAGGCATTATTTCAGGATTTGCAGGCTAAACTTTTAAGAGTCCTTCCTTTTCATGCATTACCCTCACCTCATCCAAATATCTGTCATCTCGAGAAACTTTTTACTATACTGACCTGGCTCTCAGTGTATGAATTCCAAGTACCACTGAGAAGGGTCTTTGTTTTCCTCTGATTTTGCTTTTGAGAGCCCGAATCCCAGTCATCCTCTCTGCTGCCCCCATCCCAGGGATCTTCCAAATCTGGACTCTTCTTTTATATCTACTCTTGTCATAACTGGCAACCAAACGAGCTATCCTACAAGCTCACTTGCTGAGGTCCCCACCATGTTCTCCACGCAATCCACAGAGAATGATGCAAACTATCGAAGACCCAACAGGTAATTCAAAATATATACAACACTCAGCCCAGGCGAGATTTGGAGAGAAGTGCTTCCCGCTCATGCTAGAGAGATACAGAGGCAGAAACATGGAGAATGAGTTCTGAATTGAAATGCACATGTGCAGTGATTATGTAACAAGTTTTACCTGTGTCCCTGTGGTATCGTTGGGATCTTCAAATACCCACGAGAATCAATGTGCATTTGAAGGGCCTCTGGGAGCAAACTCAGTGTAGGCCTGTGAATATACTGCTTAAAAATACCTAAAACTGTCATGCATTTCGTTATTTAAAAAAATGCAACACAGGGCGCCTGGGTGACTCAGTTAAGCGTCTGACCTGAGCTCCGGTCATGATCTCAGGGTCCTGGAATTGAGTTCCAAGTGGGGCTCCCTGCTCAGCAGAGAGTCTGCTCATTCCTCTCCCTCTGCCCCTCCTCCCGGGTCATGCTATCTCTCTGTCTCTCTTGCTTCAATAAATAAATACAATCTTTAAAAAAAAAAAAAATGCAACACAGATTAGTCTTGGTTTAGTTCTGAAGAAAAGGCCAGTTTTTCCTACTGGATTTGAGTATAAGAAAATAAATCTCCCAGGACCTAAATACATATTCTATACTTGATACCCTATACATATCTTATGCACTTCATATATAAATTAAAGACTAATACTTCTTTCATTTTCTCAGTGGGCAGAGAGAAGATATACTTCTCATTTTGAACTTTGCTGTAAATTAAAGTAATTCGATTTCAGTTTTCAAATTCAACTTTCAAAGTAGCTTAAACAAAGCTTATGGATATTGAAAATAATGTGGACCACCGTATGCGCAGTATGTTTGAGATCTCACAAACTCTACGGGCTTCAACTTGCAATGTAAATCGTCCACCATAGTCTGATATTAGCTTCTGGCATTCAAAGGACAGATGTCCATGCTGGCAAAGAAAATACATAAGTAGGACTTTCAGATGATTCTTTATAAGTTTTCAGGTATCCTCATATCAGCAGACCGTGAACCTGTAGACTCTATGGGTATGGGGGTTGGTCGAACGATGAAGCAAGCATAGCACACAGCCCTATATCTATCTTCCTTTACTTGGAGGATTGAGCTTCTCACCTTTGCCTCTAATCAAAACACAGAGTAGAGCCTGTCTACTGCTTCCTAATGGGGACAGGGTCATGGAGTCTAAAGGTGTGAGTACGCCCCTGAAATTGAAAGAGCTCTGCTATGTCTGCCAGCTGTGGTCTTCAGACAGAAATGAAAGTGACAAGATCATGGGGCGACTTCCCCCCCAGAGTATGAACTTGAAGTCAAGCATAGTGTTTCCACCACTAGCCAGATCTGACTTCTTGTTCTGGACCCACCGAGAGTCCTCGCCATCAGCACTGACCATGAGCTGAGTGGACAAGCGAATGCTGTAAAAGACACAGTTTCCTGTGCTCTGCCTCCTGCAAGAAAGAGGCCCCTTGAGACCGTGCCCAACTCTGAATATGGTTCACGTGCCATCATGGAAAGTCTACAAGGGATTTCCCCAAACTCTGGGATGAGACCTGGTCGAAGAGGTTACCAGAAATGGGGAGACAGTGAACAGTAACAGGCAGCGGGAACCAGGAATAGGGCCAAGCGGCTCCAAACCCGTGACTCAACGGGCTCTCCCTGAAGTGGGACAACTCGATGTGTTCGAGGACTACCACGTCGAGCAGTGGATTCCCAAGGGGCCCTGTGCAAAGTCCTCTTTCACACGTCTGTACAATGGAAGAGACTCAATGATTCTACCAAGGATGTATCACGGCTCAACTAGACTGATCACTGTCAGCGCTGGTCATCGTCATGGAATTCCCCAGGGCCAGTCCCAACATATGCTGCCTGATTTAGCACCCAAAGTAGATTTCAAAGCAGATTTCAGGTAAAGCTGATAAATGCCTGACCAGACCTAAAACTGGAATGTCTCTGATAATAATGAAACACAAGCCCGTGCATCTGGCTAGCAAAATCCGTCTTCCCGGCCTCAAACAGAAGTTGGAATCTGCCTTTGGAGCTCCGGTGAATTAGCTCCAAGAATTTAATACCTGTTGCAATTTTCTCCAATTTAGTCTATGAAATAATAACACAGACAGCAATTACCATAAGGAAAAACTTTCAGGTGCAATAGCATTAGTTCAACAGCTGGGATCAAGTGTCAGCCCAGAATAACAAATTTCATTCATTTTATCTCTAGCTCTGGAGACATGCTCCTACTAGCTTTGATAGTCAGGAATGTCTGTTGGCTAAATGACTCTGCAGAGCTAGTCAAGTGAGGGCGGCCTGCGACAGTTTAATTGGGCTGCTTGCTAGAACTCTATCTGGGGGCTATAAGCAGTGGGCTATAAACCAGCGGAGAGCTGCACTGAGCAGAGCAGCCTGCAGGAGGAAAGAAAAAAAGGAGAGCTTCGGATGGCAGTCTCTCTCTCTCTGACCCTGGCGTCAGGTTGGCTACAGGTGAACGGGAGCCTTGTGGCTCCTGCTTGCAAAAGAAAGGCGGGGGCGGGGGGGGTACGGGGGGGGGTGAAGCGAGCAATCAATGATCTTGTATTGATTTCTGGACACTGTGTCCTAGATCCACTCCAAGATAGAATGACAGGTTTTGGTTTTGTGCTTGCAAGAGACAAAAATGACTAGCACCAGCCCGACCGGTTTCTGATCACATTTCCTTTAGAAACATGCCACCCATAGATTCCCCCCCCACCCCCCCCTGGACAGGGAAATCCAAACAAGTTTATCACTGCAGAAGGAGGGTTAGGGGCTGGTTAATCAGCCATCTGTCTTCGCTGCTCTGGATCTGGGAGTCAAGGGGTCGAACGCTGGCACAATTGGGCCCTTTGGTTTTATCTCAGGTAACCCCCCCCCGTCTCTGGTAATTGAACCCATTCCTCACGGTCAGAGTTCCTGTCACTCATATTCAATGTCTGTCATTACCGAGAAATGCTTCATGTCATATTACACTGACAGAACTACCACAGCAAGGCTAGCAAGACTCCCCCAGCACCAGAGGTAAGACGATGGGAGCCTCTTTCAGACCAGTGATGTTTAACATTTTATGTGCTGACACTGTGTCTGTAAGCACAAGCTAATGAAAGTCGGGTACATGGGAGATAAAAATTCATACTCTTCCTCCTCTGGGGGCTGCCAGGCAACATCAGAAATAAAACAAGTTGGCAGCCCCGACGATACCATTGCACCAGGGCCACGGAAGGCGTTTTCTGAGTGTGGTACGTGGATTTACACACGGACACACTCACCCACCAGCACGCACGTCCCTCATTTGTTTTTGACGTGGCCTGTGGACAAGACTCACTTATCCCCTGGCAGGGCATGAGTCACTGTCACAGGGTGGCTAGCCTCAGAAATCAAAACTCTCCTCCGAACGGACTCTGACACTCTCAAACTAGGAAATGCAGAGACGGGAAGGCCCGGCACCGCCTGTAACAAAGAACGACGCCGTCGTTCCGTCTGGAAATCTCACAGTGAGTTCTGAGCAAGAGGATGCCCCCGACAGGTGCTCAAAGGCACAAAGCCCACACTTGAGCACCATCGACTCCTCACTCCCAAGGCCTCTGACCTACTTTCCCAGCTGCAACACCCCCATTTCTTCCCAGGCAGCTTACCCGGAAGTCTCCATGCTCCTCACCCAATCACACTTTCCCCTTTGGTGCCCCCGGGCCCTTGCACAATCCCCTTCCCTTTGGGGAGCTTTTC
Source organism: Procyon lotor (assembly GCA_028646535.1). NCBI lineage: Eukaryota > Metazoa > Chordata > Mammalia > Carnivora > Procyonidae > Procyon > Procyon lotor. Next base: position 24,237,469 of record CM053620.1, read on the forward strand.
CTCTGCCCCCTCCTCCTTCAGAGCCAGCCCATACGCTGCCAGCTCTGTGGATGTGGCTCCGAATCCCCCGAGCGGTCTGCCGCCCCCCTTGTGGTTGAGAGTATGGGCTCCGGCATGACGCTGGGGTAGACTGAATCCTCATTCCGGCCCTTCAGCGAGAGTTTGTGAACTGTGCCTCCTGCTTCCTCAGCCATACGCTGGGGTGAACAGGAGCATCTACCTCACAGGGCTGTTGTAAAGATTGGATGAGATAACCCATGGTTCAGTTAGGTTGGTTATCTGGTTATAAAACAGAGCCCAGGACAGAGTAAGCTCTCAATAAATGTCTGCTATAATGGCAATAATAAAACAAGGACTATTACGGCCATTGGTATTCTCCTAGCACTCTGTTTCTCTTAATAATACGACATCTCATTTTTCTCTGCTTTCGGGTGACTGCTTTCCACTGCTCGCTTCCTCTAGACAGAGTGGAATCAGTACCCCCGGAGCGAGCACGTCAGGACTGTCCGGCTCCGTCTGAGGAAGACTCGCAACCTGGGTTTCATGCGCCCACAAGGGGATCCTAACCTGGGTCTCGAGGACAGGATGGGGGGCAGAGGGCTCGGCCTTGGGGACTTGACTTCCCGGAGTCCCAGATCCTCTGCCTCCGGGCCCCTGTGTCCTTGGGAAAGTTCCTTAACATCTTTTTGCCTTAGTTTTCTCTTAAAATCAGGGGTAATAATAATAATTAAAAAAATGCCACTGTGATAGTCCTGTTAATTCACGTTAAGCATCGAAAAAGTACCTGGTACAGAGAAGCACTCGCTAAGGACTAGCTAGCTCTGTAATTATTCAGGATTAACTGAGTAAATAATACATGAAAAGCCCCTGAGTGCTTATTAAAAGTTCAATTAAGAGTTATTATTCGCCATAGGAGTCGTCTGATTTTAAGCCTCCTGAGGGCAGAGGCCCTGCCTTACTGATCTCCCTCATCCCCGAGAGCCCACAGGAGGTAAGCGGGCCCTCTGAAGAAAGCCTGCCACCTGGACCTCCGCAGTGACTCCAGGGGCCTCCGAGTCAGGCTGGGCCTTTATTTGGAGTTAGTGCTTTGTCAGCCAGAAGGCTTCCTATGGCCACCAGCCTGTGGGCTAACTGTCTTTTGCTCGGATCCCTCCTCCCCAGTTCCAACGCTATTTGCGCAAAAGGTCACACCCCCGAAGCCTGGTAACTTCGGATTTAAAAATCAGCTTGACTTGGTATTTTAGAGGAAACATGCCGGGCTTAGTGAGTCTAATCTCTCTCTTTTAAGATTTTTTATTTATTCATTTGACAGAGAGAGAGAGATCACAAGTAGGCAGAGAGGCAGGCAGAGAGAGAGAGAGGGAAGCAGTCTCCCCACTGAGCAGAGAGCCCAATGTGGGGCTCCATCCCAGGACCCTGAGATCATGACCTGAGCCGAAGGCAGAGGCCTTAACCCACTGAGCCACCCAGGCGCCCCTAATCTCTCTCTCTTTTAATATACTGGGGCCGGGGCACCTTTTAACCTACCTGACCTAGCTTTAAACAAGCCTCTGCTTCCACACAGACCTCGGCCTGAAGCAGAATTATAATGGAAAAGCTCTGCAGGGGACTTTCCATGCTCTGCTTGAGGGGGCAACCCCGTGGAGACTCACAACCGCCCGGCGCTCCTTTGGCATCAGCCAACCGGTATTCACAAACTCATCCCCTTCCATGCCCTTCCCTGGAGAAAACCAAAATGGCTTGAGGGAAAGAAACAGCCGTCCTGCCCGTAGCTGGCCTTCTTCGACTGGTCTGCTTCGCTGGTCTCCTCCACGGGCTGGGCATGCACTAGACCAAGAATATTCGAAAGCTGCTTCGAGAAGCTCCCATTTCAGACAAATGCCAGGACGATGCCAGAGAGTCAGTGTTAGCTGTCACTCGTATGAGGAGAAAGTGGGCTACCACAGTCGGACAGCTCGCCCCACGGTCAGAACTCTCAATGTCAAGTCTATGTGAAGGTCTGCTGTGATCCAAGAGAAGATGGGATTCCCTCAAACACAGAATCCTAAGCTAGCCACCACTGGCAGTGAGCAGGAAGTAGTCTCTAAGTGTCAAAACAGGCATTCCTGACGATCCCGACAGCAAAGAGAACACGGTGTGTGTTTTTTAATTACATTTAAATCTAATGAACAAACCAACAAATTCCATGACCTTGATGACTGTTTCTCCTACGGTGCCTTGTAACAAGAGGCTACTGGTGATTTGAGATTATTTCCCCCTACTTCTAATTGTAGGAATCTGGGGGGCCAAGAGCATGGAGTAAGCCATTTTTTGATCGATCCATGGGAGCAAGCGCAGGCAAACCCAGGCGATAGGGAAAGAAGCTGAAATTACAGTGGCATAAAAATAATTCATGTTTCTCTCCGGGGCACTATCACTATCAAATTGGACAAAATAATATGTCAGATACAATCCCTGCACTCGGGCACAGACCCCATTCCCATTCCTGCTCCAGAGCAGACGGTGGAAAAGAGTCCAAGATGCCGACTAGACCCGCACACACTCCACTGGTAACCGTTTTCTGGAGCCCCACAATGAACCGGGACTTGAGACAGGACAGTTTCAGATCTCAAAGCACCACACTCTCAAGAATAAAAATGAATTCTCTTCACCAAATCAAGGGGGGAAAGCGTGCTGCAAAGAAATTTCTAATGCTGAAATACTGCATTGCCAAATGTTCCTGTCAAGTTGTGGTTTAATTACCTTGGCCCCCATGCCTCTTATAATCACCTGTCATTAGCAACAATGCGTGCATCTGTTTACGCGTCTGTCAGAAATGCCAGGCGGCTGAAGCCAGGGGAGAAGAGAACTTTTAGTGGGAGATGGCCTCAGTTGAAAAAGGCCGCCAGAAAGTTGACCCATCTCCCCCCAGGGCCATGCCCCAAAAGACACACTAAGGAGAGGACCCCCGAGGCAAGTATCTGAATGGCACAGGAGCGACTTTTCAGTAGGGTCGGTTAGAGATCCCAAGACCAAAGAGGACAATGCAGGATGCCTCCTTTCATGGCACTTCCGCTTGCTTCCCGGAAGTAACACTTGTGATGGTGTGTTCTACCTGCACTGTCTTAGGGTCTTTCTGCCCCTGGTGTCCTCCTCAACCCTGCAAGGTCACCCCTGGCCCCTACTTCCTCCTTTAATTCTCCTCTCCTTCTCCAGGGACTAGGTCTGTTTTTCTTGCCACTTAGTAGATGCCACTGCCTCCCCTCACTGAGCCGATTTTCTCCCCAAAGACTGGCTTCATAACAGGCCCCAAGCTCCCTAGAGCCCTCTTGCTGCTCCACATCCCTAAAAACAAACACAGATCCTTTTGTTTTGACATTTTAGCACATCCACGGGGTGGGGGGAGCTATATCATAGCTGCTATTTATCCAATAGAAGATAGGATTCCTTACAGTTAGCGGGTCATGACACTAGGGTTTGGTCCTCTTCCAACATGCTAAGTTGGTTAGAGTTAAAGTTTTGTCATTAACTCCCTTTATTTAGTTTTCTCTGCCTTTAGTTTCATCATCTACAGAATGGACAAAACAGTATCTCACCTTTGGAGGATTACTGTGAGGAATAAACATGAAAAGAATACATAGGAGCATCAACACGTGTTAGGTCCTCAATCTCAATACCTGTTGTCTCCATGATGATTCCCTCCTTCCCTAAAAACCTTCCCAACTCCTCAGGAGCTCACGCTTTGCTGAGGGCCGACGCCATGTACTTGTCGCACAAGAACGCCTTTTTTTTTCTGACGTAATTATGACTGGAAGGCCTACCACAGCACTGGGCACGCGTGGAAACCTTTAAAACGCTTTATAAACGGAATTTGGATTCCTTTTTATTCTGAGTCAGCAAACACCATTATGGAATGAAATCTGTCCCCCCACCCTGGGGTCGAACCCCTCCTGCCTCTCCGCCCCCTCTCACTTCCTTCTCCCTCAGGCGCCATGCTCTGGGCCGGCTGGCTGGTCCTTCTCCCCAGCTCTGTCCCGTGGGGCTCCCTCAGAGATCCCTAAGAAGCTCTGTGCCTCTCCTCCCCAACTACTCACCTGTTTCCTTTCCTCCACAGTCCCCCTCGTCTGACCCTGTCTTCTTTATTTGCTCACCTGTGTTCAGTCTCCCCTCTACTCGACCCTACACTTCACCAGCAGGAGGCCAGCTGTGTGTTTTGTTCCTCCTTGTCGCTCCCGTGCCAAGTACACAGTAAGTGCTCACTAAATATCTTCTGAGTGAATGAACAGCACGTTGCTTTCTTCTTAATCCCCTAAGCATCTTCATGCCGCTGGGCAGTCGGACACAAAATAAGGATGGTCAAGACTAACGCCAGACTCTAGTCTCACTAATGCTCCAAGAGGTGCTTTGATGTGGCCAAGCGCCGACAGAAACATAAGAAACATTCTTACTAACCCTGCCAGAGAAGGTGGTAACCAGGGGAAATCAGGCTTTTGCCCCCAAACGAGGCCCACCAAGGACTCGGAAATGAATTGGGTCTTTACAAAATATCTCTTCTACCCTTCCTTGTGCTTTCCACCCTCACTCCTGCCCAACCAGGTTCCCTCAGCACCTTGAACGCGAGCCTTCACCTTGTCTGTGGCCCACGAACAGTGCAAACCTTGCTTTAACCAACGTCCCCCGCTGGGCCGCTCCTGGCTCGGCTCCACTGTGAAGGCAACGGGGAAGGCCAAGCTGCACCTGCTACCCCGGCTGGAAGGGTGGAGCCACTTTGCTCCACTTTCTGAAATTTAGAGACCTGCAGCCCTTCCTCTAACCGGGAGCCATACCAGGGCCCGTCCTGAAGGCAGCCCCCCTCGGCAGCTCTGCGCTTCCTCTTTGGAGCACAGCCTACATCCCTCCAGCCGCCTCTTCTCTTCCACTGACCGCTATACTCAATGATAGTTATCTCAGGAAGCCATGTTTCGGGGCTGGCCAAGGGGCATCATCTCACCTTCGACGACAAGGGAATGCCATTTTGTTCCAGGAAGAGCTTCAAAACCTCAGCCACACTAGGTTTCGAGCACAAAAACCATGCTTCTTTACAAATCAGAGACCCATACACAGGTTGCCATGCTTGTGAGACATACTTTAAAAGAAGATGATTTCTTCTGGCCCACAGTGAAATCAGAGAACACGACCTTGCTCCTTGGGGTGATTTCACTGTAGTTGCTAGTTCCTGTTTCTTAAGATGGGGTCAGGCAGATCTGTTCTCTCCCTTTTCCCCTTGTCTCTTGTACATTTCAGAATGGGTGGGAGAGAAAACTGCGAACCTTCTCCATCTACGTCAACAATCTATGAATGCCTCTCCCTGGGCAGGCATGAGAGACAGCCCCTGGGCACCACACTCCGTGCCGGACCCCAGCCTTCACTCTCAAGTTTAAAGCTATGGACGGAGAAAACAAAAATGCACTTACTTTACAGATGTGGGGGGGGGGAGCAGCTACTCGAGGGTATTTTACTAGTTCAAGATGGTAAAAGAAATCAGCACCAGCACTCAGTGTTTCAGAAAAATGTGCTGTGGAGAATTGACACTGTACCTATAATTTTAAAAGATTTGCTCATTTAAACCAACCGGCAGTATTTTCTGCCACATAATGGAGAAATTCACAGGATGCCGGGCCCCCTCATGGCTTCTGTGGCTATAAAAGCCCCTTCATGCTGGATTTTTTATATTTGGTAAATTAATAGTTTACTGCTCCAAGATTCCTACGTGTTTATATTATTGCTTTTCTAACATAAAAGTTTGCAGTTGTTATGGAAACATATGGTAGCATTTGCTGCTAAATTTTAAATGCATTTTCTACCCCTGTTACACACCTGAAATGAAGCCAAAAACTCTCTTTGCTTTACATTAGGGTGAAATTCAAACTGGTTTGGGTGACTATAAATGGTTACTGTTTGTCTTGGCTCCTACCTGTATCAGATTTAGACTGAGGAATCTTAGGGAAGAAATTACACGGGATAAAATGGATATTTCAAAATTACAAGGCCTGCAATTCCAGTGGCTCCAAATATCAGCTTTCTGTTTCATCTCAGTCTGCCAGAGAGAAAATGGTGGGGCTGCGAAGTCAAAGATCGACAACGTTTACGCTCCAGAGCCAAAACCTTCTTGTTTTGATTATGCTGGCGGAGAAGGCTGCAGATCCTGAGCAGTTGAGTCTTGTTAGCGAATTCAATGGTTGTAGATTACAATGGTGCAAGACCCGAGTTTTAGCCCCTGGCTTCCACTGGAAATGACAGAAGTAGAAATTCCGTCAGCCCATTTTGTTCAGCAATTTTCCTCCCTGAGTACCTCACGATTCACAAGTAGCTGTTTGTGTGGACTTTTGGCCCCTGGGGAGGCTGGCTGGGAAACAGGCATGGGGCAGGTGGCCTAAGTGGCCCGGTTACGCATTTCTCCACACCTTAACCCAAGTCGGTCAAGTCTCCGTGTGCAATGTAACTCATCAGAACTACCACTGGAGCAAACGGAGCGATGTGGCTTAGAAAAACATCAGATGAGAAAGACAGATGCAAATTCTTGCCTGCCTGAGCATTTTTTCTGGGACTTGCAATCCAGATAAAGCAAGGGTCACAGAAGAGCTTCAGATGTGTGCCTCTGGTCTTGCTCTGGGCCCTGGGAGACCTAACTCCCACCTACATCTGAGTCCTGTGGGCTATGTTCTTTTATTCATTTTGGCGCATTCGTTCAGAGTTGAGATTAGTTTTCATGGGTTAACTCTCTGGCTTTTCTTCCCGGGCATATAACCATGCTATTTGGTGAGGAGTTTCACTTTACATTTCAGACAAGATTAAGTAATGTTTCTATATATTCGAAGTGAACAGGGAAAAGAATTAGGATGCTTTTCTAAGTACAGAACTAGAGAAGTTGCCAAAGATTTTTGCTCCAGAGGCCCTTGGACAGTAAGAAATAAATGTGAATTCTCCCCGCGTGGTACATATTCAGAGGGCTCTCCGGCAGTAACCGAAAGAGTAAGGTGATACCCTCCCTGCCTTCCTGCCTTTTTTCATCAATTCAAATAAAGAATTTCACGTTCTAAGGCATCTGTTCTAGGATACATCCAGGATGCTGTCTAAGGAAGCCAAGAGCTCAATATAGTCATGACACGCACAGCCTCATCACCAGCTCAGGTTAGAGCCCTCACAACACACGGAGGATTACCACATTATTTTATTATACGTGAGTAAATATATAATATCTACAAGCAATAGAAATGCAAATACTGTATTATTTATATAGCATAAGGAATAGATACACTGTTATACGCGGTGTTGTATGTTTTCATGTTTCTCCACCTTTCCTCTTCTTTAGAGAACAGACAGAAGGTAGTATTTCTCAATCCATCAGGATGTAGGAAAATGCGATGATTAAAAAGAGGACACCAGACCTCCCACTGCCTGGGCTCGAGTCCTGATTTGGTCACTTACAAACCATGGTATTTTTTGTAAATTCCCTCGCCTTTCTGGGTCTTGGGTACCTTAACTGTAAAATGGAAATAAAAGTAGTACTTCCTTCACTGGGCTGGTCTGAAGAGTTTAAAAATAAGGCCATAAGGGTAAAAGACTTAGAAGAGTACCTGGTGTAGAATAAAGAGTCACTGAAGCCAGCTATTTCATTAATTATGATGACGGTCATCACCATCTTCTTCATCAACAGCATCATTATGATTAAGATCCACGTTTCTTGACCCCTTGGATGCGTAAGGCCAATGATTCCTAAGCTTGATGATGTGATCCCCCGTCATGACTTTTAGCAATATCCATGAACCACCCTCCATTGAATTTCTAGCATTTTTCTTTAAATTAACCTAAAAAAAATTTTTTTGACCCCAAAACTTCAAGACTGACTTCACTCTTGTCCTCACCAGTATCATTTGAGAACCATGGATCTAAATGCTAATTATGCTTTTCTAATCTAAAACAAAATATATTACTCTTAAAATAAAAAGTGTTCATGAGAGTATGACAAAAACACTGTGTGTGCCCCCGGTGCGTGCATTTGACACTTTCGGGGTATCTGAGCTGGGCCCTGGCACATCTCAGGAGGGCCTACCTATGCAGGAACTGGGAGGTATTTCGGATTTGCCAGGAACCCACCACCCATAACTCTCTGCCTGGACAATATGCGGCCTTGTCAAGGGACTGAGCGAGGATGACTGTCCTAGGCTTACTTCACTAAGCATTTACTCAAGTCCAAATCCTGTGTCAGTGCTCAAGGACTGAAAATGATTCCCTTTTATCAGCCTAAGTTCCCGAGTAACGTGGGCGTCGTGCCGGTGGGTGGACCACAGAGAGGGTGAGGTCCTTGCAAGAGAGGGAAAAAAAATGCCACTCTATCCAGAGGTCTCGCCCGATTTCTGCACAGTGGATTAAATGTATTCTGACCCCAGTGCCAACCCGTTTTCATGTGATACATTTGGTACAAGAAAAGATTAATTACTTATGAGAAACAACCTAACATCTCCCCGGCAAATATATGATCGCCATAGAGAATGGGACATAGGTTTGTGCCTGCATCATTAGCTCAGGTATAACAGATGAGACGCTCAATGTGATGCATAATATGGTAAAGAAAACACAGCTGTTTGCTTCTGTAGGCGAGAGCATAGGTACAGTGCACCTGAGTCTGCAAACACTTAATAAGCCCTCAACAACAGGGCTGTATCACTCAGAATGGCGATGACTGAAAACCATTATCCATGGATAATTAACTATGTCAGGACACTGAGGCCCTAACATCAGGTCCTCATAATTCCCCACTAAGGGAAAGACAGTAAGACATTATTATATTACTAATATTTAATAAGAAGACTGTTCTATTTGTGCGTTATTAATGCAAGCTGTAAGTTACAGCAGCATTTGAATTATTATTAGTTCTTTGGAGCACTCGATCACTTGAAGGGCAAAGCCGCCCTCCGAGCTTAAGAACCGTAAAGAAGTACTTCCATTTGGGATTAAATTTTTTTTTTTAAATGTTATTTGCAATTTGTTCTGTTTATTCTCCCTCTGATCACATGAACATTTCCACGGTGCACATGTATCAGCGGAAAAGCCATCGCTAAAATGACCAATATCGAGGAAGCTCCAAGCTGCACACTTGTGAAACATTTCTCGTGAACTCATTTGATCTTTACAAGAAGCCCTTCATTTGGCTTTCTCCAAGTATCCTGGTCATTTTGAGACTCTCCCCTGTAACACAAAGTATTTAAATTTCTCAGTAACAAGGCTTTCTGACACTTGAAGACAAAAGCCCCTCTCCATTTATTAAGACGACTTCCAACTGTGTAGGGCTGTTCTTTACCTCGTAATTAAAATAGCACCTGAACAGGACCATCTGTGAACGTGGATTAAGTTTTTACAAAATGTGAATATCCTTTCATTTCTTTTCTGCCAAATGCCTCCAAACCTCATACATATTTCGTGTGACATACCAACAACCACAAGAAAAAGGGCATGCTTAACTAAACTTTCACTACAAAAAAAAAAAAAAAAAGCAAGAAGGAAAATGAAAGGAGGGTGAACATCGTGCTCTTCACAGCAACCTTCCATGCCTCAATTATATCAATAAATTAATGTGCGGCTCCGTAATTTGCTCTAAGAATAAATGAGCTGTCAGTCTTCACTGGCTGTTTCTAGGATTCTGTCAGTTGACGGCAGCCCAAAGACACGGTGTGCCACTTAATTTCCCTCTTCCTTTTTCAAATACACACGTTTTGGAAAAGACATTATTTATACAAAAGCCTGCCAAGACCCTGGGTTAGGATGGATTTGGATATACAGACTATTTCACGAGCTGGTCTTATTTAACCAAAATAAAGTCTCTTTGGGGGTTTTTTGCACAAACTGCAAATCCATAAATGCGGAGATTATAAACATTGATACAGACATTTCTTCCAGAGGGTTTTCTGACCTGATGTTAACTTTACATTAGAAATTCATGTTTCTTTAGAAATGTTGGCTTATTTTAGCGAAATGGTTCCTTTGGTGCAGTCGGGGCTGTGATGTCAACCTGGCTGCATTCTAACAGCCCTTATGAAATATTTACGATGAAATTCAGCCACGCATGCGTAACAGCTGACTTTAGTGGCGGCCAGGGCTTAGGCTTACTTTTTGCTTTTTATTAAAGGAAAGAAATTGTTTTTATATTTTCCTCTTCTCCAGAAGATCAAACCCACATGTACTGAACAACGTCCCAGACCACATCTCCATGTGGGCACCAGTCCGGATCGGTGAGACTGAGAGATTATTCTGACCACATGACATCTCTGAGCCATAAAAGAACAGCTGGGTTCCCCCATGGTGGAGCTGGGGAGAAGGCATGAACTCCAGAGTGCCACAGGAGAAATGGCGATCACCAGCAGCGGAGTCCCTGCCCTTGCCCGCGAGGATCCAACTCTGCCTCAGATTCACAACTGCCAACCTCACTGTGGACACCCTTTCTACAATAATGATGAACACCACATACCTCATTCACTTCTAGAAACTCTTAGATGCTTTCTCTGTGAAAGGAAAGACGAGAGACTGACAAGTCAGAGGCAAAATAAAATACACACACACACACACACACACACACACACACACACGAATATTTCCTCCAAGCAAGAACCCACGCAGAGTAGAACCATGTCATGAGATCACAGAAGGCAACACCCGGATGGCATTCTGGTCTCTTGGCCGGGGTCATTGTCTCTATTCTTGAGAAGTGTGAGAAAGCTGTATGCAAAGAGTGGGCGAGACTTCCATTTTATATCAGAATCCCATCCACACCATCCAGTGTTCAGACAGGTACTGAGTAGTTTGCCTGAATGTTAAGGTACAAACATAAGAATTTCTGCTACCGTGGGGGCAGGCGCCTGGGTGGCTCAGTCGGTTGAGCAGCTGCCTCTTGCCTTCGGCTCAGGTTGTGATCTCGGTGGGGAGACGGAGCCCCGTGGCGGGCTCCGTGCTCAGCGTGGTGCTCAGCATGGAGCCTACTTGAGATTCTCTCCCTCTCCTTCTGTTCCTCCCCTGGCTCACACGCATGTGTGTGTTCTCTCTCAAATAAATAAACCTTTAAAAAATATATGAAAAAAAATTTCTGCTAATGTTTAAGCAGTTAGAAGACTTCATAAGTACATACGCACAATCTCCATTTTCTACTTCTCTTGAAAACCTAGAAGACCTAGGAACACGGGTCCAGCCTCACCTCAGCGCCCCCTGACCCCGGCTTCGTTCACCTGGGGTGATTGCCAGGCCCTGGGGACCTTTGAATTTGCAACCCCTTGCCTGAATTCACTAGAAAACTCACAAATATTGAGGTATCATGCTGCTACCAGGAAGAGTTCAGAAGGATACTTCCTTGGGACGCCACTTGGGACGCAATCCTGGCATGGCCTGGAGCCTCTGAACCCCCTCAGTGCAAGTTTCATTCTCTTGGTTATGCAAGCCCAGGGCTGGTGGTCTTGTGTGGCTCCGGGCGGCCGTGAAAACACTCTGAGATGCCCAGGGAGAAAGCAGCAGTTCCGGGGTGAGGCAGAGCTCTGGAGCACGGCCCTCGAGGCTTTGCTCCAACCGGAACGCAGACCCTGGGCCGCCGCCTGACTTCCTAACGTGCCCCCTCCGACTTCCCTGTTGTAGCCTGTTGGAGAAGCTGCTCGAAGATTCTCAAAGGCCCCTCAGAGCTCTCGGAGCGAGCCTACCATGCAGAATTTCAAACGAAGAACCCACCGCAGAAAGAGCATTTACAGTCACTCTACAAACAAGCTAAATGAAAGACTTGTGTTCGGTCATTAAAAATAATAATGCCAGAGCCCCGAGGGTTGCAACGTAAAGCTCAGACTTCTCGTGAGGAAAACAGGAAAAGGAGTGTGTTTATTATCCCAATAAGATAACCTGCTAATTTATTTAGTAGGCAATTTTAGAGTACACGCGTTCACAGCGAAATCTCACTTGATCAGATTATGCGAACAATAACCACCACCAATAACAGGCTTGCAGAAGCCCCGGGCCCTTTGGGGTTGGGGGGGGTGCGGGGGGGTGCTGCCGGGAGGTTGTGCGGACGCCCACCCCCTCCGCCGCGCCGTCCCCCGGCCGGAGCCCGGAGTTAGTTATAGAGTTATCTCTCTCCCACTTTGCAGATGATGCCTAACATCATGACAACAGAGAAGAGGAAAGGTCTCCGGACCTGCCTCCCTACAGCAAGTTTCTGTAAAGTAATGAATACAGACAGCTTGGGGACCATCCACCTGCGCGGCCTGCCTCTTCCTGCCTGCGAAGGGAAACCACCAGGGATTGGCAGAAGGTACTCGTCTGACAGGGCCGGGACAGCCTTTCTCTGCGGTGACAGCCCGGGCCGACCCTCTTCAACTTGACCCGCCGTAATTCCTTCACGAGGCGGCGGCCGGGCGGCTGACAGTAGCAGCTGCAGCGCCTAAGCGAGATGGATGGAATTTTCCTAACTAGTTCCCCAAGTTACATTTTACCTTCACGATAATTTATGAGCTGCTCCGGAGCCTTGAAGAGACAATATGCTTGCCATAAAATTAACTGTAACAGTCTTGTAGGTTATAATTAACACTGGGAGGGTAGCACCAACTGGATGAAACACATGGTGTAATTGATGGTGAAACTGGAAATGGAGCGCTCGCTGCCTTGGTAGTGCCTCTGCTTTCCGAGGGTTAATTACGATCCCCTTCCAGGGCCCTGTCTTCCAGGAGGGAAGGGGCCAGAGCTGGGCAGGGGGAGGGAGGGGGCGGTGGAGGTTTTGCTGGCAAGGCCACGGGGCACCTGGATGGATCCGGAGGCTGTCTGCAGTCTGGGAAGAGACGCACACCGAACGGAGAGCCGCGCCGAGCATCGGGCAGCGAGCTCCCTGGCATTCACGGCGAGCCCTACACAGGCCTGCCGCATAGACAGGACTTCGTTTTCTTGGTAAATAGCATCTTTTCTTTTTTTTTTTTTTTTTTTCCAGCGAAGAAAAAGATACGGATAAAAAGAAGAGACTCGGAACTTCCAAAATGCCCTTCAAAAGGCTGACGATATTTATTTAGAATACGACAGAACTCGAGCATTTCAACTTGACGTGGGCACGTCTTAGTGAAAAATGAAAATAAGTCCACTAAACCGAATGGTTTATTGAACTAAAAAGTACCCTGTCCACAGGACAGTATGGAGAGAAAGCTAATCAGAAAAGTGTCAATCACGCCCATCCTGGAGAGAAACGCTAAACTATTCCTCTCGTGCATGGATACGGAAAGGCCTGATCGATACCCGGAAAGCAGTGCCTCTTCTAAACACACTGGAATCACTCAAATAATTTCAATAAGTAACGTGAAGATGATTGACCCATTTTTGGTTTTTGATTTGTTTGTTTTGTTTTCTGTCCTGTGACAAGAGGCTGGGACTCATTCTGATGTGTGATACAACAGTGTCCCCTACAGGCCGGCAGAACTGTTCCCTCCCCCTCCTCCCCCCATCACGGCCTCAGCTGAATGCAGAGTCCAACTTTTACCTACATAACCTGGAAATATACGTTATGGCGTAAATTGGTAAGATGCACTGGGGAACATCCCAAGACACAGTAAGATCGTGACTGTGCGTGGTACCTGGTTTCCTAGACATAAACACATCGTACAGCAGGGGACGGACCTATCACAGAGTAGATACAAGCTCCCGGGTCACCTTAAGGGAACCCACTCAGATCAGCCTTGACTAACCAACCCAACCGGGGCTCAAAATTACTCCACTTAGAGGATTAACAGATTCCGGGAGGCTAAACTTTGGTGTCCTCCTCGGCGTTCCTACTCCCACTTTCTAAACGATTGTAACCAGTATAAAAGAGGGACATAGCTAAAAAGGTATTAATATTCCTTCAGGAGACTTCTGGCAGGGAGATTCATAAAGCATAGGCCGGGACTCACTTCTTTATAGAGAGAGGGGTACCCATGACTAAAAAGTACCCACGGACACATGCATGCCCCTCTCCACATGGAGGAGGACCCTGCAAGGGCTCTGAGCCCTACATTGTTAAGCCCTGCTGCGGTTCCCCCAGCGGCCTTCCAGCCTGGGTCTGAGCTGGGCCGCGCCCAATGTTAGCTGTGTTGCCTCGGGCAAGTTACTCTGTGTCTCTCTGCTTCTGTTCTCTCGCCTCCTGAACCATTTTAAACCCTGGCACCTAATGGTCCCCAATAAATGTGAGCTGCTGTTATTATTCCAGTGAGCACAACTGCAGATTTCAAGGACAGCGGAGGGAGAAGGGTGAAGCCATCAGGAGGTAACACCTACCCCCTCCACCTGCTCCCTGGGTTCTGACTCACAGAGCTGCACCTTGTCCAGCGGGAAGGTGCCTTCCAGGTCACCTGGATCGAGCTGCTTCCCTTTCAGATGAAGTTGCTGAGACCCTGAGTGTCTGTGACCAGCCCCGAGTTAATAGCCAGCTGGAGAAAGGATGCGAACTGGAGCTCAGGCCTCTCGTCTGTCAATTCTATGTGACGGTGCTGAGCGCGGGGCCTAGCACAGGGCAAAAATCTGCCTAGTGTTCCCCCCACACCAATTCAGCAAGGGGGACCCCTACCATGAGACTGGGGTTTTACACGGGGGCACGCTCTCCGAGGATGAATGTGGCCAGCTTTATTCTAGACTTTTCTATTTTGATCTAAAGGTGGGTGGGCAATTTTTTCTGAGCTCCTAGGTACTTGCTCTGGGGTGTTTTACATGGGACTTCTTCATCGGCCCTATGAAATATTATTTATCCCCTGTGCAAGCTACACATGAGAAAAGTGAGCTTCAGAGGTGTTAAGAAACTTCCCTGTAATTGCCTAGAGTTATAGACGTGTGTTATGCAATACAGTATAGCAAATGCTGTGAAAGGGTTTATGCCCGGATTCTGTACGAAGAAAGTGGGAAGAGAGGGAAGAACCCAGGCAACCTGCTCAGAATCTGTGCTCCCCACCCCCACGCCGTGTTAAACACATTTGCTCTGGGGGCGCCCGGGTGGCTCAGTGGGTTAAAGCCTCTGCCTTCGGCTCCGGTCATGATCTCAGGGTCTTGGGATCGAGCCCCGCATCGGGCTCTCTGCTCGGCAGGGAGCCTGTTTTTTTCTCTCTCTCTCTCTGCCTGCCTCTCTGCCTACTTGGGATCTCTCTCTGTCAAATAAATAAACAAAATCTTTAAAAAAAAAAAAAAGAAGAAGAAGAAGAAGACATTTGCCCTGAAAGAAAGCAACCCCCTCCCCCGCATTTATCATGGAGAACCAGCTCCCTCTGGAAAGCAGCAGCCCAGATTTCATCCTGTGACCCACAGTCACAGATAGATTTCTTCCCTATTTCTCACCCCTTCTGGACACACACCGCTCCCTACCCACTTGCAGCCAACACAAATAATGAGAGTCACACGAGAACACTCCCGGAGAGCCGGCCACTTTCTTCCCTTTCTTCCCACTTTCTTTGCACCGAATCCTCACGGAAACTCTCTCACGGCGTTAATTACTCGGTATTGCATCACACAGTTCCCCCAGTCAAGTGGTGCTCATCTCTGCAACCTCCAGGCCTGTGATAGCGTCTGCTCCCAGCTAGGCCCTCGATAAACATTTGCTGAGTCAATGCATGACTGACAGCTCACTAGCGCGAACCCACAACCACCGTTCGTGAACCACTGGAGTGTGTTAACGCGCGCAATCCTCCACCACCTCAGAGGTAGGCCCGGCGTCTCTCTGAAGAGACATCTGGGAGTGTAACCTGGCCTGAATTTGAGCCTACCCCAAGCGAAGACCTCAAAGGGGACACCTTTTTTGAAAAGTCACTGGGAGCCTGGGTGCAGATTGTCTAAGGAGAAATGAGTGGGGCCCCCACCCCCCCAGCATGGCACTCCTTAGAAATTGGTATTCCGCGAATAGCTCAGTCATTCTTGGGACTCACCAGAACGAGGACAGCGAGGACAGCGAGTTTTATGACAAGGGATCGCTTTATAATGCAGATCAGGAGAGAAACTGTTACATCTTTCGACGGCAGGATCATATTTGGGTCCTAGTGAGTGCTGTCGGATATGCAGGATGGGGCAATTTACGTACACTTTTCGAAAGACATTTTCAGAGTTGCGCTGAGGAGCGCAGTTCTTGGCTGTCCTCCCACTAGAACGTAAGCTCCGTGAGAGAAGCCCCTTCGTCCGTGGGGTTCCCGGCTGCGTGTCCGGCACCAGGAGCGGTGCTGACAAACGGGCAAGCCCTTGGGAAGTGTTTGTGGAATAAATAAATGCATTCATCAATGCTTTCTCAAGAAGTTTAAGAAGCACAGCCTGTGAGAAACAGCCCACCACCAATCACAGTCAGAATCTGCCAGGAGTGGAGCTCACGCTGAAGCCTACGCGTTGATTTTACAAAAAGATGCGCAGAGGTCAATTGGCTTTTGTCTCCCATAAAACTGTTCAAATAATGACAGTAACAATGGTCATAACGTTAACAACACCGGCCTCCTTAAGATAAGTTGCTGTATCTTGGGGGAAAAAAAAAAAAAAAAGGTAACCCTATCTCTAGACTCATTTAATCCTCGCTCTAAATTTATACAATGTTTCAATTCCTACACATTTATGAGGAGGTTTTATGGAGTTACCGGGTTTTATGGAGTAATCTGGTTCAGATATACAAAGGACATTCTTCTGCTAAGGGCAGCAGAAAGCAGAGAAGGCAATTATTAAAGGAGATGGGACAGATGCATTAAGAAAGAGAGGCGGAGACGGCAACTAGCCGGCTGGTGGCTCCCCCTTTCTCCCTGCAAGCTCCTTTGCGTATCCCTGCCCCAGCCCCCCAAACAAACCCAGCGGGCTGCAGAGGACAGCTTCTGGCTCCCAACTCACTCGGCCAGAAGGAGTGGCAGCCCCGCTCTCGACCGTGAGGGGTAGCAGATGACATGGGCAGACGACCCGGTCACATGCTGTCTCAGAAGACCGAAACATCAGCCTTGTCATCCCCTAGCCCGTCCTGGAGGCCAGTGGTTCCATTTCGCGTGGCCACAGTTCCCGAGGGCGGCCAACAAGTTCTGGCCCGCATGGCAGGTCACCAAGGCTTGATGCTCATCGCTGCACTGATACCGTTAATGGCACATCAGGGTATTAGCAGGTAACTGCCTGGAGTGGGTAAAAAAACCAGAAGCCACATTTTGAAAAATTATTTATTTCAGAGAGACTACGAAGAAGGTGCGTGCGCATGTGGGGGTGCGGGGAGGAGCAGAGAGAGGGGGAGAGAGAAACTCAAGCAGACTGTGCTGAGTGAAGAGCCTAATGCGGGGCCTGATCTCCTGACCCATGAGATCATGACCTGAGCTGAAACCAAGAGTGGGACGTTTAACCGGCTACACCGCCCAGGGGCCCCTGAAATCACATTTACACTGTTTCCCCTCCTGGTCTAAGGGGCATCCTCTTGCGCGGAGAAATGGCTCTGGGGTGGCCCTTCCCCCCAGTTCTATTTCACTTCCAAGAATGTCAAGGGACCAGGAACAGCTGCCTCAGGAGTGAGACCCTGTCTTGTTGTCCTGGTCCCGGCTCAATTCCATGATGTCCACTTCTGGGCTCTTCCTCGAGTACCCGAATCAGCCTGCCCACACAGCGTCCTTCCTTCCCCGCTCATGCTGGAAACAGGGGTCACGGTGCAGTCTTGAGACTGAGCCACCAAAGAACTACAGGTCAGAGATCGCTCCTCACATCCAATCTCAGGGTTTCCACCTCTGGCGAGAGGAGATGAATTCACACCCAAAGCAGCAAGAGGCCGGCATCTCAAATGGCCATTCCTCCTCAAAATTAAAAAGGACGTCAAAGTACTTATGAACAGAGGAATGAGTTACAAGGAAAGCTCTTCTATTCAGCCAGCCACTGAATAACTCTGAGTCCCAGGCACTGTTCTAGACGCAGGGATCTGTGCTCAACAGGCACCAGGGTCCCAGTGCCCCTCCCCCCCCGCCCCGGGCATGGTTCTAACAGAGGAGTGATCTGGGCTGCAGGTTTTGCAGTCGGTGATCAGGCAAACCCCATCCTCACCAAGTTTACACTCTGGGAGGGGCGACAAAATGTCAACACGGAATCAAGTACATATACAATACATCTCAGGTGGCTCCTTTCTGTAAAATCCTACCCAACTGTAAGCTCCCTGACTCCAGGGCTAAGTCACCTTCCAGGTTCCTGCAAAAAAAGAAGGCAAATCCGCAGGCTAGCCGCTGTCTTCCCATCAGCCTGTCCCGCCCTTCCCCGCACGTTATTTCTAAACAGACCTCACACAGTGCCCTGCTCACCTTAGTATTTCCCAGAGCATTTAGCACAGTTATTTGTCCATAACGAGCACTCGATAAATAATAGTTCCTTGCTAAACCGGACTGGATCGACTTGTCAGTTTTATATGTAATTCAGGCCTGCCAGGAGGCAAAAGGAGAGCGCACACATCCACAGAGAAAACCGTAGGACCAGAGAGGATCCACGGAAGTACTTTCCACAAACTGCTTTCCTCGCTGCCCCCCGATCACAGTTCTGAAGCTGATTTGCTTTAGGAAAGGTCTTAACAGCTAGACTTCAGAGCCGTGACAAAGATGGATCCCATCCTAGAGGTAAACGAGACGGTGAAGGGTACGGTGACTACGGTCGGTGATAAGACGGTCAATAATAAGATGCTTCTCTTGTCCAGAAAAAGGGCTAACGTGACAGGCTTTTGAGCTGACGAAGCCCAACACGGGGAAGACACGCGTACAAAGCCATCTAGATCCAGCAAGTTCGTTTTAACTGGAAGCAAGTAGGTCTGAAAGCTTTTCTAAGAAACTGCCATAAACGTTTTTTAAACTGTCCTCAGCGCCATTTTAAGGCTCCTTGGACCCAAATGAAGCTTTCTGCTATGGGACTATCGAAAATCCTGTTTGAACCTAGAAGCGGAGGAGCTGTAAGCAGACAGAGTTTCCATTTCGTCAGCAACAACGCTCAGAGACGCTGTAATGGAGCAGGGCTATGAGGAGGAGACGAGGAATGGGGGGGAGGTCTCCCCAATAAGTTAGTGTGGCCACCTGCAGATGAACAAAGGGCTGGGCCAACCCAGGGGAGAAGGGAAATGGGCCCAGCTGTATTCTCACAACGACTTCGTTTGGAGCTCCCTTCCCTCAATGTGCCACATACCCCTAGTGGGCTCATGAGCTCCTTCCCACTTAAATGGGTAAGTGCTTACGTCGTCGGCCACGATTTTAAATCCCCTCATAAGAACCTAACGGTCTTAAATAAGCCTGTGAAAAGACATTCAAGACACCATTTGTCATCAGGGAAATGCAAATCAAAACCACAGTGACAAGTCTAGGATATCTACAATCAAAAATACAAAGGGAAGTAAGTGTCCGGTGAGGTTGTGGCGAATCTGCAAGCCTTGTGCACGACTGCTGGGAGCGTAAAAGGGGGCAAAGGACGCGGAAAACAGTCAGGCAAGTCCTCAAGTGACCGTGTGACTCAGCAATTCCACTCCTGCATTTGCACTCAGAGGACCCAAAGACGTGCCACGCGAAAACTTGTACACGAATGCAGACGGCAGTGCGATTCAACAGTGCCAACAACCCAAATGCCTAGCAGCTGGTGAATGGATAAACAAAACGTGGTCTAGTCATACCAGGGGAATATTACTTGGCAATAAAAAGGAATGGAGTACTTGTATAGGCCACAACACAGGTCAACCCCGAAAGAACTGTGTTAAACAAAAGAAGCCTGACACAAAAAAGTCATATCATGTAGGATCCCATCTACATGGAATGTTCAGAGCAGGCGAATCCATAGGGACAGAAAGTAGGTTAGTGCTTGCGAGGGACTGTGGGGAGAAGGGGGGTTCGAGAGTGGCTGTGGAGTTTCATTCTGGGGTAACGGAAATGTTCTGGAATTGGATAATGGTGATGGTTACACGATCTTGTGAATGTACCAAAGGAAAAAAAATCAATTGTAACACTTTAAAATGATTAATTTTTTGTTACATGAAATTTTATATTTTGCGAATTATATTTTGACAGGAAAAAATAAACCCTGATGGCCTGGCTTTCGTATTTTTTTTTTTTTTTTTTTTTGTATTTGCATCTTAGCAAGAATTTAAAGGCATTGTTTCCCAGTTAAAAAGCACTGTTACTTCTACAAGTGTGTTCCTCCACTCCCTGTGTTAGCCTCCACCCAGCTCTCGGCTCACTGTAACCCCCCATGGGCAGACACGGTCAAGTCAAAACCCAAGATAAAACATACACGGACTTTGGACAACATTTAGAAGATTTTTGTTGCTATTTTATTATTATTTTTTTTAAGATTTTTTTTTTATTTATTTGAGAGAGAGAGAGGGTGAGAAAGAGAGCATGAGAGAGGAGAAGGTCAGAGGGAGAAGCAGACTCCCCATGGAGCTGGGAGCCCGATGTGGGACTCGATCCCGGGACTCCGGGATCATGACCTGAGCCGAAGCAGTCGCTTAACCAACTAAGCCACCCAGGCGCCCCTTTGTTGCTATTTTAAATATAACTACTGTCTGGGCGACACTCGTATATGTAGACAGCGCAGTTCAACGTAAGAGCGCTTTCTATAGTACCACAATTCTACTCTGCAGACGGCTCCAGTGAAATACTCTTCTGAGTGGGTCGGCGCAACTTGCCAGGCTGCTGTGGTTAGCGATGGTCCCACCACCTTCCTTTCCACTGCCTTCCACAACCCCTTTCTGGGAACTGGCTAGAAGCTCGGCCCCGGATATAGTCTTCAGCTGGCTGCCAAATGCATTTTCTCATGCCCAGCCTCTCCCACGGCGTTCTGGGTATGGTACGTATCCGAAACACACAAAGGGGCTGATGAAATCAACTCACTGCAGTTTGAGAACCCAGAGTCGTGGGCTCTGCGCGCTGTCTCTGAGGGAGAATGCAGAGCTTTGGGAAGCCCGAAGTGGCTGGTGGGAAGCCAGGACACTGCTCACAGGGAGCTGGGAGAGAGCTTTAAGTACATTACTCTTATCAATTAACAGTAAGTGAACAAGCAGCTTATGACCCGCCCACCGTTGGCAATAATTAACATCACTATGATGGTTCTTTGGAAAAGGAATAAAGAAAGGAACGAATCCATCTACTCAATTAACATTATGTGCTTTGTCTTCCTTTTACAGACAAGAAATGGTAAAGTTGTGGTAAGAACAAAAGAGTTATCTGGGAGTAAAACGGGTATACAGTTTCCAAACATGCAAGATGTCGGGTTGGCCAGAGGCTGAAGTGGATGGCAATTTTTTTGTAGAGCATTTTCTCGAACACTTAATTTACCTACATTCGCTCAACGGAACGAGCCACCAGCTGAAAATAAAATATCTGATTCTCATTCCGACACGTTCAAGGCAAAGGAAGCCCATTGCTTTCCTTCGGCTGACTACGGATAATTATTCCACAACACACATGCCCTCGAAATTCTCTGCAATCGAGGAAAAGGCGCTAGGGATTTGTGGAAAATAAACCCAGGTGCCGATGTTTTGCTATATTTTATTTAGAAAAACAACTCGGGCCCAGACACAGAGCTGTACCTTTTCTTCAGCGCACTTTTCAAATGATAATTTCTTCCACTGTCACCATTAAATCTTAATCCATTCCAGCTCCTTGCATGGGTCATTGAGTCTATATGTACTGCTGTTATTTTAAAATGTTTCCCCTCGGTAGGGAGAGAGAGGGAGACAAGACGTTGAGAGCCAGATGGGCCTTCTTCACAGTTCATTTATCAGAACTAATACGCGGGGCTCCACCCTCTTCTCTCTCCCTATTGCAGTTAAACCTCCATATAATTTGGTAATCATTTTCATTATCAGAGAGTGACCCTCACGCCGCCTAGCCCGGGACGCCCAGTCCTAGCAGCTGCTCTTTTTCTGCCTTTTCCTACAGTAGACCCTAAGAACCTCAGGGTTTATTAGCTGCAGACTGACCTTTGGGCTGCGGAGGTCAAGAAGGGGTCAGATCAGAGGGCTTGCCCAGTTCTTTAAAAGCTATAACAAGCTGTCCATCAGACAGAGTGGACTGTATAAACAAAGCCAAATCTTCAGAAATTCTGTACCACTTCTGTTAACACTTACCCTGCATTCACACAGCTTCTCCTGATGTACTTTGGATCATTCAGCTCGTGGGGGAAGTGAATAGACAGCCCTAATAAGCCTATTTGGAGAGGCTTGTTTATGGGATTACCGAGCTTGGGGAAGGAAACCCACAGCATTCAGATGTGCCTCTGGAATCGCGGGGTTGTGTGACACTGTGACAAACTCGGTTACCCCGAGTCATGCAGAAGTGACACTTTCCTCAAAAAGCTAAATTACAGGGAACATATGCTTTCAGTTTAAGAGACTTCAGGGAGTCCCAAACAATGGCAAGGCTCCTGGCCTGAGAGAGAGAGACAAATATTTTAAAACCCAGTTACAAGTTCTGCTTTAAAACAGTCTCCCTAATATCATGACTGCAGAGGAACTGGCAGGAGGAGGGGGGTGGGGGGGGGAACTTTACAACAACAACGGCCTCCTATGAAAGTCATTGCCAGCCGCGGAGTCTCCACTGACCTACATTACTTCAAGTTGTACTATTCATAATGCATTCTCCAACGTGCAATCGAAGGTAATTAGAGTCATCTGTATTTAACTTTCAGAGGAAAAAATTTCTATTATCTAATCTAACTGATCCCCTGATAGCTTTGATGAAAGTAAAATACTGTAACCTATTGCTCGGCCTTTGGCGAGCGCTAATTATTTTCTGTCAAAGCACATTTTTCCTCGTGCAATTCCAAAGTCCACAATGGGCCAGTCGCGAAAACGCAGGCGGCTCGGTTAACGTGGCGGTGGATGGTTTGTAACTTTCACCACCGCCCTCCGGACGGCCACTCAGGCCAGTGCCCGGTTCCAGACGGCCGGAGGACGCTTTGATGAGGAAAAGAGAGGTGTATGGTAACAGTCTGTTTATACAGATCATATGGATGAGTCTTTTAGATAGGTCACTGGGATGGGAAACATCAAATGGGGGTGGAGAATGGGTTGGGGGGGATTATGGTTATTTAATACTCTGAAGACACTTTTCCTTCTGAGCTCTCAAGACATGACCCTCTTGAAATTTGCTTTCAGGTGTTTAGTTTTAAGGGGGTCTGCAGACTGTCAGCTGCTAAGCTCTTTCTTTTCCGCTCCCCTACCACAAAGGACTTGAGAATTTTTGTTTCAGATGCTAGACTCCATCAACTTCAACACTGGCTCCAGCTCCTGATTAAATTGTTAGCAGTTAAGGGCCAGAAATGCCGAAACCAGACTCCTTTTAAACAGGCCATTTTGGGCATGTTGTCTGATGATTTGGGGTACTAGGGAATTATTGTTAACAAACCAAATGCACTCAACAAAAGACATCCACCGTCAACATTTGGTCTCTGAGCTGTCTTTGGAGGGATGGGGGGCAGCGGGGTGCCCCCCAGGGGCTCGGGGGGGGGGCGTGGGGAAGAGAGATTACAGGGAAATGCTTTCCTTCTTTCTCTCTTTCCTATTTAATAAGAATCACCAGGGGGGAAAGATATAAAAGGTTAAACACAGAGAGAAACACATCTTAGATATCCCCGTATGGATATTCCAGTATTTAATAAAATATGTATACTTTAATGAATATATATGCTGAAGTTGGAACACAAGAAAAGTTAAATTGGAGATTATTTAATTACTGTAGCTGAAACTGTCATTTACTCTGATCTGACTACAGTACAAAAAAGAAGAGAAGGGGAGAGTATCAAGGTGAATTTTAAAATTACTCTTTTAATGCAAGTCTGAATTTAGAGATAAAACACATACTTGAGAAGCAGCTTTCCAACACCCAGTCAGAACGCACAGTTCATACTCTTTAACTGTCTCCTTTCTTGGAAAATGTTCACCCTTAGCCTTGCTCGGACCAATTTTCGTGATAATTGTTACTAGTAAAGCCACCAATTATTACAAGTTCTGTTGCACGAACCCCTTTGAAGAAATATTATGTCTATCAATGTTCTTGACTCCCAGGCACACAGGACTTTTAAGCATCAAATAAGACTCCAAGACAAAATTCAGCACGATCTTCCTGATTCCTCGCCCTCTTGCTGGGGGACAGATAATAATTCAACAATCCTTACCTACCGTTCGGGGGAAGTGGTCCTCGCCTTCCACCCATCAATTCTTTTTCAAGTAAGAGCAGGATAACACAATCTAGAGTGTGCAAGCCCCAATTCTGTCAAAACCGATGATTTGTGGAAACTTTCTACCAGTAACAGCTCTCTAACGGAAGGTAAGTCCGTGGGCAAAGAAACTAGGTTGAAGCCAACATAATTCCTACTTGGCCAATTCTAAAGCTAGGGTTTTAAATCGACCACTTTCAAGCAATCTGCCTCTCACTGGTGGCAGTGAGATGTAAGAGCACGGTGTGAACATCCCAGACATCTGCCTGAACCAGGCAGCAACGTTAGTCCTTCAGAGCGTTGATTAAAAAGGCTCCTTCGGCATCAGATACCTCCATTCTACTTTGCTCAGGATGCACTCAGGGATAGAGTGCATGACATTAGGGGATACGTAACGTTTAGGGGATGATGTAATGGGGATCATGTTACACTCAGGGATAAATCATACACACCTACAGATGACATCACGGCTCATTACAATGAACATCACAGCCCTGCCAACGGCAGCGATGAGACCCACCGGGACGAAGGGCTCTGCCGAATAGGGCTCTCGTTTGTTTCAGGGATGATAAATCCCGTGTCGTCAGAGAACTAACCTGGCGTGCCACTCTCTCCTCAGGTTCTGGCGTGTGGTGAGCGGGACAAGGATGGGCGCCAAGATTTCATTCCTTTGTTCCATGGGGACCCCCTCTCTTCTCACTTCACGAAGCATAGCATTTGTCTGGAAGGAATGGTCCAAAAAAAGAGAGAATGGGAAAAATTAATAAGAATAATAAAAAAAAAAAAAAGCCCATAAGCAAATAAGGACAGTAAATCAATGGCTTTTTTATTACAGTTCCCCTGCTAACAAATCAATACAGTAAATGATGGTCAAAAATGGCCAGCATATATTTTGTATTTAATCAATGTACAAGGCACATAAGGTAAACTCTAAAGCTCCATTGCCTTAAGTAACACATCGAGACACTGTGTGTTCTCACTCTAATTTCCTCAATGCACCAACGGTCTTTTTCCTGGGACCTGCCTCCCATGAGCTATTATTAGAAATGATTTTCACGTACACTTCACTGTGAGTTGTTTGTTTTGCCTTTTAAAAAAGAGCAGTCTCTGACTTTCGCTCGCTCTGTTTCCTGCCACCCAGCTACCCAGCTGAGGATTTCTGCACGGTCTCCTATTTGAATCATTAATTTCTATTTCCAGCCATGCCAGCAATTTTTTGTTGTTGTTGTTCACTCATTTTCCTTGCTTGTTGCAAATCAAGAGCTTGCAAAGAAAGGAACAATAAGAGCACAAAAATCTAAATCAGTCTCAATGAATCCTCCAGCTTTAAAAATCCACAACGTATTTCAAATAATATGTACAGGGATTCTCTCTCTCTTTTTTTTTTTTTTGTACAGGGGTTCTTGTGCACAGTAGACTTCCCAGTTGAGGAAGAATCACTTAATCTACGGTCACAGCCACGGTCCTTAAGAGAAATCAGGCTCACCAGTGAGTACAAAAACACTCCAGCTTCTACCTAGAATTGGAAAACGTCAGATGGTGCTTCTAGAAATAGCGGAAGCCCTACCCAGCATGTCCTGCCCAAGGAGCTTGTTAGCCCAAGTGCTAACCAGGGGCACTACATCCAAACTCAAATTTGAAAGTGTCATGTCAATTTTATCTACAGCGCACTCCTGTATGCTTGTTTTGCACATGTGTGTTTTAAACACGCAAATTCATGTAACATAAGAAACAATTAAGAAAACAATAGCGAGCATTCTATGGGCACTTGAAGTCTGAATGAGCAAATGTCCTTCGAGTTTTAATGATAGAATTTCTCGTGGCACATATTTATCTTTATATAACTGGAATGGAAAGCTTGAGAATTCAGAGAACTTTTTCATTTAAAGTTGGTATGGCTTCTTCGGAGATGTTGTACCCAAAGTGAATGCTAAAAGGGATGAACCTGTTATGTTCTTTGCACCGGTCCTTATCTGACTGATGCCAGTGCCTTCATTCACTTAGGAGCACGCTCACAATTTTGTCCTCACATAACTTGAAATACGACTTCCTCACCCCTCCGTGGCATTTTGCACAGTATACTGAATGCCTTCCATGACAGCCTTCAGGAGAGGCATAGTGAACATCTGCTGTCTGGCTGCCTTCTATCCAGACCCTGTCCCCCTTTCCTGTAACAACATCAAACCTTCTTTTAGGGAAGTCTTTTATTGTATGCAGTCTTAGAGAGACTGCCAACTAAATAAAGTGTTCTGCTCTCTCCCATGAAGGAGCCAAACTTGATTCCCTCTTCCAGGACTTGAGACACTGAAGAAGAATGACAAAGAAAGGGAAAAAACTTGGAGGCCATTTATCAGTTCCTACCACCCATGGTCCTCAAAGTATTCCTGGTTTCCTGAACTTGCTGAGTAGAGATCATTCTTCTTGTTTTGATACCGTTGGGTTATCCGATATCCTTTGAATCAAGTTCCATTTTGTTCAGAATTCACCAGAATTTGTTTCTGTTGCTTACAATCAACTAGGGACAACTTCTGTCCCTAACCGGGACAGAAAGATAGGAAATACTATCTCCTTTGTTAAAGGATCCAAGATAACGTGACTAGCACTAGCCCAGAAGAGGACCCTGATCTCTGCCTCCTGTGTCCAGGATTATATCTACCAGACCAGGCGATGTGCCCAGTTGGGCACTCTGAGCTTCGAGGGCAATGACATTTTTAGCCCTCCAGGACAGGGAGGAATGCTCATTTTTTCTAGGTGCTTCTCTAGCATGAAGCCCAGGCTCCAAGGGGCTAAAGCAGGCGTTGCATATGCAAGGACCCACCAGAGCCACAAGGGTAACATGAATGAGTTTAGGCAAGATGACGCGATGAGAGCACGTGCTCTGCGCAAAAAGGTAGTCATTATTCAGTAACAGCCAACTCGGCCATTCAGAAAAGCTGTCTCTGTGGTGCCGGATTCGTGCATTTTCAAAATAAACAAGAAATCCGCTTTGGTTTTTTTTTGTGAGCTCTCCTTTTACATGTTGCAAACTCATTTTTTATAAAATTTTTAAAATATCACGTGGTCAAACAAGAAATATCAGTGACTGAACCGAACTTAGACAGCTGCTCATTGGTGACTTCAGACGTAAAAGATGTCTAATTTCAGAGAGGTCCCGGCATCGATGGGTATTTCTGCAATAGCATCGCTCCTTGTCTGTGATACCCGACCTCTTAAAGTTGGAAGGAACCTCAAGAAATCTTGTAGTTTATCACTACATCTGTAGGTACATATTATTTTGCCAAAATAATAAGCAAAATGTCTCAAATAGAAGAAAAATTACACATCTTGGCAATGACTCCAAGGACGTAAATAAAATAAAATCAATTCTCCTTCTGACTGTGTTAAAATAACTTTTTTAAAAAGTCATTTCTCTCTTTTTTACCTTTTGCATCATTCACACTTTATCCAAAGGCCCTTGTTTTCCCTGATCAGCCTCTGAGAGGGGAAGGAGAAAGGATTTAAGAGAGCAAGTTTTACAATGTCGGAGACCCTGTCTGTTTACTTCACTAGGGCACCCCAGTGCTTGCCTGATGATTTTTAATAAATATTTGTCAAATCAGTAAATAAAGAAGGAACTTGAAAAACACGTATTGCCAAAATTAAGAGCAAGAGGAGACTGTCTTTTGAGACTTTACTATTAGATAAACTTATAAACTCATCAACTAAGAGTCACGTGCTTTACCAAGGAGCTCTCTCCACTTCACGGAAGGATTCCCTTCCGTGTCTGTTTAAATAAATAGTCCCCCTAGCGTAGACTCTCCCACACTTCAGTCATTGCAGCACGATCTCAAAATTCTTGCCCCGTTTGTGTATGAGATATACAATATTTGATACTTTTATCTCAAACGACCCACGTTTTAAAGTATAAAATAAATTCACTTCAAAAGAAAATAGGAAAACCAGGGGTACCTGTCCTAAATGAAAAGATAACTGCGAAAATAATATATTAAAAACAAAGCTATCTGTTGATTTCGTTCTCGATAGATGTTGCTTGCTGAAGGCTCTGGGACAGAAGCCTACTGTGTTGCTGTAAATGAGGCCATTAACGAATCTTGGTGAAAGTTAAAGACACGAAGACCTCCTTGACACAAAGATGTGGACTGAAAAGGAGCTGCAAAGGGGGTCCACTTTCTCACGGTGTGGTCCCCACACTCTGTGGAGTCCTAGGGCGCCCCCTAGTGTTCCCCTGGCTAACACCCACGGTCCGGACCCCAAGCTCTGGATGCACCACCTTAATTAACTACAATGATTTTCCAACACTTTACAAACAAACCTCTTTTCTCCCCACATGTATTCTTATGGGGAACTCAATATATAAAACAAAACAAAACTGGAGTAGTTCTCTTGGAAGAAGCTGCTACGGAGGACCGAGATGCTCCCTTTGTCATGGGGCATCTCTTCCAAACCCCGAGGAACTGTGAAACACAATTTGCCAACCACAACCCAAGAGCATTTAAAGTAGCATTCAATTTTTTTTTTTTTTAATTTTTACATCGCTGGTGGGAATGCAAAACACTGCCACTGTGGTAAGCAGTCTGGCAGTTTCTTACAAAGTTACATATACCCACTTAACATGGGACCCACCAATCCCATTCCTGGGGATTTAGCTAAAGAAACAGAAGCTCATGTGCACACAAAAACCAGTAGAAAAACGTTCATAGTAGCTTTATTCATAACTGCCCCAAACTGGAAACAATCTCAATAACCTACAAAGGGTAAACGGATAAACTCCCTGTGGTACAGCCGTACAAGGGAATACTGCTCAGCAGTAAAAAAAAGGGCAGGCAACTGATAGACGAAGCCACTTGTCTGAATTTCAATGTCGTTACGCTGGACGGAAGAGGCTGGTCTCCAAAGATTCAACACTGCATGATTCCGCTTACTGAACATTCTAGAAAAGGCAAATTACAGGGACAGAGAACAAATTAGTGGTTGCCAGCGGTCAAGATGAGTGAAGGTTTTATTACAAAGAGGCACCATTAAGGGGCTTTTTGGAATGATGGGACCATTCTATACCCCTACTTGGTGGTGCTTATGTGGGTTTATGCTTAAGTTAAAACTCATAGGACTATATATCCCAAAAAGTTGAGTTTATCATATACAAATCTTATCAAGTTTAATTTTTAAAATTCCTTTTCATCACATTTTTAGGACAACAAAGAATGCAGAAAGCAAACGTCCATCTAAATACATCTGAATAGGTAGTAAAGACAGAACTACATCTAGATTATGAAACAAATTCTGTTACCAAAAAACGTCTTTTCAAGATATTAAAAAAGGATGGGTATTCAGACCCTAAAGTATAGCATTTCATAAAATTTAGAGTGAAAATAAGTCACTGCACAAAAGTTAATTTCAGAGTGTCAAAGAGCATTCTTTTGACAAGAATCCATGGTGATACTTTTCTCCTCGGACTAGTGCTGGCTCCACGGGTTGACTTTATGCAGGAAATGTAAACAGCCCATTTTCCCATCAGTAGTAACACAGAACTATCTTCAAGTAAGTACCAATTTTTTTTTTTTAAGATTTTACTTAATTGGCAGAGAGACACAGCAAGAGAAGGAACACAAGCAGGGGGAGAGGGAGAAGCAGGCTCCCCGCCAAGCCGGGAGCCCGATGTGGGGCTTGATCCCAGGACCCTGGGATCATGACCTGAGCTGAAGGCAGACGCTTAACGACTGAGCCACCCAGGCACCCCATGAGTACCAATTTTTAAACAGTCTCCTGTTACCAAAAACACATTTTCCCTTTCTTCCCTCAAAACAAGAGAGCAAGTAAACCAGGGCTTTAGAAATCATGCTCTGGGGGTTAGATTTCGTTTCGTAACTCTTCTGCAACAGAAACTGATGAAAATGCTGGCCTATCAGGAAAAGACTAAGAATGTTCTGAAGGCTTCTAGTTGTTCAGATCCCAGCTGTCACCTCCTAGCTGTGGGCCTTCTTCCCAGTTGCAAAATGGAGATGACACCAGAACCTCCCTGTGGGTTCTTGTGAGAAGGAGGTGCCGGACACAGGCCACTGTGATTACGGTTGTTTAGAACTCACGAATCAGTCTTGTGCTAGGTTGTAGCACAACCTGTAGTTTTAATAAAAACACTCCTGCAAGCATCTATGACTTCACCTGAAACATCGGAAAAGGAAATCAGGCAACCACGGAACAATTAGGACAAGGAAAAGCTTCTACCAGGAGCCAAAGGCATATCCTTTCGCATCCCCCTAGGGGTAGAAAATCTTTACCCTCTGCCAGTGGGTTTCATTTTTCGAGTCTGTCCTGGTCTTCCTTGACACCCTTCTCTCTTAGGCTACCACCCAAAACGTGTCCTGACCTTCTTCGTCTCCTCTGGGGGTTCCTTGACGGTTGTTGGCCCAGGGGAAGAGCCCTGGTTCTCATCTAAGGTCTTCTGTTTGCTCTCTCTGGGGGTGAGCCCCGCTCCAGCGGCGCTAAGGTTCCCCTGTAGATTGATGACTTTAAGTGGATCATCTCTGCCAAGCTCTGGCCCCAGAGAGCCCAGGACTGCCGATCCCTCCCTAAATATACACCTCAAACATGAAGTCTCAACCTCAACTTGTCCACATCTGCACTGTCGTTGCTCTCTTGTCACTTCCCTGCTTCCCTCTTTAGTGACCTGCTCCTTCTCCTGGCTTTCCCGAGAAGGGCGAATGGCACCACGGTCAACTCCATTGCCCAATCCAGACGGCTAGGGCTTATCCTATTGGCCTCCCTTCCCTTTCTCTGCACTCCCCGTTACCTAAACTTTAAATCCTGTCATCCCTCTCTGTTCAATATGGCTCAACCTTATTGCGTTCCCACTGCCGCAGGCTGAGTTCAGGCCCATCTCTCATCTGGGACCATGCAGGGGCATCCAAACTCGCCTCTCGGTGTCCGTCTCGCCCCCTCACGGCTGTTCCTCCTCCAAGAGGGAGATCTCGAGGTCAAAGGGAACAAGGAGCTTCAACCTCCAAAACCTCATCGAAACCAGAGCCGCCCCATTCGAAGGTCCATATATGCTTCACCTTTGTCACTTGAGACCAAAACAAGACCCAAAAAAGCCTTAAGTATTTTAGAAGCCGGAATTCTTCACTTGACCAAAATAACCACAGCAAAAACAACACTCCTGGTCACCTCTCCGATTTTATCTCGGGCCATCTCCCAGATGGCATTTAGAACCAATGTCAACTCCCTGTAAAGACACGGCTGTTGTACATGATATATTTACTTGCTGTATAACTGGCCAGTCATGACTCGTTCCTCAAGAAACACCTCCTACGGGAAGTTCTCCATGAACCAAATCTTTCCACCAAATTATATAGAGCCGGTCGCCCCTCCTCACGTGGCACTGCTGAACATCTCACGAACCACACCACGCTCCATTGCTCTACTTACTCACTGGCTGCTTTCACCTCCAGAGCGGGGGTTCTGCTAGAGCAGAGAAACCCCCGGCCCTTTCCCCCCGGGACCCTCCGAGGTGCCTACTTTGGCAGCGAGTCGAAAACAGACTCCTGAGAGACGCTTGTGGAATAAATGAAAGCAAATGACACGTCGGAGCATGTCTGCTAAATAAGATGAACAATCAAGCCACAGAGTACTACTCAAGATCAAAAACAGTATGTAAGACCAGCACAAGTTGGATGCAAACTGTACCCGATGAGAATGCTAAGAAAAACATCGCGGAAACTACTTTTAAACAATGGGGTGGAGAAACCTAAGGCTATGCAATCCTCAGGTGACCACGTAGAAGGGCGACACGTATGTGGAAGGATGGATCTCAAAGTACATCTCGAAGTTTTACTACACTGGGATCCAGGGTAATCTTCCCAGACCCTCTTAATAAGCCAAAAGTCTCCTTTTCTCCATCTCAAAAAAAAACCCAAAACAAAATAGAACTACTTTGGACTCTGGCAACCCACAGCACCCTAAGGACCTCCACCAATTCCCCAGTGTTTTCAGCTTCTCCTGGCTCAAAACTTTATGCATTATACCAAAGTAAAAAAAATCCACAACCAGCGAGGACAAGGAAGGAGAGAGAAGGGGAGGGAAGGGGAGAGGTTGATCGAGAATGAAAAAAGAAAAACCGAAACTCTAAGGTTGTAAGCAGCCCCGAATTTGGGGTGCCTGGGTGGGTCAGTCAGTTGGGCCGCCAACTCTTGGTTTGGGCTGAGGTCGTGAACTCAGGGTCATGGATCCAGGCCTGCGTCGGACTCTGCGCTCAGTGGGAAGTGTGCTTGAGATTCTCTCTCCCTCTGCCCCTCTAGCTCGTGTGCGTGCTATCTCTCTCTAAAGTAAATAAATAAATCTTTTAAAAAAGAAAAAGAAAGAAGTCTCAAACTTTGGAAAAAGTCTCCCAATTCTGAATTTATGCAACTGAAACTAAGCAATTCACCTAATTCTTGGTGGATGTGTTGTAATTCAATAATTGCCAGTTTGTGCTAATTCTGGGGTACCATAAGGAAAAACACATATGGATAGACACGCGATATACAGAATTTGCAGCATACAAGGTTTTTGGACAGGAATCACGCTGAGTTTTAAAAGGCAAATTACAGCATTTACTTCTTACTAATAAGTCAACAGAAGTCTTTCATTCTTTTGGTTCCTTTCTGATATGGGGTAAGAGCTTCTGAAACTCTGGTTTAATCCATCCTTCTTACAAATCAGAGAACTCTGCCTAAAGAAATGCATGGAAGCAGGAGGCATTCCACAAACGTGGCTGGTAATCCCTCTGCCTTAGTTCATTTAACAACAACAACAAAAAAAAACTGCTGTTTTTCCAATTTCAAAAGCCATATAAACACCAGGATGCCAGAACTGCGTGCCTTTCCCACCTCCCCATCTCCCCATCCTCACCAGTGCCAAAAAAGTGGTACCGTCATTAGGGGGAAAATGCCCCACCGAACACTCTTTATACAGAGCAGCCTCGCGTTCGGGCTGTATTTCCCCTCTGCACACACAAATTACAAAGATATGCTCGGACTGATAAAGAGGGCTAAAGGTTCAACTTGTGAAGAAACTTGGTTTAAGATGTTATCAGCTGGGAAAGCTATTTCCTCACATCAACACTGCCACGGGCTGTCAAAACCCAACCAGGGCTCCCCTCTTCAAAAGTCCAGGAACACTTTTTTTTTTTCTTTCTCTCTTTTTTTTTTTTTTTAAAAGAAGAAAGGCCCAGAACCCACTGAGATAGCCTTAGTCCCATCAAAGAAAGGTCGATCTCGGGTCTTCCCTCATTTACTGATTGTCAGTTTAAGATGGCTCTTTTGTGGGGCCTCCGGAGTTCGGTGCTGAGTGATGCCTTCACATTTGCTAGACCGGACTGGGCATCACCAAGGAGCTCCAGCATGCCGGGACCCACACCCCAGCAGAACAAATAAACATGCCTCGCAGCCGTTCCGCCGACTTTATCTCCCTCTCCGGGAGCAGGAGGGTTTTGGGGGTGCTAATGTTTACACAATGTTAAAACTTTCTTTCCCCTGTTTCCTGAATTTGAGAAGACACATCCTGGATGACCTGGGCCGGGAGATAACACCAAGTCACCGCGGGCTGCCACGTCTACCGGCCTACTCCAGGCTGCCAGCTCCGGCCCGCCCCTTCCCGCCTCCCCCCTTCACGGCGGCGGGCTCCGCAAGGAGAGGCGGAGAGGGGCCGGACTGTTGTGAGAGGAAGGGGCAAGGGCAGAAGTCTCCAGGCAGCTGCCCGCAAAGCAGCCTTTTATTTTAGTCCCACCTTCAGACCCACTTGGTTCAGTTCCTCCCAAAGACCCAGGTGATTTGAATGAACACCTCAGCCGAGTTTTTCCCAAAGGAGCCTCAAAAATGTACCAGGAAGCCATCCTTTGGCCTTTCCCCACCGCGTCCCATCACGTGCTGTTGAACCAGGGGGGAGGTCCCAGGGAGCAATCAAGGAGGATGCCGGCGGGCAAAGAATGCCGGGAAAATGCTCCCTCGCTCAGTCCCCTCATCTGTGAAGGGGTGTCTGTAACAGCACCAACTACCCTTGTGATGATTCCGTGAGATAATCCACTCTGAGAGCACTTTGCACAATGCTTGGCACGCACGAAATGCTCAATGAATGTTGGAGATCTGTCATCAGCAGCATTACGTGTTAAAAAAAAAAAAATCGGGGAAAAAGATCCCAAGAAGATACAGATACCATTAAATAAATAAATAAATAAATATATATCCTAAAATACCACAGCCACGGATCTGAATAATTACTGAAGCTTTTTCCCCCAAGCACTTTCCTAGGACCTCCCATTTTTTCTCCTCCTCCTAACACAGAGATCAGTGCAGCTCGTGTGTTTCACGAAAGGCGCCGGAACCACAGCAGCCGGCCCTGGGACTGCATGACCCCGCTGGACGGCCGTGGTGGTGCCCGCGGGAGTGGCCGGGCTGCTGGAGGGAAGGCTGGCCCGCCGCGCACGGTCAGCGCGGGCTGCTGCGACGGCGCGTGGAAGCCAGACCACGGAGCTCAGCTGGCAACGTCGGTGCTGTGGATGATGGCGAAAAACCGTCCACGTATGTGTCAGGAAGGAAAGGAAGAGAAAGAAAAGGAGAAAGGGAGAGAAAGGGGAGGGAGGGAGAAAAAAAGAGGAAGGAGAAAAGAAAGGAGAAGGAGAGAAGGAAGGAGAGAGAGAGAGAAAGGTGAGGAGGGGAAAAAAAGTGTTGTTTATAGAAGCCAGCTGCTCGGGCCCTGGCGCCAGCAGCCCCCCAACCCGCGATGTTGCACTTGCAACCCCACTGCCCTCGCTGGCACAGGTACAACTAAACGTTGACTTCAATGCTTCAGAGAGCACTCGACTGATTTCGTCCATGATTAATTGCCAAAGACACGGCTGGCCATATGGAACAGAGAAAGCATCAAGTAATTCATACTTCTGTATGTGATCGCTTGGCCCCTGTTGTTTTAATGTACAGGAAAGAGCTAGTATAGCACAGCCCTGGTGTCTTGCCCCTGACAGCCCATTAAGAAATCTCAAAGCACCTAGTCGAAGTTATGCTGTTGGCTTTTCAATGGCAGCCTAATAAAACAGAAGCAAAGCTTTCCAACTAGTCTTAAATCTTTCACATACAGTACATTAACTACTGTGGCTGAAACAACGGGCTTCTTATGATAGGAAATGGGATTTGATTTCTAGTCTCCGCATACTTACTGAAAGCCTTTTTTTTTTTGACCTTTATGGAGTTTACAAAATCATTGTTCCTCCCACCCCCCCACCCCCCGTTTTCCGAGTAGCCCAATAGATTCGTTTGCTTCTGAAGAGTCTACTCTTAGTCACTACTGCACGCGGTCTGGATCATAAAGCTGATTCACACAGGGGTGGAAGAAACAGCATAATTATTCTTACCAAGAGAGCCCAGGAATTGTTCTGGCTTTGGAAGCACTGGCTTTCTTACAAAACCAGAAGACATCGAGAGCTATAAGCTGGGGGATGGGGCGGGGGGAGCCTCACAAACACACTCTTATCACCCTCCCCGCCCTCTCCCCTTCCCATCACTCTGCGAAATGAATCCATTCGATGTGGGGAAAAAAAAATAGCCATTTACTTTCTAGAGGCTCGACTGTTGGCCCTGATGACGCTCCATGCCAGGCGAAAGGGGACGGGGCCGCCCTCTGGTGCAAGTCTGCCTCCACTTGCAATCTATAAGGTCCATCCGTTATGAGAATCTTTGCAGACTGTTATTTTCAGGTTGAGGGGAATGCATAGACATTTCCGCAATGTTTTCCTTTCCAGGATTTTCAAATGACAGAGGTAAAAACAGTTAATACCATCATCGGTAGTTTCCTTTGTCAGGTCGGAGGTGTGTTGGCAGGGGATAACTTTGTTGGCACTTTTCATGAGAAAATATTTATACACTACTTTATGTCTGAGGATTTTTAGGTGGTGAAATTACCCTCCCACCAGAAGACATCATCCACGGGAAATTCCACCTGACTGCCTATTCATTAGCAGGAGTGTAATTGCCTCTACTGCTGAAGTGAACTAACAGCCCATTTAGAGCTCTAAACCAACGGGAACTTCTCTGCCTCCCCGCCGCCTCTCCTTTCTCGAAACATGCTGGTACTTTCCAGGATGAGCAACTCAACCAGCAAACAATATGAAACAGAAAGCATGAGCAAGAGGCTCGAAAGGAACAAAGGCACTGAAACTGACTCAGTAATGGAGCGATGAAGACACACGGCGAGATTTCTACAAAGACCAGAAAGTGTTCTCGCCCACCATCATGTGATAGATAGTTCCTGTTTTATTTATGGGAGGGTATGGGGTATGGTACCGTCATACCATGGGGTATGATGGTCATGTAATTCCTATTTTAAAGATGGGAAAACTGAGTTCGGGGAGCTGAAATGCCCAAGAGTAATACGCTTCAGGGGCGGAGGTGCGAGCATGTGAAATCTGTATGTGCCCAGCTGACCGCTCGCTGCAATGGAGGGTCTAATAGATGACATGTAACAGTATTACATGTAATAAATGCATGGAGAGAGTGAAAAGGAATCTACATGAAAGTGCCTCCCTGAAATCTCATCCACAGAAACAAACCCCTACCTTAGCTGCCTCGCTTCAATAAAGAAATTAAAAGGTTTAGACTGCAGACACGGCACGCAGCGGTCCTCCCCGGGTCTCCAGAAGTAAGTGTGGACTTCCGCACACATCTCACATAATGAACACGAGAACGACAGCCGGTCTCTTCCTGGTCACTTCTCAGTTCAGCAGTGCCTTGCCTTCTCTGGGTCTTTTCATCAGAAACTGTTCACGCCACAAATAATAAAGCAACAATTCTCCCAGCCCCACCGCAACCCCCAATACCCATGCCCCCCCCCGAC
>CM053620.1:24274585-24295397 GCA_028646535.1 Procyon lotor
AACAAGTGAGACAAGTGAATATGTTTGAAAACATTGTGAATGCAGGGAGAGTGCGGGCCTTTTGTCTGCGGCCCTACAGTGTGTCTTTAACCCAACTGCTGCCTGCCTCACTGAACATATGTTTTCTACACGAGAACTGAAGCAGAAAAGGCTCTTTGTTATAATTCACTCCTTTGTATAGATCTGCCCCCCCCTTCTGCCCACCCCCTCTTTCAGTAACATCCAAACCAAAACCCTGGTGGAAACTTTAACTGTCCGCAAGAGTGAGGCCAGAATGCCCAGCCGGGCCCCTTCTCCCACCCCCCGAAGGCCTAGAGAACTGCTCTCCTCACCGCGGCAGGAGCAGCAAGAGGGAACATTTACTTAGTGCCTACTGTGTGCTCATTGTCACAATAGGCCTTTTATCCACATCATCTCATTTAATCCAACAGTCACCGCATGTGAGGCACCTCTATTTTAAAGGTGAGGAGACGGCGGGACCCAGAAAGGAATAATCCCCAAAGCCACGAGGGGAGGGTTCCCTTTTAGCTGTGTGCTGCTGGCGAGGCTTTGGGGACATGTACCAAACAGGGGTACAGAGCTGGAGAGAAATGTAGACGTAGGATTTGAGGATGTGGGAAAACCGACACACACACATACACACACCATTCTGCCCTTTAAACTAAACGTCACTGCGTCTGAGCTGGGAACTGGGCGGCACAGAACTCAGGGTCAAGCAAAGCTGATGAGGCTTCCTAAATCCGAGCCACGATGAAGAGAAATCTGTAGGTGTCTCTTGGCCTTGTGGGTTTTGCCACGGGGAGGATAAACACAGGCTCCAGCGTCCCAGTCCCTTAGCAGCTTAGAGTTGGCCATGAGTAAGTTGCTTGCCCTCTCTGTACCTCAGTATTCTCAGCTGTAAAATAAGGGTATTTCCAGCATCCCCTTTAGAGGGCAAACAGGGTTCCATTTTGAACACCAGGTCTTTAGAACAGTGCGTGAGATGTGGTAAGGCCCGTGTAAGTGTTAGCGACATTAGATCGAGTCCCGCTTAAGCCACAGTAAAGGCACCAACACTGATCACTGTCTTTATACTAACCCAGGTCTTTCTTTCTCCATTTCCCCCCTGTTCAGGTTAACCACGCGTCTATACCAGATAAGC
Organism: Procyon lotor; assembly: GCA_028646535.1. Lineage (NCBI taxonomy): Eukaryota > Metazoa > Chordata > Mammalia > Carnivora > Procyonidae > Procyon > Procyon lotor. The sequence goes on from CM053620.1 coordinate 24,275,727, forward strand.
TAGTATCTTGTAGCACGGACCCCTCTGGCTGCGGCCAGTGGTGATGACGGGTGACAGCAGCTACCATCATCCAGCCCTCGCCACATGCTAGGTGCTGCTCCCAGCGCATCGGATCCCTGAGTCCTAAAATGAAGCCTATGAGAGAAAGGGATTATCATTTCCATTTTGCAGATGAAAAGCCTGAGAGGCAGAAAGATTAAACTTGCCAAATTTTCCACCGTGAGTCAGCAACAGAGCCAAATCTGACCCTCGCGTCCGACTCTGATGACCGAAGCGAACATATGTGTAAAGCGACTGATGTCATATGAAGTCCTTTCGTGAATGCTATCTCATTTGATCCTCATAGAACCTACGTGAGTTAGGTGGAGCCAATATTATTAACCACATTGTTGCACACAAGGAATCTGAGGCCGGGCTAAACTCAATGACTCATTCGGTATCACAGTTAGTGTAGGGGCTGAGCTTCGACTAGCAATCTACGCTCGACTCACAGGGAGGAATCACCAATGGCAAATTCTCACCGGGTAAGTCAACCAATGTGAGTCTCTGCTCTCTGGCGGATGCCCCTAATGGCACGGTACCTGGCCATTAGGTGCTTACAGTCGAAGTAGGAAAATAAAATTCCTACACAGGGTGGGGGCGAGCGAGGGGGCTGCACGAAACAACCATTGAATTCACCACAGCTCTGAGAATTGATCTCGATCTACAAAAGTCATTTAGAAAGCAGTTTCTCTTACTCGACCGCCCTGTTCATGGTCTATCGTAACCTCAACCTTCCCATTTAACACTCCTCTGCCTAAGTGCTCTCATCCTGTGCGTTTGAAAGAAATGAAAACTAGAATGAGGACCTGCGAGACCAAAGACAGAACCAATAAATTTCACCACATACCCCTGCCTGCTCTTAAAAAACATCTCATTGTTCTTAAGATTCCTGAGGTCAGGAATAAGCCTTGCTATGATGAAGGCACTCATGCTATTGGCAATGTGACTATGAAAACTCTCAATGAAGTAACAATCTGGTAGGGAAAGATAATTCAGGGAAAATCACATGAGCAGAGTTGCTGCACTTGTCCTCTGATAATATCTACTTAAGACAAATGCAGTCCCTGCCTAGGACGCTCTCTGTAAACACAACGGTCTACGAAGTCTTCAATGCCAGCATGACTTGCTACCTGGCACGTATCTACTTAGAGGAGACACACACAGAGAGAGGCACACACACAACTTTGGGACAGAGTTCTCAAATAAGAATTCAAGACCTACCTAAGTGCCTATTAGATCAGCAGCATAAGTACATATTACTAGTGCATTAGTAACAATGAAAAAAAAAAAGGAAAACACTTTATAGTGATTAGAAAAACATAATCAGAAAGGTATTAATAACAATAACAATTAAAAAAAGACTACCACTTACTGAACATCTATCATATGCCAACCCCTGCTGTTCCCTTTCCGTGTCTTCCTCACTAAATCTTCACAATAATTTACTGAAATAGGCTTTACTATTATCTCAATGTATAGATAAGAAGATCAAGGCACAGAGATAGGATGGAACTGGCCTGAACCACACAGCAGGTAAGTGGTGGGGCCAGGATTCAAACCAAGGCAGTCTGACAGGTCACTCTCCCACCCGCTCAACTACAGATCATGTGACAAAATGATCATGTGACAAATCACATACGGAGCACTTTCCCTGAGCTGGGGACCCGGCAGCTCACTGAATCCTTCCAAGAAGCTGACAAGGTTGGTTGGTACCACTGGCAAACTTGTGTTGCGAGTGTTTAGTAACTGGCCCAGGATCTCCCTGCCCGGGGACCGCAGCGTAAGTGTGCTCGGCAGAGCTTGAGTGAATGATACGAAGTTCCTGAAAATGACCACAGTAACAGACCAGGGTTCAGAGACGGTCTCTGCCTGTGGAACAAACAGTGGCTCACTCCCTCATGGTCTCGAGTCCATACCTCCATGGACACATGGACAGAAGAGCTGAGGTCACAGGGAACAGCATCGTTTTTTGGAATATACGAGATCTACCGAACTTTCTGCCTAGATCTTTCCTACCTATACAGTCCCAAATCAAGGGGGGGAAATGATAGTCTCATTTCGGATTTGTGTTCAGCCCTTCTCACATGTTTGACTATCACTCGTGAGAGGAACGTGAGTGGCAGATGGAAACACTAGCTTCTGAATGCCAGCATTATCCAGAAGGTTACGGAAGCCCTCTAGGTTGGTAGATGCTACTCTGTGGATGTGATTCGGGCCACTGGCAAGCAGTCGCCGTTAGACATACAAGTGTGGCCTCAGCAGAAGGCTAGCTTCTTCCCCTCGGGAAGAGAGCCAACGTTCATGTGAGCTATTCGTGTAAGAACACAATCCAAGGAGCATCCCCACATTTACCAGACTCTGTGTCTGGAGTGTCTGGAAACAAGATTTTCAGCTCCAGACTTCTCGGGAGTCTATAAAACAACACTATCACACCGCTGCATTCGTTTGCTTAAATTATTCCAACTGTGATTTGGACGAAAACAAACAAGGGGGATAACACAACATGAACACAGGGGGACGTGGCACGTGGATGGGGTACTTGGTGCCCCGCAGCGGGAGCAGGGGAGGGAATCTGCCCACGCTCTGTCTTTGTCCTTTAATGCCTCCCGCGTAGGGGGCTCTGAGTTCTAGAGTTCTAACTGTATGTCATTCGTTTTTAAGGGAAAGAGAGCGTGGAGTCCACCTTCCCCCCTTGGCGGCTCAGACTGTGCAGAGTTTAACCGCAGCTTTAAACAGGTTAGTGCGGTCACCACAAAGCTGCTCCAGGGGCCCCAAGGGCAACAAAAAGCCACATTTCTGCTTTGAGTAATACAGTTTAAGACCCGCAACAATACTACGGCTGTTGGCAGGAAATCCTGATGAACTCGGACTTGCTGCGGTCAGAACAGTTTTATGCTTTGATAAGCAGATATTATTGGCTCATCTTCTAGAGATAATTGCCTCTCCTGCCTTGTTTAGTAGTTAGACATTTCAGACGCCGAGATTAAACCGTTGTAGAAAAACCGGCGATGGGCACGGGCCTTTCATGCTGCAACCGTCTCCATGAGACTAAGCAGGGGACACTTTAACTTTGGGGTTTAAACAATGGGTATCCTGAAAGGGTTAGAAAAATGGGCAACAACTGAGCCTCCTCCTCCCTCCTGTGTTCAAGTCAACCACCTGCTGTGGTATTTTTGTTTCAGTAACAAAGAAGCCTTCATGTTGGAGGCTCATATTTAATGTTTTGCCACACTGGCCCCTTTAGTTTTAGTTAACTCTTCAGGAGCAGAGAAAGAAATATTTCTTGCCTGACGCACAGATGAAGACACCCACATACATTCGGGACTGGCTCCCACACATAAATGGACGTGGATCTCCACGACTGCGTGCGCACCAGCACTCACGGCCCGCTCACCTCCGTACCCCACCCCGGAGTCAGGAGATCCTCTATTTCTATTTAAGAAAGTATTATGGGCCGCTGGGAGCTGCATAACATTTGTGATTTCATGGTTCACTACAGTAACAGGTGCTGGGGTAAACAGGAATGTAAAGTGTTAAAAAGAAAAGGGGGGGGGAGATCACTTCAGACACATTAAGTAGCTTTAAACACTGACAACAGAAAGGGGGAAATTTTTAAGCAATTTGGTCGGGTCAGTAAAACATAACACAGGTCAAAGGAACAAAATGGTACCCAAAATTTCTGCCTGTTGATAAATGGGCATACTGTCTTGTGGCCAGGCGCAGCACAGGCAAAGAAAGGCCGAGCAACTGTTGCATGGAAACAAAAATATGCTCTCTTTGTGGCACTTTGACAATAAGTTACTTCAGCTTGGTGAACGCGTGAGGCCCCCATTCTCCCCGTATGGGCGGCTGGGGTATACATTCATGAAAACAAAAGGGTCCGTTTTCATTGTAACCATGCGGAAGGGTTAAGCATTTGACCTTCAAGTATGGTGCGCTTGTGCTCGGTGGAAAGGTTCTTGACAATATAAACAAGAATGACTGCTGTTAGAGAAAGGGGACACAATTAAAAACAATCTCAGATGCTTGTTGTACAGCTGTTCGAGTTTCAGCTCTGCCTGACCTCTAAGGATGCTCCATGTTTAACGGAGACAATTTAAGATATTTTAGTGAGTCCCTTAACCATTCCGTATTGCCATCCTTCCCCTGGGGAAGACCTACCCTTAAACACAAAGCGCGTTTCCAGTAACGAGATTTCACGCGGTGCGGTTTACCCTTAAAGCCATTTGCCTCCCCAATCTGTCGTCCTCTTGCTCTCTGACCACCCTGAGAAGCAGCGAAGGGCCAGATCTTACAGGCCCTTGGCGGCAGGCAAGAATGTCTGACTTTGGAGGGCACCATTAGCACAGTGCCTTTAAAACGGTTGTTCCTTTTTTTTTTTTTTTTAAAAAGGCAAAATCTTACTGCACTTTACTTTCCAAAAAAGGTGTTACCGAGGAAGAGTTTTTACTCTGTTCAACAATCATCTAATTTATCTGAAAAGGAATTCTCTGTATTCAAGCGAAAATACGGTCACTTATTTTTAGTCTGCAAAGGGGAAAGCCCAGAGACATCCCAAACACAGTTAGAAACAGGTTAAAAGGAAGAAAGAGAGAGGAAAAAAAAAATCCCCAAGCATGTCTTCCAAGCCAGCCAGAGAACATGGTCTCAAAAGAAATAGAAATTCTAAGGTGGATGATGAACTCCTTTTCTGAGCCGAGAGAAGTCACTCCTTTCCTGTTGCGGGATCTGCTCACGGCCAGCAGAAGGCTCGGAAATTCCTCCACAAGCAAGAGGGTCCCTGGGAAGTGACCGTGAGAGGGTGCTGCGTACCGCAGGGGATGGAAGATGCTAGAAGGTTGAGGGGCTGCCAGCTTTCCAGAAAGAAACCATAGCAGCCTCCTCCAGATTTGAGGAGCCCAGGCTTCCCACTCATTGGGAAGAAAGGAAGTCATACGGAGGTGAGACAAAAGGAAGAGACAGGCCAAATCCCGTAAAGAGTGGGGCACGGGGAAAGTTTTGCTTGTCAAACACACTTTAATCTCTAAAGTCACTGGGCTTTGATGTTGCCCCCAAAAAGAAAACCTACACGGTTTGCGAGATTATAGCATTTCTAGTGGGAACGGTATTCACGCTCCAGGGTTTTCCCTTCGGAGATTAAGGTTTATTTTATCCCTGATGTTCAATGTGCCTTGACTGCAAGAGCCTCATCAGAGACAAGGACAATTTCCTGCCCTCTGACTCATCAAATACACCAAACTTTTATTTGTCAAATCAAGTTCGTTTTTCAAGGGACAAAAAGCTGCTGGAGACGATCCAAACTGTGGGGTGAGCACTGTCGTTCTGACAAGACAGAAGTGCTTCTTTTGCAAAGAGTCAGCTCCTAAGAGAGATCACAGAAAGAGGGACTTAAAAAATGGCTACACTAATCTTTATATTATAAAAAGACCACACAACTCATTTCATGAGTTGAAATGAGGAGAAGCAAAACAGATGGGAAAGAAATGAATCACCACCTCTGCCTACACATCTGAACCCACCACAAACCCTAACACTCAACTAATTATAAGTCACAGAGAATAGAAGTGGTTTAAAAGGGCCACTTGAGGTACATACGGTTCGATGGAAGGAGCTCTTAGCGTTTCCACCGTACTCCCTTTTTTAAGCTGGATTAGGATTCTTCTGGACCCAAGTGAGACTTGCCCTGTAGAGCTAGAACTTTCTAAGGCACTAGGCTGAGAAGCTGGTAGCAAAATTTCAACCAGATCAGGGATCACACTTCAATAATTCCAGCTCGATTTAAGAAAAGGGCAGGTAGGGGGAGCCTGGGTGGCTCAGGTCATGATCCCAGGGTCCTGGGATCAAGCCCCGCATCGGGCTCTCCGCTCAGCAGGGAGCCTGCTTCCCCCTCTCTCTGCCTGCTTGTCATCTCTCTCTCTGTCAAACAAATAAATAAAATCTTTTAAAAAAAAAAACAAAAACGAGAAAGGGATCCCCCACACAGACTCTTCTATATGCACAGGAATGGAAAATGTAAACGAACACCTTAGGTGTCTCATTCGTAATGATGCCAATAGAAGACACTCCTTTTTCACTGAAGGGTGCCAACGCATCTCTCAGCGCTAACATGCAAAACCACAGACCCCACGGCAGCGGGGAGAGACCTCACACCAGCGGGTGATCGGCAGAGGCTGAAGAATCCCCCAGGCCTCCTGGCTACAGACCACACAGCCCTTCTGGAGGTTACGGCTCGAGGTTGCCCGAGGACACACATAACCGCAAATGGGGTTTTACTCAAAACTGCAACGATTTGCTCCTTCTCCCCGTGCCCCTGTTGACACTATAAAAAAATGCCCAACCATTTTCCTCGGCTTTTCCCGCAACAGACGCACACTTGTGCGGTAATGAAGGTATGGTTGTCCCTTTGGGGGTCGGCTTCTTCCATGCAATTGGCAACAAAACACATCTTGGATTTTAAGAGCACTGTCCTGTCCTTACCATATTGATTTCTCATTTCGCTGCACAAATACTACCACAACTTTAGACCTGATATACAGCATTAAGAGTTTCCCTGGCCGTAGAGGCCAAATTCATCACAAAATCAACAATCTGTTTTTATGCCACCAGAGTTCAATTTTCATTTTCAACATAAATTGCGAAACCGCAGCCAGCGCCCATTGCAATTTGGGAGATGCATTGCGAAACTGCCTCCCGTTTGTGATTTAATACAACAATGGTTTTGCAAATTAAAATGTTTACAGCTTCAGGTCAGCCTTTCTGGAGTCAGCTACCGGGCAAGTGAACGTCTGCGGGCCGATTTCTGGAGGAAGGCACGAGAAAGCTCACGGCGACACCCCCAGCTGGCTAAAATGTGCTTCTTCCCAAGCACCGCGGGTTGACCCAGACACACCTCTGGCCAGCAGAACTGCTCTGGAAACTTCCTCTCAGCTCAGACCACAAAAATGCACAGGTGGGTTCGCCAAGCTTCTCCCGCCTTGCCCTCCTGCTCGTACCATTCAACCGAGATTCTAGCCATGCTGAACGCACCAGGAGGGTCGTCCTTGCCCCTGCCAACTTCTCTGCAGGGTTGACACTAGTCATCTCCCTCGGTCCCACCATCGACTCGCTGTTTTCTTCCAAGCTGTCTGACTGACATCTCGGGTTGTTTCCCTGGCTCTCCCGTCTGAGGCGATCCTACCCTTGGCCCCGCGTGCTCTTTACTCTTCGAACCCACATTCTCTCGTACACACTCTGATTTCTTCAAATACTATCTCTCTGTAGGTAAAGGCCTCATGTTACGTGCTTCTGGGATAAATCCCCACGGGGGACAACATTGCCCCGCACGTGGTCAGCCCGGAAGGAATGCCTCCCAAGACCCGAATCCAACTCCCCAATCTATGCTTCGGTTTGACGTCTCTACCAAGCTCCACACCACTATTTCCAGATCTTCTTAGATGCTCTACGTGCTCCTCAAAGTCAATCTGCCCTCCAACTGCCTCCTCTTCTGTTCCTGAGCTTGGTAAACGGTATCGTCATCCACTGGTAAATAGGACCAGATTTACTTGGGAAGCTGTCTGTGAACTCTGCCTCATCTCTCAACTAGGACCTCCAAATGATGGTGAAGTCTATGTCTTCTTTAAAAACAAAACTCTGAGGGTTGACTCTCCCTTTTCTTCCCTTCATTACTGCCCTGGCTCAGCACCTCATTACTTCCCCTCAGAAGATGTGTAACAGGTCTTTGTGGCCCCAGCCTCTCCTCTCTACACCTGTGTGCCTCCAGGTACAACTCTGGAAACGAGTCTCACTGCCCGTACCTCCCCATGGAAAGTCTTTTAATCCAACTCCCACCACAATCTCCAGACTACAAGCCAAATTTCTAAGCCTATCATTCAAGGCCCTTCTTGAGCTGACCCCATTCTCCTCTTTCCACTTGTTCTCTGGTTCCTAGGTGCCCGTCCCCTTTTCATCTCAGCCCAAACAGGTACCTGAAGCACAGAAGGTTACAAGGTATGACATCACTTCTGCCAACGTGCCCTAGTGTTCTCTGGAACCATGTCTTTGTGCCTAATGTCTGCCCTGCCTAAAATGGGCCCTGGCCCTCTTCTTCACCTATGAAAACTCCACCTTCTGAAAGTCAGTTCACTCTTCAAGGCACCTCAACACCAACAATCACAACAAAAGGCACCAAAAGCCAACAAAAATCACATGAAGGCTTTTCCAGATTTCTCAATAGGACTTATATTCTCTGGGGCACTCTCGCAACGTTTTGTTTCTACCTCTAGTTCCATATCCCACATCATGCTTTACAAGTGTGTGTGTCTATCTCCTCACAGGCATGTTAAGCTCCACCAGTACAGCAACTCTTGGTTTTCTTCAATCCTCGACCCATGAAATCTTTAAAAAAAATAAATAAAATTTCAGTAACTGCTTGTTAGACTGGCCTGAGGCCTTACCTGGACATTGAGTCCCTCTACTAGATGTCAGCCGCATAGGAAACACACTTTGTCAAAAACCTTCATGAACTCTACTATAGAAGACGATGGAACAATCTTGAAATGGCAATTTGGGCACCATCCCAAGCCAGCTGGTAAGAGCAAGAGGGCCGCGGGATTCTTAGAGGAGGAAGCTAAGTTATCTTAACTCCAGCCAACAGAGAAAACCAATGGATCTGCTCTCGGGGGCTTGGAGGTCATCACATTTCTCTCTCATGCCTGAGACATGTTTATAAACACAGAAGGCTATAATAAAACTCACATGAGAGACGAAACTCAACTTCGGCAAGTGTTTACCTTCTAATCAGGACAACAAATCACTTCTCACCAGGAGATTCCAGCTCACTCAGCATGAGGGTGCCTGTGTGTGTGCCAAAGGGACCGTGGGCCAGGAAACTTCCTGGTCCCTCCAAGCTGGATGGAGATTCTGGGCATCGACGCAAGAAGAGTGAGAGAGAATAGCAGCTCAATGACTCTTCTGAACCCACTGTCCAGATTCCGCGGGGCTCCCACGTACCAAAATATACAAGCCCCTGTGAGTTCCTGATTTGTCACCCGACTCCCGGCCTAGGCAAGCATGTGGCAGCAGCAAGGACGATAGCTCCTGACCTTTCTGACCGGAAGAGGCTGGTGACCCAGGTTCCCAGGGTTGCCTCTATCGGGCAAGGGAAAGAAAAATATGACCACTCCAGGCACCCTGGCCTTTCTTGTAGTCGAAGGTGAATGACGTTGGGAGACGCTGCAGCCAGGAAAGCAGCGTGGAGAGGGGATAACGGGGCTCCGCCCGAGGCAGCTAATCCTCACCAATTCACTCACCTGTCACAGCCTGTGAAGAGCTGGGCGCTGGCTCCTTCAGAAGGCTTCCATGGGGTGGTTGTACTTTTCAGACTTGCCTCCCACAAGGAAAATCTGATGAGGGCTGTCTTACCGCAGACAACGGTACTCAAGTTAATACTGTGGGATTGGCTTTGTCCAATGACTGGGAGGAATTTAGACAAAGAAACAGCACGCTATTCACATTCTGTTTTACAACGTGATCAACCATTTCCCATTCTTTGTCAAGGGATGGTTAATGAGATTCATAAATTAACTACCCAAAATCACTTCAGCTATTTTAATGTCTCTAGCAACACTGGCTCTCCATGAGGCAGATAAGGGCTCCCAAGTTCTCTCTGCCATAAATACTCATCGCCTCCAACCAGTGAGCTGGATGTGGCTTTCACGAGGGTAATAGGGAAATAGGGCAGAAGGACCTGACACCTAGTCAGACAGGGCAAGGGAGGCTTTTCGGAGGAAGTGGCGAGTTGAGGTGAGTTCTGAAAAATCTGTAGAAATAACCTATATATGTGTTGGTGGGAGAGGACCTTCGACGAAGAGGAAATGTGTGCAAAGTCCTCGAGAAAGGGAGCAACTGTGCTGGATTCATCCAGAAAATGCCAGTCTGGCAAGGAATATGGACAGTGACAAGACTGGAAGGGACGTAGGGCAGGAGAGGTGGGCCGAGGATGAAATACTGCCGTCTTTATCCTAACAGCAACTGGAACCCATGAATGGGTTTACACAGGGAGGGGGGCACGATTAGATTTGCATCTGAAAAAATTGCCCAGGCTGCTGCATGAAGAATACCGAAATCCAGATGGCAAGCTACTGCAACAGTCCGGGTGCATGAGGGTGGTGTCTTGGGACTAGCCTCATAGCGGCGAATGTGAACAGAAGTGGACAGACTCAGGAAATATTTAAGGGATAAAAGTTCTCAGACTGGATTATGCGGGGCGGGAAAAGGGGAGTTTGGAGGATGACTCCTTGACTTCTGGCATGAAGAGTTAGGTGGGTGGTGGTACCACTTCCTGAGACAGAGAACTCTAGAAGAAGCCTAGCTTTGGGGGACGGCCAGCCCCACTGCAGGGGCCTTGAAGACAGCTGCATGTCTCTATCCTCTACGCTACACATACCGTTCCCTCCACAGGAATCTCGTCCCATCCCCATCTTCACCTGCCAGAATGCCGCCCATTCTCTAAGACTCAACCCCAAAAGTCCCTGCCAATCTCAAAGCCTTCTGAGATCCCATCCATCCAGATGTCCACCACCGTCTTCCAAACTTCCAGAGTTCTGTTTTTATCTTCCGTCAACATCATCTTCCACCTTATATACGAATTACCAACATGGCTATTTCCCTCTTGAGTCCTCCACTGAATATAGGAAACACAGCAGGTACATCTGTGCTGGTTAAAATAAGACAGCTTTAGGGGCACCTGGGTGGTTCAGTCGTTAAGCATCTGCCTTTGGCTCAGGTCATGATCCCGGGGTCCTGGGATCGAACCCCGCATCGGGCTCCTTGCTCGGCAGGAAGCCTGCTTCTCCCGCTACCATTCCCTCTGCTTGGGTTCCCTCTCTCGCTGTGTTTCTCTCTGTCAAATAAATAAAATCTTTAAAAAAAAAAAGTATGACAGCTTTCCCACTGATTTGTTAATATATGTTCGTGTATTCATCCACGCGATCAAGCTAACTTTGGGTAAGAGGTCAGATTCCTATTGAACAAGAGTCCTCAATCCCGAACACATGTCAGACTCACCTGTAAGGCTCTTTAAACACACAGCAACCTAGCAATACCTTGAAATCAACTGGGAGCCACAGCTTAGACCAATTAAATCATGTGGGTGGAGCCCACATGATATATTTACAAAACGAATCCTGGATGATTCAAATCTGTAGCTAAGACTGAAAGCTACAACTACTGAACCCAAATCCCCGGAGCAGTGCTCATGTCTTTAAAAAGTTGCATAAGGGTCTCTCTTACGTACATCCTGATGCTGAATGCCTCTAACGCAGACAAATTATATTCCAGAGAAGGCCGAAAAGATAAGGTTTCCACAGTCGGTAATGGATAATTGCTGAGTATTTTTAAATAAGGCAGTTTGCAAAACAGATGAAACCAAGAAGGCGGCACAGCAGGCCATCAACAAATACCGTGGACAGAGCGCCAGCAGCATGAAACAAGGCACCCCAGAGGAACCTGGACCCGTAAAGCATTTGTGTCTCCGCCTGCCCAACGAACACGTGTTGGGTTCTGACTCTGAGTGCTGAGAACCAGCAATCAGACAAGACAAAGTCCCGGTCGGCAAGGTGCTGACCCTCTAGCACAGGCAATAGAGAAACACGCATATGAGACCTAAATTCAGATATTAATAAGTGCTCTGAGGAAAAACAAAGCGGGGTAAAAACAAGAGAGAAAAAGCCACTGTGAGATGACTTTCTGAATAGAGGCATGAATGGGAAGCCCAGGTTACGCGCAAATGTGACATAAGCTGAGATGGGGGTCTCGGAGAGCTGCAGGAATGCACTGGGTGAGAGGGTAGGGGACACCGAATCAGCAGGGGGCAGGAGGAATGGACGGAGAATGGAGTCAAAGCAGTGATGCTAAAAATACGCCAGGCACTGTGCAAAATGCTGTGCATATCGCCTCGGGCAAATCTCACAATGATACCCGAAGGGAGGCATTTCCATTAACCCCATTTTACAGATGGGGATACCTGAGGCTCCCCGAGCGACGGCCCAGCAGCATACACAGCTAAGGGATGGAGCCAGGGCTCTAACCCTAGCCTGACTCACTTGAGAGCTCAAGCTCTTAACCCAAAAATACCCAAGCTGTGGACTTCAGAGGGGATGGGGGCTCAAACTGAAATGACTAGGTGACACAGCCAGGACAGAAGCTGACTTCACAACACAGCAAGAGGTGAGCCCAGCGGGGGCCCGGAGTGGCAGAGGGGCCCCCATCCAGCTCCTGAGAATCACAGTCTACCAACAAGCTCCCCGGAGGGGGTCAGAGGAAACTCCTCCACCCCTCCCGAAACTTCTTTTCATCCCCGCCTTTACCTGAAAATAGAATTCCCACACTCCCCAAATAATCTCAGTCCTCTCCAAAGCCTTCTGGAAATAAACTCTTACCTAGGAACTTTAGGAGCCGGTTAAAGGCTTCGACCCACATTTCTGGAGCCAAGGAGAAAGAGGCCCTGAATAGACAATGAGCACTTTGACATGACCTGCCGAAGACTGACAGGGGGCGGAAGAATGAAAATGAACCGGAGAGGCCAACGAGGCTCAGCGTATCGCCAACACCCCAACAGAAACTCAGTCCTGAACAGACCCAGTGAGAACCTAACTTCACACCGTAAATCAGGCCCCATGCCATGTTTCCAGGAGTAAGGAGCCCCTCCTTCGCCTTCCATTGACACGAACAGTTAGAGCACAGAGCCCGAGGACTCAGAAAGGTCAAGGGCCACGTACTCCCCATCTGGAACGCACTTCCACCACGTGATAACGTCACTGGGGGTCAGGGTAATGACTCAGATCACCTGGCCCGACTCGGCACACGGCTCCCTGTGTGAAAGAGAACCACCGGCCCACATTTACCAGCCAAGGAAACCCGAGCACTGCTTGCTAGAGAACCTCTACGTCTACGAGAAGTCTTCGGTTGCAAGGAATAGAATGGAGTTTTCGCTTGGATTCTGGTGCTGAAGAGAGCAGGCTGCCTCCGCTAACTGCACACTGCAGCTCCTTCACTCCCTGCTTCTGGGACCGTGGGCGAGAGTGACTTCATCTCTCTGAGCCTCAGGCTCCTCGGCTGCAGAGCAGGAGGGAGAGAAACGCAAATGAAAACTGCAAGACACCAGCCGTCACCAGTCACAGGTGCAAAAAGTCTGTTAATACACTGCGCTGGTGAGGATGTGGGGAAAACAAGCCCCCTGTCACATGTACCCTACATGTGTGTATATATACACACACACACATAAACACGCACACGCACACACAGACACTGCTCCAAACTCTGAGGAAGGCATTTTGACTGGCCTTCTTCCAACTAAAAATACACATATCCTTTGATCCAGCGATTCTGCTCTCGGATACTACCGTAGATGGTGTATGGGAAAACCTCACGTGTTACGATAATTCATTTCGACACTATTTGTGAAAGCAGAAGACTGAAGACAGGAGGGGACAGGTTAAATTATGAAACCACACAATGAAAAACCAGGCAGTCATTTAAAAGAAGGTACAAAGAGGGAAAGATCTCTGAGACGGAGCATCATTCATTTGAGAAACAACACACAGAGGTTTGTTCGTACATAGAACATCTCCGGAAAGGGACAGAAAACATCGTGAAGGGCGCTGGGCTCCAGGGAGGGGAAAGGGGCAGCTGCGGGGATGAGCGGGGGGAGAAAGACTGGCTTTTGCACTACCCACGTGCTTTCTGTGCTCACTGAATTCGGCGCCGTGTGCTGGTGTCAGCGAACAGGCCTGAAAGAGCTCACCATGCGATCTTGGGGCAGCCAGACTGAGTCGACGCCCCTCTACCTGGAGCCGCTGAAGAGAGTGGGTCCTCGATGCAACACCCAGATGCGGTTAGAGGAGGAAATCAGAGGGTGGACATGCGAAAACAGTACACCCGCCTCGATATGAAAGAGCTGAATTTGGACCTGCCGGGCCCAAACACAGGGCGGAGAGAAGCGTCTGGGGCAACATTCCAGTCGTCCTATTTTGCTACTTGGATCCAGCTGAAAGTTGGTAGAAGCCCTAGAGAAGAGAAACTAGGGCCCCTGGGAGGCTCGGGAATGGCGGCAAAGCCCAGCTGGGAATTGGGAAACCGGGACGCTAGGTCCACTAGCGTTTGGCTCCCCTGCCCCCGGACGGGCCTCTGTGCCTTCGGAGCCCTTCCTTTCCCAAAAGGAAGACAAGGGGAAGCTCGGCTCTCGGCCCCCTTCTCACGCTGACACTGAAAGATTCCCCGGCGGCTGGGCCTCAGCTTGTCCAAGCGTCGCGGCGTGAGCACCGCCAGTAGAGTTGGTACAGGAAGAGGATGAGGCCAAGGTTCCAGGCCTCAGAAGAAATAAAGCAAGGACAGATCTGAACTGCATCACTGCTACCGGTTTCTTCCAGCATCGTGAGGAAGAAAGAGCTATCAAGAGATATCAAGGAGATAGCTTTTTTTTTTAAAAAAGATTGTATTTATTTATTTGACAGAGAGCGAGCGAGCACAAGTGGGGGAACAGCAGGCAGAGGGAGAGGGGAGGCAGGCTTCCCTTTGAGCAGGGAGCCTGATGATGTAGGGCTCCATCCCAGGGCCCTGGGATCACGATGGGACCCGAAGGCAGACGCTTAAGGACTGAACCATCCAGGCGCCCCAAGGAGATAGCAGCATTTTGAAAAGCACCAAGTCCATTCGGTTCTCTAGGGAGGCGTCACAATTTGGGTGCGACTCTCCAAAGGCTCCCTTGTAAAATGAAACAGCAGCCCCCTCACATTGCTTCTTGATCTCACCAGTATGTAAGGAGAGATGGCGGCCTCTATATTCGCTTGGATTCCCGAGCAGAAGCAAAGCGGAGACAATCCTGCAGAAGCAGGATTTGTTCTGAAGAACAAAGTCACCGAGTTATCAGTCACTCAAGAATTAATGCCTTATGCCTTAAAAAGTAATAAAACCCATCACCAGGAAGCTGTAACATCCCATGGAGGAAAGATCCATCGAGGCGGGAGAGCCCGGAGCGAACCAGCACCATTTACACCGTGAATAGTGACTCTGTCTTTCGAGTGGGGTGACCGACAAGCCAAAACGAGACGGCAACCACGGGGCAGCGTGGGGTGGCCAAGCCCGAATGTGGAGACATTCGCCAAAGAATGGGGAGGTATGCGTGATTAAGAAACCGCTCCATTTCAGCAGTGGAAACGACAGACTACCACACCCGCTCTCCTGAACCAAATCAAATAACTGCTGAATGACACAATGGCTGTAATTTCAAAACACTTTTATGCAAGTACTTTGGTCCCCAAAACTGTCGCCTCTCCAAGAGGCAGCGGAGATGTTACTTCCTCCGGACCTCAATTCCCATATCAAAAAAAAAAAAAAAAATGAGAGAGACCTAAACAAGAAAGAGAATCAGAAATGGTTCACACATGGAAAGGCCTGCCTCTGACTGAAATCCTAAATTATTAGGCTGGTTTTCAGTTTGTGAGGGGAAAAAAAAGACCTTGGTAGGAAAATACATCAGCTTGTTTATAGTTCTTCTGAAAATGGACAGTGTTGCTTATGTGCCATATTCAGGATGCAGATAGGTCTTCAAATTAGGGCAATTAATGGAATTTTGACTTGTTTCCCCTTCGCCAACACAAGACCGTAAGATAGATCTCATTTTCTTTTTAGTTGCACACGATTAGCCCTTGGCTTTCCGTGAGTATGAGAGGCCAGCAGTCATTAAGGGGTAAAAGCATTGTACCTCGCAAAGAAATGCATTAGAAAAGGGTCCTTGCTAATCTTCCTAATCTTATCTCTCACTACTGGACTCACACAAACCACACTCCATCCAGTCTAATCAAGTTTGTGAGCAGATTTTGTGTTTTCCCACTAGGACGACTCCGTTTCTAGCATCTCTGAATACCCTCCACCCATCTCCATCTATCAAAACCCGTTGTATTCCCAAAGGCCTATGTCAGAATCCACTCTCCCCTTTGATTTTTCTTCCTCTGAATTACTTACTGCCTTGTGCCTTATCAACCTGGGAGACAGAAGTCCTGGCTTTTTGTAGAACTTCACACTTATCTGCACAAAGTGGAGCAGATGAATGAGGAAATGACTAGAATGAAGAATGTATGTTTCTTTTCTGATGCCACTCCTATTAAAATAGGTTGCAAATATCATTAGGGTCCCAATATTTTTTTAAGGTACATCCCATAAAAAGATCTCAGTGTGGAATAACAAAAACAAAAACGCAAAAGGGGTGGATGTTAATGTTTCAGACTTAAAAGACAGAAACTAAGTGTCTTAACACAATAGCCTTTTTTATGAGACTGTTCTATTCGATTTCCAGGTTTTGCAGACCACTCAATAAAGAGGTCAGTTTCTTTCAGAGCTCTTATTTGCTGGCCTCCCCTCCTCAATCATAATCAAGGCTATTCTAATCTAGACAGAAAACAACCCTGCCTAGCTAACTAAACTAATTAAGCCAGATTCTTTTTCCCCATCAAAGGAAAGGAAAAACATTTTAGAGACAGATCCTGAGAACCCCAGCAGGCCACCTTGTGCCCCTTATACCCACCTAGAGGACACCATATATATTCACTCTGTCTCAAGACAAAAGAGATATGGAACATTCCAGAACAACCAGTCAGAAGACCTTGGGCTCAGCATCGAACACTACCCATTTCTCTCCTTCCCTAACAAATGTACAGGAAAGGAATGGGGGAATCTCCAGCCTCCTGTGGTCTGCACACCGAAACTCTTTGTGAGGCCTTGACCCCCTCACTTCACCCAAGGAGCCGGGCTGCCTCGTGGACTCAGCAACAGCAGTTCTGCGGCTGGTAAAATTACAACCAAACTTTTCCCTTTGTTCTAGCAAAAGACTTCCTGTGAGAAAGCAGTAATCCTTTAAAGCTTTCCAGCCCAGAGGTCTCTCCTGGTTCGTATTCCCCCAGCCCCAGCCCCCAGAGGAAAAGCTCAATCACATCACAAGGCATTTCTTGGTTCCAAGCTGTACCGGGGCTCAAGGACTCCTGGTGAGGAAAGAAAACTGGTCATCTGAACATCCTTTCCTGGGATCTGTCTGAAGTGTAGACAAGCAGCAAAGATGAATATTAATATGCCTTCCATCATCAAAAGCTATTGCATACCCAAAGGATGATAAATATTTTAATCAGTTTTCAGCTTGTCTAGCGGAAGTCAGTTTACTCCTCAGAGATTTCCCCTAGTTCTGTGCCCAAAACCTGTCCAGTATACACTGCTTTCCCTACATAACTTCCGGAAATTGGTAATAAAAAGTCGAAGCTTTGTTGGGGAACTCATTTAATTTTTTGACAATTGTGCTCTGTGAAGTTTTCCAAGAACAGGAAAATCTAAAACATGAAGCACACCAATAGATGAGACAAAACACCACGGCTCTAAGTTTTAGCTGCACTGCTGCTAGTAAGCTGCTTCCGTCTCACATTTAAAAAAATTGTTTTCATGTTTGCGTAAGTTGTTGGCCAGTGGCTGCTCTGTCTTCTCAGTCTAAATCCCAAAGGCATAATACAGGACCTTCTCGGGCATGCTCTGTGCTCTCTCGATATTATTATTTTTTTCAGTGTTAAAGGTGTTTAGGGGTACTGTTGGGTTACGTTTGTTTAAAAAATAAAACTAACCCCACAGTACTCCTGTTAAGCAGGACCTGACATTTTCAGGAAACATAAAGAGTTAAAAAGTATTTATTCAAGGCCATGCTGCCTAACGTGGGTGGGAGGAAATGGCTGGACTGGAACGCTGACCTCACCTCAGTCTGCTTCTTCACCAACTAAGTGTCAGGTACCTACTATGTTCCAGACACTGTTCGAGGAGCTGGGGAAATCACAGTGAATGAGACACAGTCCGGCTGGCACAGGGATTATATTCAGTAGAGGCAGACAATAAACGAGTATCATGGCGGATGATGGAGAGCAACGGGAAGCAAAGTAGAACAGGGCAAGGCACTCGCTATCATAAGAAACACTCTCCAAGGAGTCACATGAGCAGAGAGACCTGAATGAAGTGAGGGAGGGAGTCCTACAAATTAACAGAGAGAAGAATATTCTAGAAGAAGGTGATAAATGCAAAGCCCATGATGCAGGAGGAAGCTGGGCTTGTTCTAAAGACAGTAGGAGGGTGAGTGGAGGATTGGGAGGGAGAAGAAATAATGTTCTGGATGGCTGGGTGGGTGGACACACCCTGTAGCGCTCTAGGCTGTTGCGAGGAAGTGGGGTGTCTGCACGTGATGGTAAGTTTGGGCTGGGGCATGAAATATCAGACTTATATTTTTAAAGGAACACTCTCTAGGGACACCTGGGTGGCTCAGTCAGTTAAGGGTCTGCCTTCCTTTCGGGTCAAGGTCCTAGGGTCCTGGGATCCAGCCCCATCTTGGGCTCCCTGCTTAGCTCTCCCTCTCCCACCACTCCCCCCGCTTGTGCCCACTCACCCTCTCTCTCTTTTTCTCTAAAAAATAAATAAAATTTTTTTAAAAATAAAAGAACACCCTCACAGGGATGGACACATGGTGGCAGAAGTAGGGAGGCTATTTGGACAAATGACAGTGGTTCCTACCAAAGTGGTAGCACAGGGGGTGGTGAAGGGTGGCCGGACCATGAACACTTTGAAAACAGAGTTAACAGGATTCACTGACAAATCAAGAGATAAACCAAGAGAACTCTAAGATTACAGGCTGAGTAATTGGACAGTGCAAATTACCGAACTGTGTGATCCTAGGACAAAGACTTGGAGATGATGGGAATCAAGAGTTTGGTTTGAGATATTATGACTAAATACCTAAACACGGCCCAACTTGCCCAACCACTATTCAGGTCTCCAAGACATCAGACCCCAGTACCCAGATGATATTAATAGATAATATTAATTTATTACAGGCATTGGAATATCCCACCACTTCCATCCATTAAAAGATTCACTGTTAACTGCATGAAAAGCCCTCTTGATCCCCCAACACCTGTTAAAGATCTGATGCATTAATCTGGGTATTTGATAATTGCTCATTTAAATTAATAATATTTAAGTAAAGGGATATATATTATCAATTTACCACCTGTTCCAAGTCCTCATACCCTCATAAGCAGATGTGTCTGAAACAGTAGAAATTAATTTTGAGTACTGCCATAGTACTCCAGACTTGTATCTGAAGGCGAATTTTGTTAATTACTCAAAAACAAGTTGGAGGTTATCTGAGATTTTTATACACATCAAGGAAAAATTTACAAAAGAGATCGTCACGGGTGGCTCCAGATGTGCTTAGGTCACGCAGAGGAAAGACCAAAAAAAAAGTCAATCATAATTTACGTGTTAGGGGAAAAGATAGTGTTAAAAACATCATCCACAAATGATCACAAAGATACTTTCAGGAATACTGAGAAGGCAACATATCAAGTTTCCCTTGGTTTAAAAAAAGGTCATTCTTTTGCAGATGTCAATGAAAAGAGAGCAGGACCATGGTTATTTTACCCTTGATGCACGGAAGAGCCGACTTAACGTGTTCCCAGAGCTCTCTGGTAAGTCAGATTTTGGCACTGGGAGCACGTTTCTCCATAGGGACATTTTTGCAAAATATGGAAAGATTCCCAGCCCGGCTTCCCAAAGTATTTAGCCCACAGTGGG
>CM053620.1:24295897-24312282 GCA_028646535.1 Procyon lotor
GACACACCTGAGAATTTCTGGTTAACCCGGACTATTTCGCTTAAAGGGAGTTTCAGAATCAAAAGAACAAAACAGAACAAAAAGCAGAGGTTGGAGAAGGTTCCCTCGGCTAGATTCCCATAAACGGTCGAAACCAATTTCTAAGCAATACATAAATGTCCTTCTCATCTGTCCAAATAGAAGTCTTACTGCTCCTACACCCTTGATACTAGGATCCATGGACATTATAAAGAAAGAGAAAACATCTTTTTTTAAAAAGATTCTATTAATTTGAGAGAAAGAGAGCACAAGAAGGGGAGAAGAGCAGGGGGAGAGGGAGAAGCAGACTCCCCACTGATCAGGGAGCCCAACATGGGGCTCGATCCCAGGACCCTGGGACCGAGACCTGAGCCAAAGGCAGATGCTTAACTGACTGAGCCGCCCAGGCGCCCCAGAGAAAACATCTTAATGAACACTAGTTAAGTGCTCTCATTCCACTGAGGGACAACTAGCCTCATGCAGGCCGGGTGGCAAACACAACATTCGAGGTGAGACTGAGGCCTGTACCTTTATTCAAATCCTTGGCAACCTCCGAATCAAACAACTTTTGAAACTGCTCCAACTGTCTCAAATCTTTAATGGCTCCTAGAAAGAGCTCTGTAATTTTCACCCACGGGCTTCTAATTTATCTAAAACTCCGCAGGTACACTCTGTCCAAGGGGCCCCAACTTCATGGACTGTACATCCTAAGCGATATGCTAAAGACACTCCCAGCTTTACAAAAGATGCCATCTCGTCATTTTTAGGAAGAAAACATGAAAGAAATGTCTATTTGCCAGAGCTACCTCGGAATATGGCTAACCGAGTGATTCTACAGTCAAGTGGAGTCCGGGTTTGTAGAATTTATTCAACAAAACAAATAGAGAAGAAGCTCTCGCTCTTGCTGGCTAAATGCTGTGCGCTCTGCCGATGGGTGAAGGGAGCTGCGGACATCCGCTGTAGCGTGAAATCTCATCTCATATATAAAAGACCATAGATGCAAAGGCGGGATCTCTGCAAGGATGACGGATTCCCCCCACGATTCTCCTGCAATCCCACCTGCTGAGACCCCCTCCCGCACACACCAACCAGGACAGCCGGTCCTCCCACATTTAGCCCAGCCCCTTCCTTCCTTGCTTTTTGCTGTCCGGTGTGTTCCCAGGGCTATTTCGTCCCAAATTTCTTAAAGTAACATTAAAGTAACGATCAGGAGCTTCGCTAAAGGCACCCTTCGGAGCTAAATAGGCCCAATACTGAAATCCAATCTTCCCGGCCTCACGCGGTCACTGAAGCTTTTCATTTCTTACTTACCTGTCCATTCTCATCGCTCAATCTTAATATTTATGACCTTATTTTTCCTAGACATGAGGACACCCATGACTGAGAACATATTCAGAATTTAATAGCCAACGAGAGGAGGAGGGGAGGCTTCCTGGTAAGATGTCAGCGCAGACTTGGGCCTCTCAACCCGCCCCACTCCCAGCTTCCCCAAGGACGTGGTGAGGGGGCTGTTCGACGAGGCCAAAACTACGGTCAGCACCAAATATTAGAGAAAGGTGCTTGATATGCCAGAAACTGCAAAGGGTTGCTCTGGATATGTTTAGGTGGGATGAGATTAAAGGAGGGCCGAGAGGGCCGCCTCTTGGATGTCTACTCCGAAAGAGCAGCTTTCTGGTAAAAACAGCAAGCTTATCCTGGGAGCAGCGCTCTCTCCTGAACTGAAAAGAAGAATGGGAAGGAATGACAGGCTGCAGGGCACCCCCAGAGCAGGCCTCTTGCCTCTGCCTTAAATGCTGGCAAGCTGCGGTACCCAGACACCCCGGGACGTGTTGCCAGTACCGGCCCCACCTTGAGAAGACAGCCTGGCCTTGCTGAGGTGAGAAACCGGAGCAAGCAGGTGTACCGAGGATGCTCCAAGGCGGCCACGGTTTGCCCACACAGCCAGCATCTACACCACACAGGACGCTCCCGTTCATGACATTTGGCCGTGGAAGGAGAGATACATTTTTGTCCTTCCTCCTTTCGACCGAAGGTTCTGGCCAGCAATGTACGCCAGATTTTCAAAAGAAACAACCTCAATGCCAATTGGCCTATAAACCAGGACTGGCCCACCTTCTGTAAGGGGAAACAGAGAGGGACAAGCCCCAGACTTGCGTGAAAACACTGCAGGTCAAAGGGAAGGAAACACTTTGAAACTCTCTCTGATCAAAAGATTTTACTCAAAGTGGCAGGACAATTTTTTTATAAAATTCTCAGTATCGGGGCGCCTGGGTGGCTCAGTGGGTTAAAGCCTCTGCCTTCAGTTCAGGTCATGATCTTGGGGTCCTGGGATGGAGCCCCGCATTGGGCTCTCTGCTCAGCGGGGAGCCTGCTTCCCTCTCTCTCTCTGCCTGCCTCTCTGCCTGCTTGTGATCTCTCTCTCTCTCTCACTGTCAAATAAATAAATAAAATATTAAAAATAAATAAATAAATAATAAAATTCTCAGTATCTTAAGAAGACACTTGCATCGAGGTACTACCTCTGACAATGGAGCAAGCAGACACGAGAATGGAACAGCCTGCGATCAGGAAAGATCGCCTGGAGTTGCTTTTTTTTTAATAGTGTCACTTCATGTAAAATGATGGAGGATGGAGTAGACAACAAAACAGGGTCTAGAAAAATTCAAATCACTGAAGTGGATGAGGGAACTCAAAACATTCTCCTAGAACTTGGAGGGACAATGAAAATTAGTGACAGAAGAGATGAGAAATGAGGGACAGATTCTGGAAACCGAAATATATATACAGGAAGAATCCTAGAAAGCAAACAGAAAAGGGACAGATGAAAGAACCCAAAGAACTAACAGAAGAGTATTTCCCAAAGTTGCAAAAGGACTGCGGACCACAAAATGGAAGGTGAAGTACATAAACATATTCTGTTCAAATGTTAAACAAAATATGACAAATGTTCAGAGAAAAAAACAATTTACCGTGATAGAATAACAATGAAGATGACCTCGGACATCTCTCTAACATCAAAATATCAGAGCTCAAGGGGACAGTATCTAGAGTTTTCAGGTAGGAAGTCTGTCTCTCAAGAATCCTATAGCTATTTAAGGAGGTAGCAGCATGTGAAGGTATAGAAAGTCACTCTCAGATAATATAAAAACTCGGAGAATATAAGCTACCACCATTACCTTTGCCGTTAGCCTTCGTGAAAAACTCGTTAGAACCTATGTTTTATTTAAATCATTCAAACCATGGTATAAGAAGGAAACATAGCAGTGAACACCTCGACACAGATCTTAGCAATGACTTTTTAAATATGACACCAAAAGCGAAAGCAATGACAGCAGAAGTAACCAAGCGGGACTACATCAAACTAAAAAGCTCTGCACAGGGGGCACCTGGGTGGCTCAGTCGGTTAAGCATCTGACTCTTGATTTTGGCTCAGGTCATAAACTCAGGGTTGGGAGACTGAGCCCCAATCTGGCTCCATGCTCAGTGCAGAGCCTGCTTGAGACTCACTCTCTCTCTCTCTCTTTCTCTCTCTCTCTCCCCCTCTGTCCCTCCCCACCAACTACCTCTTTCAAATACATACATGCATACATAGCACTGCACCGCAAAGGAAACCATCGTCAAAATGATAAGGCAACCTACGGAATGGGAGAAAACATTTGCAAATCATATTATCTGATAAAAGGTTAATATCCAAAATAGACTCAGAACTCATACAACTTAGAGGCAAAAAATAAGCAATCCAATTAATAATAGGCAGAAGATTTGAATAGACATTTCTCTAATAAAGGTACACAAAAAGATGCCCCAAATCACTAATCATCAAGGAAATGCTAATTAAAACCACAATGAGATGTCACCTCACACCCATTAGGATGGCTATTATCAAAAAGACAAGAAATAACAACGCTAGCAAGGTTGTGGAGAAAAACTTTTGCACATTTGTGGCAATGTAAATTAGTACAGCCACTATGGAAAACAATGTGGAGGTTCTCAAAAAATTGAAAATGTATTTACTCTATGATCCAGCAATTCCACCTCCTGGCATTTACCCAAAGAAAATGAGAACACTTATTCAAAAAGACATACACATCTCCATATTCCCTGCAGCATTATTTACAACAGCCCAGATATGGAAACAATCTAACTGTCCATTGATGGATGAATGGATAAAGAAATTATGGTATATAGATACAATGGAACACTATCTAGCCATAAAAAAAGTATGAAATGTTGCCATTTACATCAACATGGATGGACCTTGAGGGCATTATGCTAAGTGAAATATGTTAGCAGAGAGATACAAATACCATATGATCTCATTTACATGTGGAATCTAAAACAAAAACAAAAAATAAGCTTAAAGATACAAAGAAAAGACTGGTGATTGCCTGGGTTGGGGTATGAGGAGTGGGAGAAATGAGTAAAGGTGGTCAAGAGGTACAGTTTTCTGGCTATAAAATAAAGAACTCATGGGGATGGAATGTAATGAAAAACTGCTGAGAAAGTAGATCTTAAAAGTTCTTAACACAAAAAAAATACATACTTCTTGCAACTACTGTTGACCCTGAAAATAAAGCAGACAAGTTATTTTATCAGCAAAATGGGTTTATACAACAATGGCTGGGGAATCACAATTTGAGAGACATGAACTATGGCAAACCCACAGACAATTTCAGAGAGGAAAGAAGAGGAACACTACTTTATAGAGGAAGAGGAAGAGGTGGGAGGGGCTGCTTGGACAAAAGTCCATTGGAGGAAAGTGAGAGTTCGGGGTGGTGACGATTTCTCATTGGCTGAGTCATAGCAGTTTGTCATTGGTTGGGCTGTTGCGGGGCCAGGGAAAACCTTCCTTCCTGTTGCAGGAGCAGTAAAGTAGCATCTTCCTACTGGCCTCTGACTTCATGATGAGTTGGTAGAGCATGAGAGCTCCCCTATCTGCCCCCCTAACTCTACTATAAATGAGGTTTCCTTCATTCAGTTTCACATTATATAAGATGATGGATGTTAGCTAGACTTACTGTGGAGATCATTTGACAATGTATACAAATCAAGTCATTACGTTGTACACCTGAAACTAATATAATGTCACATGTCAACTATACCTCAATTTAAATCAGTTTTTAAAAGAAAAAAAAAACCCACATTATAAAAATTACCAGTGAACAGAAAAGTAGTTAAATAATTTCAAATATGGGGGCACCTAGCTGGCTCAGAGGGTTA
Organism: Procyon lotor; assembly: GCA_028646535.1. NCBI lineage: Eukaryota > Metazoa > Chordata > Mammalia > Carnivora > Procyonidae > Procyon > Procyon lotor. Next base: position 24,301,136 of record CM053620.1, read on the forward strand.
AAGCCTCTGCCATTGGCTCAGGTCATAATCCTGGGGTCCTGGGATCCAGACCTGAGTCAGGCTCCCTGCTCAGCAGGAAGCCCACTTCACCCTCTCCCTCTGCCCCTCCCCCTGCTTGTGCTCTTTCTTGATCTCTCTCTCTCTCTCATTCTCTCTCTCAAATAAATAAAATCTTAAAAAAAAATTATCATCAAGTAACTATGCTTCAACTAAAAAAAAAACATTAAATATCTAAATCAAAATCCTAGAGAATATTAAAAAAAATACTTGGGAAATGGGCTGAAGGGTTGAATAAAGTAAATGCGAAGAAAAACAAACATACCTTAAAGAAAAATGGGCATCGCTTCTCGGCCTTTTGGCTAAGATCAAGTGTAGAAAAATGGGCAAATAATGATCAGATTGATGAATAGTAAAAGAAAGAAGTATATAAATGGCCAACAAACATGAGAAAAGTTCTACCACATCAATAAATTTAAAAATGCGATTTAAGAGACACCAGGTGGCTCAGTTAAGCGTTTGTTTTCAGCTCATGTCATGATCCCAGGGCTCCTGGGATCAAGTCCCACCATTGGGCTCCTTGCTCAGCAGGGAACCTGCTTCTCCCTCTGCCTGCCACACCCCCTGCTTGTGCGCTCTCTCTCCCTCTCTCTGACAAATAAGTAGATAAAATCTTCAAGTAAATAAATAAATAGCAATTTAAAACAGCAGCATGTTATTTTTACTCACTGAAGTGGCAGAATGCTTTGAAATTGTACTATCAAGTATTTTCTAGGGTGAGGAAAAGGAGGTTGGTGATAGTAACCGATACCTGCATCTCGAATGTGCACTGAAAACAAACTGATAACAGTGCGACAATATAATATGTATAGTTTTAAAATAGCTATACCCTCCTCTCACCTAAGCATTCCACTTCTAGTAATTTTTCCTAAAGGAATAATCAAGCAAAAAATAATAAAAGTAACAATCAAGCTGCGAAGATATATGTACAAAGATGTTCGCCAGAGCAGTACACACGGTATCAAAACACCAGAAATGCCTCTTAAACCACCAAAAGTAGAGGAGTAACATTTAAGCCATTTTTAAAAATCACATTTCAAGGAATACTTAATAAGGAAATATGCTCAAGATATGAAAGTACTGAAAAAATGGTATTAAACATTGTATCTGATACGTTATTTTCTAAAAAGAAAAAGATCCCGGGGCGCCTGGGTGGCTCAGTGGGTTAAAGCCTCTGCCTTCAGCCCAGGTCATGATCTCAGGGTCCTGGGATCGAGCCCCACATCGGGCTCCCTGCTCAGCGGGGAGTCTGCTTCCCCCCTTCTCTCTGCCTCCTTCTCTGCCTACCTGTGATCTCTCTCTGTCAAATAAATAAATAAAATCGTATAAAAAAAAAAAGGAAAGAAAAAGATCCCAACAGATTTCCAAGTATAGAAAGAAACACTAAATGGAATTAAACCAAATAGTTAGGAAGGATATTATCTCTGCAAGGTGATAATATGATGTATTTGTATTTATACTTTCCTATTGTTTGTAAATTCTTTAAAGCGAACATGTACCATAGTTCACTTCTAAGGAACACATTTTTTTCTTCATATTTAGTATCCCTGAAATTAGACTACATCTTCAGATTCATGACATCTTTGAATGGATGGCATATATTACTACTTTTGTATGTAGCAATAAAAAATAAAACAATTAGTATCATTATTTCACAGCGATCCAAAGGATAATGTTTAATGAGGAGATCCTCAGAAAAGAAGCAATCACTCCCCAAATGCAAACGATGGCACGTAACCATCAGTGAAGGCGGTATGAGCTTTGGATGGTTCTATAAACCTCCCCCGCCCTGAATACAGTACTCCAAGGGAGTGAAAACTCTCCTACAAAACCAAGTACAGAGGTGAAGACGGCCTCAGGATACTCGACTTTCCCCCTTTTGTTTCTAAATTAACTTGTATGGAATGCTTAGTTTGTTGTTGGCTTGTAAAGAGACTAGATTCTTAAGGTTAATCATTCTTTTTCCTTTTCCCAATATGCAAAATGAACTTTAATCCCACTTGAGCAAGGGCTGCCTTTAATCTTCCAGATTGTAGCTCCTCCCAAGAAACAGGAGGGCAGAGAAGTTTGGGGAAACGATGAGAAGGGACAGAGCTTGCTTGAATGAGAAAACCTAAATGAGTCGTCGTCTTCCCTCTCCCCTTGGAAGACGCAGGGCCCTCACTTCTGCCCACTGCTTCCGTGGGGACCGGAACTGCCCTAATAAAGTGAATGAATGAAACACAAGCAGCCACTTAAACCTCTCGGTTCTGGTGCTCCATCACCTTTTGCCTTCCCTCTTAATTCACTCCTATCTGACATCTAAATTCCCACCGGTACTTGAGGATGATGGCTCCGGTTTCCGGCTAAGGATGCTCTTTCTAAATTCGCGCTAAGTTCCTGTTATGTTCCAAGGCATCAAGTGCTGTGTGTAGTGCAAGAATATACAGAATACAGTAGTGGCTCTCAAAACCTGTAACTGTAGTAGAAAAGACCTCTGTATCAATCGCTACGGTCCAGAGGGAAAAAAAGAATTATTGCAGCCACACTGGCTGGTTGGTGCCCCTGCCATTGTGGCTATTTGATTTTTTTAATGTCGTCCCAAAGAAATATACCTAGATGGAGAAAAATACCTGAAAAGGTGGAAGAAACAGTGTGAACAAAAGAGAAGGAAAATGATAGCACTTGTAATTTAGGTCTTTTTAAAAATTTTTCATTGCTAACAAAAAAAAAAAAAAATTTTTTCTCATTGCTTATAGGGCCGAGAAGAATTATTCCACAGGAAGAAGTTAAGGAATCTTCCATCATGGGTTATAATGCCTGGCCTTGAAATGTGCTGCAGGGACTGTGTCAGGGATGTGGAACTCATTCCTACTCCCATCCTGAACTAAACCTGCAACAAGAATCAATTAAAAAACAAAACAAAACAACAACAAAACAACTTCCTTTATGGTCATTCTTTCTATCTTTGCAGAAGTGGCAAAGAACACATAGGCTATGCAATCAAATTAAAAGCCTGAAGAACTTCTTTTCACAGTTGATGCTTTTAGGAGTTATGTTATATAGATTGAAAGCCAGAGAAGGCATAGTAATTAAGACTGCCAGCCAAAGGGAAAAATTTCACCCAACCAACTCAGATCCAGATTTCTCCTAATACAGCATGACTCTGACTAGATAAAACATGACAGAATAAAAGGATCGCAAAATTCACATTAACTCATGCATCCTCAGCCTAAAAGAAACCAACACATTTTTGTTGCCTTCAGTAGTTTTTTAATAAGTGATTTAGAAGAGAATGAATATACAGATTGATCTGGATGCTGTATCGATTTGGGAAATTCTGTGATGTCACATCGTCATTTGGACGAGATTTGGAAGCAAAAAGCATGGGTTACTGAAGGAATGGACTGCCATGGAAAATTCTTAAAGCTGTCTCTTAAAGCTGTCTCATTTAATACTCACAGTATTAAATGAATGCCCTCCTGGTTTGGCTGAAGGGAACTTTCATCCCTCATTTTACATCTTAAAACTCAAGAAAGAGTCTACCTAAGTATCGGTTATAAGGAAATCCATTACAACAAAACAAAACTAAACCAAAAAACTAAAAGTAAATGTTAACTAATAAAACTCAGCAAGAGTGAGGGGCGACTGGGTTAAGCATCTTACTTCAGCACAGGTCAGGATCTCAGGGTCCTGGGATCCAGCCCTGCATCGGGCTCATTGCTCAGCATGGAGTCTGCTCTTCCTTCTACCCCTCCCTGCACTCCTGCTCTCTCTCACTCTCTCTCTTTTTCTCTCTCTCAAATAAATAAATAAAATCTTAAAAAAAAAAAAAAAACTTAGTAAGAGGGAGAGAGAGTGTAAGAGCCACATCCCCATTTTTCACTTTTCTTCAGATTTTTCTTAATCGAGGAACAGAGAGTGCTTCAAGCTGCTGGATGGAGAGCAGTATTAAACTTGTGTTTATGAGTTAAGGAGGTAATTACTTCAAGAATAAAATGCAAATACACCGAAAAGTAGTTACTTCTGAGAAATGGAACTTGGGGACAAGTGGCAAAGAGCTCCTCCCTTTCTGTTTTAGATCATCCTCAATGTTTGAATTTTTATTTCCTAGTCCACATGCTGTTTTTAGAATAACGATATGAATGAGATACTGACAGGAAAGAGCTCCAGAACATATCATTAAGGGGGGGAAAAAAGGCAAGTTATTAGAGTAATAGATAAAATACATAATAAGGTCTCATTTGTGTGCTATTTACTATAAAGTAGCAGCAATATAAATGTAAATCATATAGGCATAACTATATTTATGTTAATGTTTACAAAAGGACAAAATAGGAAAGTAAAAGAGAACTTCCAAGTTTTATTCTCTATAATTCCATACTACTTGAATCCTTTATAATGAGAATATATGTGTATTGAGGTATTACTTGTTCGGTTATTTTTTTTCCACACTTTGAAAGAAGAAAGATCCCGTGGCTATGCAATTAGTAGAGTTGCAAATTCAACGGAGAACAGAACAGCATCGGTCTCAGAAAAACCTGCATTCTGACGCAAGCTTCCCTATGTCCGTCACCCTGAACAAGTTACTCTACCTCCCTAAGCCTCCTTTTCCTTTTTGTGAAACAGCTTTACTGAGATACAATTCGCATACCAAGCCATTCACTCATTGAGAGCAAACAATTCAATGTATTTTAGCGTGTTCGCAGGACTGTGGGACCGTCACCACAAGTGAATTTTAGAGCATTTTCAGACCCCTAAAAAAACCCACATTGCCATTAGCTGGCAACCCTCATCAATTTTGTTTTCTGGCAAAAAAAAAACAGGGATCCGAGAGAGAGGGCAGGTTACCTACCTGACGGACTTATTACAAGAAAGAAAATACATCAGAGCCTTCAGCACAGAGCGTGGCCCTCAGCAGGTAGTCATGTTCCTCAAGAAAAGTTCGAGCCATGGGTGACAGAGAAATATGCACGAAGACTAGATACGTGAAGAAAGTGGACAAGATAGGGAAATCCCTTCAAGTACCTGAGAATCCTCTCCTCCGAGCAAATTCCACAAGAGAGGTCCTCTCCCCAGTTCTACCGAACACAAAAGAATCAGGTATCAAGATAACAAAGTACAAGTTTGAAAATGTCAGCATCTGGGGGCCTAGTTTTAGAGTAAAAGTTTTAGGAGGACAGATACATCCTCAACCCTGCAAAAACACGAGGAGCGAGAAGCAAATACTGTAGTTGCTGAGAAGGTAAGAAGAACACCACAGGTTCGTATGGGACGAGCAATTGAAACTATGCTGTCATGTTTCTATTTTTCAAAGTGAAAATAAACATGACAGGTGCTCATTTGGCTGTTCGAGCACTTTCCACTGAAATGGCAATTCCTCAAGCTTACCGACTGCAGCCTGAAGTTATAATTTATTACTGTTTCTCTATTATTCCCTTGCCTCGGCAGAAAGCAGAACATAGCACCTACATTTCAAGACCCATGAGAGGTAATAAAGTATAATTATTGAGAATTTATGATTAAGCCATAAATTATAGGTACTTTTTACTTCAGCTGGTCAGTCAGGAGTTGGGGGAGGAAGGGAATGGGGTCAGAGGAAGAAATAACAAAAGCCTTTTCCTTTGAATAAAATGTCTGAATTCGGGCAGGATTGAGGGACACCTGGAGGATTTACAAAGATACCACAGTCTCCAAGTTAAGTCCCAGAGGAGCCCCAGTTAAGAGGCTTTAAACTCCCAGAAGCCTCCGTTCTTCCTGCTCACAGGGCAACCGACTCCAACCAGAGGGCGCGTGTTGATGCCAAAAATAGAAGCAGGTCGTATTTTCAAGTTCTACCACATCCAACGTTCACCGGGCTCTGGGTCTTGCTGCTCAGAGCCATAGGTATTTCAAAGAAGGTGAACCTAATCTCTAAAACATTACTGACCAGGCTCTGTAGGTAAACTCGGCCCTCAACTCGCGGTTACCACAGAGCTCTGATTCAACTCTTGTCCCCCCTCAAGAAGCAGCTGGTGAGATGGCCCTTTCTTGCGGTTCCTTCATGTGGTCATGGACGTATATGTATGGAACAGTGACGGGCCAAGCTGGCAGGACTCGGGGCCCAAGAAGGATAAGAACAAAACACTCAGCGCTCTTCTGTCACCCACTCGCCTCACTAGCTCTCCCATAATGCCATGGCCCGGCTCCCCATCTTCACGGTTGGCCCCCACATGCAAAGCACTTTCTTCTTTGGCCTCCCAGTAACCCTGGGGAGCGAGTATCAAGAAGAGTAGCAGTTGTCTGGGGGAGGCAGAGACTAGGGAGAGAGATGAGCAGCACACAGCCAACAATGCCATTGAGTCTGGAACCTGGTCACCTGACAGGAAACGGCCTTTCATCATTCTGCCCCAGACCGTTGGTGAAGGAAGGCAAAACCAAAAAGAGCAGCAGCATGCATTTCAATTTACGTGGTTTGTTTTTTTTTTTTGGCCGTGGAAATTTTACTTGGTAACTGAAGCTTTGAGATAGCTATTTGAAAATGAGATTTAATTTGGATTGAGGGAAACGAAAATAAAGAGGCCAGAGGGAACAGAGTCACGAACAGTGACAAGGAAAAAGTAATAAATGAAGAGGGGGGGAAGGTGGATAAAAAGGAGGTTTGCCCCAAATGTTTGCCTAGCCCTCACCTTTGTCCTGACACAGCCCATCTCCACACCCGGCTCCTGGTTAATGAACATAATTTGGTTGATGTCCCCTGAACTGTATAATCTGTTCCACAAAAAACAAACCCACCGTTTGTCTCCAAGCCACTTTTTAAGTCCCTAACTCCCTGGTTACATTCAGTCTATGGAAAACATCTGTGGCAAAGTAAATCATCCTACTCGGAGAAAGACCAGGGTGTATTTTTTCCCCCTCTAAGTGTGTTTTGAAGTCCTGGTTGGAAAATTAGTGAATATTGTAAATCTGTTTGCAAATCCGGTCATGTCTAACTCTGAGATTAGGGCAAAGATTCCAATTTAAAAGTAAAACCGTGACAACCCCAGTTAAGCGTGTCCTCGGGCAGTGCCAGCAGGGCCTTCACTCACGTCCACAGGCAGCGGATTTATTACAAGCACCCGACACGTTCCCCATCAGACACCCCTGGAGTATTTACTTGAGACAGCAGGGTTCAGCCTGCACTTCCTCTGCAGACCAATATATTATTATAAATTGAGCTAAACTGTTTCCTTTTCATAAGTGCTATGAAGTTCAGATTTCAGACGGCAGCACAGGGCCGAGGTCCCTCCACGGGGCTCCTTGTAGGATTTGGATTTGAGAAAGTAAAGAGAAAAGGCAGCAACAGATGATGCTTGCGCTTATTTTTGTCTGATTTTGTTTAAGAAGAGAAAGAAGAAAGTGCCTTTTAGAAATTGACTGTGACAGCTTAATAAAGAAAAGAGTCATTTTCTTTAATAAGAATAAAGAATAAAGAAAATGCATTCTAAGTGAGTATATTCTAAAAGCACACTTTGGGTACACTGCGCAGTGTCTGGGCCCGATTAGGAAGGGACCAGCTATTTCCCCGGTATCTGAACACAGGAGCTGGGAAATCAGGAATGGGTATTAGGTCTTGGACATCGGCTCCTAGAAAATAACAGCACTCGCTTCATCTACAATAGCTAAAGGGACAAATGTATCTTTAAAAATGTATATTCATTGTAACTTATAGTAAAAAGGACAATGTCGTTATTTAGTATTTTCATGACTAATCTATTTCTGAGACAAGAGAAACATAACTTTAAAAAGAAAGGGCAAAGAAAAAAAGCACACAGAACACTCTTGTCATCCTCTTCTCTTTCCTTCCTGAACAATTTGGTCCTAGAGCCTTTAGGTGAAGCAGAGACAACATGGTAAAGGGAGAGAGAGGAGGGCCCAGGAGCCCAGAGTGGGGGTCAGCACCCAAGTAGGAGGAGGGGGTGGTGGTTTGACGTGGGTGCCAGAACCCAATGGGATAAAAGAACAAGTTCCAATCCACACACCCTACTAACTGTAATCGTGGCTATGTCACTACATCAATTTAACCTGAACTGATGCTTGTGCAATGTAACTATCATCTACTTCTTAAGGCGATGGAGATGATTAAAAGAATGCTTGATCGTTGTTAGTCCCAACCAATGTGGTTGTTATTCACATACTACTATTATTCCAGATACACATATGTATAGGAAAAAGACCAAAACAGGTATGAACCTGATTTTTATATTCTTCTTTCATTTTATACTTTTCAGCGTCTCTTTTCTCTACAATGAACATGTATTTTGCTTTCATAATCAGAAAAGAACACGCAAGACGTTCTTAAATAAATGGATGGCAGGTGAACTTCTAAAATGCACAGTTACTACTTCTACATGCAGAAAATTAATATAGCAATTTAGAATGGCACCAAATGACTCTCACTTCTTTTAAAGATACCAACTGCTAACAGAAACTCTTGAACAAAGTAACCAAAATCAAGTGGTTTGTTGGCTGAAATTAAAACCCATTTATACTCAAGGTAAATATTCGTATCTGGGTGGTACATTAAAAAATGAGTAATCATCTGTGACCTACAAATGATGCTCATTGATGGGGCAGGGATTCCAGAATAAAACTTAGTTCACGAGACAAGCAGGGGAGGGTCTCAGGAAGAAATGACCTTTAGCCTAAAAATGTCCCCACACAGAGATTTCAGTGTATTGGGATCAAGCCTAAATGGTCTCCTTTAGAGCAGGAAAAGCACTGTCTAGGAAACCTTCGAACCATCCTAATCCCCTGTACCAACCCAGTGGCCTTAGGCAAATTACTTAAGAGAAGAACCATCTCCATACCTTCTCCCTCACAAGCTTGTTTGCAGAGTGAATGAGACTGCTTGCACAAAACTGAACCATAAACTGCAGTAACACACAAATGGGAAGCGAGAGATGTAGGGCCTACTTAGATCAGTGTTCGGCGAAGGTGGCCATCAGCCCATGAGAAGAACTGAAGAGGTAAAGAGATACAACGTCAAGCACCACTGAATCACACACCATCAGAAAGTAATTCCCTACATGATGATCTTCCAGTCTTGCTGCCGACAAGGAGAAAGTCTCCGATTGGTACCAATCGGAGCTAATGCCCCTCGTGACATTGGGTGACACGGGTCTCTTCCAAGCAAGACAACAGGACTCAGGATCTTCAGCGAACAAAAGTAGTGGGTCCTTAATACTGTTTCATAAACCAAGTGATACTGGTCTTCTGCTTAAGACAGTGTTATAGAACCTCCTTCTAAAGGAAATCCACTTCAGTGAAAGAAAGGAAGTGAACTTATGTAGAGAAAAGGGAAGTGAACTTACGTAGAGAAAAATAATACATAAGTTCACAGCATAAGTAGCACAGGGGTATGGTGAGAACTTTGAGGCTGACATGTAAATGACTGAAATTTGGAAAATGCTTAATGCAGTAACGACCTCAAGCGCTAATCCACACTGTGATTTTCTAGAAGGCAAGGACCAAGTTGTATCCATCTCCAGTAGCGCCTCCAGGACCTTATGCAGCACGGAAAACACAGCAGGCCCGCTACACATACTCAATTAATTGAGAAATAATTCTTCTCATAAACATCCACTTTGAGCCTTGGTTCATCCTGGCTCCCCAGTTCCAAAGGCAATAGTGAGTAGATTCCCCGGGGCCGGTAAGCGTGCGATAAACCCTGGATGGTCAGGAGCTAAAGCCAATGACAGAATAAACCCAGAGAGGCTTTGTGAGTAAGAAAGGATACCGTCTCTATGCTGTGCACTGGAAAACAAGTACAAAGTCCAAAACCCAAACAAAACGCTCAGAGCGAAGAGCCAAAGGCAAAACTGCAGGAACACCACAGCCTCAGTCAGCCCGGGCACAGCTGAAATCCTGCTGCCCAGAGAACTCCACGACAAGCGGAAAGAAAAGCCCCGCGGTTAGGTCAGCTGCGCCTGAGAAGAAACTAAATTCCCGACTGAAAAAACGGAACTTACAGAGACAGGGAAATCATTTTACTTCTTCACACTGATAAGCTCATTCGGGTGACCGAGTAACTGACAGAAAGTCCTGAAAACTCTTTAGCACATTTGGGGAACTCCATATGGGGGAGAAAATAAAAGCAACTTTTACCAATGAGCAACACCTAGAAAAATGAGGGAATAAAACCAACCAACAAACAAACAAAACAACTAGTTCCATGTAGAAGATTCACTATCGCTATAAAATACATATATATATAAATATATATAAATATACATATAAATATATATTTATAAAATAAAATATATAAAAAAAAGAGCTTGTTTCAAAAGACACATTCAAAGGGCACCTGGGTTGCTCAGTCGGTTAAGGCTCAGTTTAGGATCTTATGGCCTCATGAGATCAGAGTCCCAGGTTGGGCTCCCCACTTGGTGGGGAGTCAGCTTGGAGAAGCTCTCTGCCCCTCCCCCACTCACTTCCACACACACTCTCTCTCTCTAAAATAAATAAATTAATTAAAAAAAAAACACACATTCCAAATATATAGCCAGTAATCTAAAACTTAAGACACCAGAGCATCGATATAGTTTTGACCCTCCTAATTACCAAGCATGAAGTAGCAGTCTCCTTGGTGAAGGGGTATTGCCAAGCCAGGAGTCTCTATATCCCACGAGATCTTAAAACCGACATGCCAAATATCTGGGTCTCTGCCTTCGAGCTGAGGGTCATCCTCACTTTCCTCTTCTGGGCCTGTGAAAAAGAGAAGAGCCAGATCAGAAAGGAAATATCTCATCACAGGTTATGGGTCTTATAATCATTAGCTCAGGAATAATTAAGTTTTAATAAAAAAATGGACAGGAAATGAACCATATCCTTTTACATCATATATTTAATGAAAAAAATTCTTTCAAATATTTTTAACATTTCCTTTATTTTTTAATTTAAAAAAATTTTTAAATGATGAGAAAAAAACATAGATACCAAGAACAATAAAAGATGATTTATTCAATTCCACACAAATAAATTAAATAACCTGGATTAAATGGGCAGCTTATTAGGAACTTTTTAACTACCAAAATCATCCTTGGCAGGGGAGAAAAGCTAATGATATCATAAAAGGTAAAGAGAAAGTTGTC
>CM053620.1:24312782-24370098 GCA_028646535.1 Procyon lotor
AAAGAGAAAGTTGTCAAAGAACTCTCTTTTAGGAAAACATAGGTGTCAAGAGTTTCAAAGAAGAATTCTACCAAACAATGAAGGAGTGGGTTATTTCTATATACTTTAAATTGTTTAAGAGCATAGAAAAAGAAGTTTCCAAATTCTTTTCATGAAGATAGAATAATATGTATCGAAATTCAAAAAGAAAACACACACCCGCACATGCACACAGACACACAAATCTCACATCTGAGAATCAATGCAAAATTCTTAAATATAGGAGAAAGAATCCAAATCTAACAGCACATTAAAAGAATAACATTCCATGACCAAGTAGAACTTATCACAGGAATACAAAAATGGTTCAATATGCAAAGGCTTATACTTACGCCAAAAAATCACATTCTTGGATGAAAACAGAGTCACCAGAGATATACAAAATATTCAGTAAAATATATCCTTCTACAATCAAAACATCAATAAAATAATAAGCAGCTAGGTCCCTTAACACAATAAAATACAGATCTCTCTCAACCACAAAGTCAGCATTATATTTTAACAGGGGAACATTAGAAATCTTCCCAAAGTTAAGGATTAGGAGATAGTGTCCTTTATCATCACAATGACTCCTCATTACTCTGGAAGAAATGACCAACAGGAGTGGGCTCTCTGGAGCTGTATAATAAATGAGCCATAATTAGACAAAAGAAAAAGGTTTTTTAATAAGAAAAAGTGCTTTTTTGCAAATATTATTATTATTTATGTGCTAATCAACCAGGAAAAAATATATTCCAAGCAACGGTGTATTGTCTATAAGAAAAAAACTTTAAAGTTTATTGAAGGACACAAAAGAAAATTTAAACAAATGTAAAAACATATTCTGTTCTTGGGATGTAAAACTGAACACTGTGGGAATGTCAGTTCTCCTTAAATTCGTCTATAAATTCGTCCGCAACCAGGGAAATACTTTTTAATATATAAAGAGCTACTACTGCACATCAATAAGATAAAGATCAATACTCAAACAGAAAAATGGGTAAAAGTTATGAAGACAGAACACATAAAAGGAAAAAAGATACATATGTAAACATTTAAAAGATGTTCAAACTTATTCATATAAGAGAAATTCAAATTCAAGCCGCAACAGATATTTTCAACTTATCAGATCAGAAAAAAGCAAACATTTTGATAAAACATTTTGATAAATAGAGTGTCAGTAAGAGTGTAGCACAATGGCACGCTCTCTGTAAAGGACAGTCTGACAATACTTATCAAAATTATAAATGCATCAACAGTTTGAACTTAAAGGAATTCCACAATTCCACTTTTAGCACTGTATTCTTCTTAAATTCTTATTTGCAGAGGCTGCAAAATGACTTTGAAACAAGGATGTTTATTGAACCACTGTTTATAAGAGCAAAAGATTAGAAATAACCTAAATAGGGGTGCCGGGGTGGCTCAGTCAGTTAAGCATCTCTTGATTTCGGCTCAGGTCATGACCTCAGGGTCATGGGATCAAGCCCCAAGCCAGCCAGGCTCTATGCTGAGCGTGGAGCCTGCCTGGGATTCCCTCTCTCTCCCTCTCCCACCGCCCCTCTACCCCCGTTCACATGCATGCATGCATGCATGCATGCCTGTGCGCTCTCTCTCTTAAAAGAGAGAAAGAAAGAGGGGAGGGGAAAAAGAGGGAGGGAGGGAGGGAGGGAGGAAGTTTCTGGTTAAATAAATTATGAAATGTCCAGGAAATAAAATACTATGTAGCCACTAAAAGTAATAACGACTGTGCACTGATACAGAACTATCTGATACATTTTTTTTTCTGATACATTTTTAAGAGAAAGAAACTGATAGGCTATGATCTGTGTAAAAAATACAAACCTATACACACAGGTGTTTATATATATACAGGTAATATTCTAGAAGGATATTCTATTCTAGAAGGATACTCAAGATTGACTTTTCTGGGAGGAGACCAATGTGTCTGGGATACAGGAGAGGAAAAACACATAAATGAAGTAAAAGGCATACAGTGTGATCTGTCTACACAAACAGTCCTGCAAGGACTTATAGAAGTTATAGATAATAATACAAATAACTTTGTAAAAGTTATTTACAAATTATTTATTAAGCACTTACGAAATATGAGGCACCGACCTGGGCACCTGGGCTCTATCAACAAATGAAAGAGCTTTGCCCAAGTGGAGCTTTCTTTCTAGTGAAGTTATTAAATGTTCATCACTGATCACTAGGAAAAGGAGTGTTTAAATTCCATTAGACGCTAGACTCCAGTCTTTAAGGGGAGGATCCATTTTTCCCACATTTAGAGCCCTACAAACTGGCACATAGAAGGCATTCAGTTGTACTTAACTGCTTACTTAAAAACAAATGCTCTGTTCACACCCATTCAGTCCTTTCTGGGCCAGATGGCAGGAAAAGAAAATGTTAATTGAAGGGGGAAAAAAAAAACCTGCAAATTAAATCAAATAACATAATAAAGCATGACACTGGTCATTTAGTATAGGTCTTAACAGTAAAGAAGTTTAGAGAAGGGACAGGTTTAGTGAAGGTCCGAATGGGTTGAGCAGAATTCTTGGAGAAGATCAAACCTGAAAGACAAATACTGTCTAGATTCCCAAAGGGTAGAGTAAGGAGTGATGAAGGAGGACAAGATGCAAAGTTCCCCGTGACCCAATGGGCAAGGAAGCATGTTTCACCCAGGCCATATAATGTTCACGTCACCCACACAATCCAAAAGTACGAGCATCTCAGATGGCACATCTCCATATATGGAATTCCTAAATTCAGAACATGTTACTCTGCAACAACTGTGCATAAGGGTCAAAGGCAGTAAAAGAAGGCAGGGGAGGAAGAAAGCCCCTTTATAACTGTTAATTCACATTACTTTGCACAGCTATGGTGGAAAAATAGAAACAGATCAGAGTTCTGGGAAATTCAGGGAAGGAACGCTTCTAAGTGACCTTTAAGGACGCATCCAACTCTGGATAGTCTTCAGTTGTTCTTCAGTTCCTTAAGTTTGAATCTGAAATCTGATATTGCCACAGGGCACCTGGGTGGCACAAGCAATTAAGCGTCCAACTCTTGGTTTCGGCTCAGGTCATGATCTCCGGATCATGGGATCGAACCCTGCATCGGGCTCCACACTCAGAAGGGAGTCTGCCTGAGTTTCTCTCTCCCTCTCACTCTGCCCCTACCACCCCCATCCCTGCTTTCCTCTCTCTCTAAAATAATATATAAACCTTTAAAATCTGGTATTGCCATTTGAACAGAATCTTACCCTTTTTTTCCTGTTCGTTATTTCTGATACATGTTTTCGCAAGCATTCTTTAGTTAGGAGCAACTTCTAGCAAGTTTTCTTTAAGAATCAAGTCCCGTAGGAAAAACTCTAAAGCCATTTCTCTACGTTAATCTCAAAAGCATTTAAAGAAGAACCCTCTAGAACACGAATGACAAATACCTTACATATCAGAGGCCACAACTAATTCACTGGTCACGGCTTTTGTGAGCTGGTACAGAATTATCCTGAATTTTTCTCCAAGCTCAGCAAGAGAGAGTGATACAATCAATTACTGATATCTGCCTTTGGCACTAGAAGGGAGAGTTAGCAGCAGGAAAACTAGGTATTTGCCACCTGTGCTTGATGACATTCTCTAGGCATGTCTTACTTCTAATACAGTCACGCCTGAAAATTCTGGAATTTGCAAAACTAGATCTTAATGACCAGAAAAGAGCCCACAAAACGTGTACAACTTGACCTGCTCTACATTTTCTTAACAAAACCAAGTTAGCTGCCAACCGAGAAAAGTGCTTTGCATAAAAATACAAACGTCCAGCTATTATTCTTCAATTACAGGGCCTGGCATCCCTGAGTCAGTGCCGAGCTAAGAAACAGCGGTCCCTTTTAGATGAGGCATGTGCTCTCTGCGAGCGGCTGTCCCCGTGAGCCACTTCCCTCATCGGCAGTACCTGCCTGGCCCTACAGGCACTTACATTTATGAACTTTGTTCCAGCCCACAGCCAAACCAGGCCTCTCACCTGCTTACACAAAGTAACTGGAAGACAGTCACGCCCATTCATATACACGCTGTTGGAAGCTGAGTGGCTAAGACACAGACCATAAGGCCCACAAGGTCGAAAATATTCATCATCTGGCCAGCCCCTTATTCAGAAAACGTTTGCCAAGCCCTGCTCTAGAATCCTGATACTTGTCATTTGATAGAAATGTATTTCTGGCCCATATTAGCCAGGCTGAATAAAATAATAATGACGTCAGGCGACCAATACCAGCATACAACATAATAAAGTAATTAATGCTAAATCATTTGATAAGCAGATCAATTTAGCAAAAGAATACTGCTATGGGAAGTCGTATGTTTATACTTGTGCTACCCCAGGGCTTTCGGTGGCTTCCTTCTGGAGATCCCTAATGACAACGGATGTAGCAAGTAGCACAGGGAAGAAGAATAGAAATATTTTAAGAAGGTTTTTCACGTGTCTCTCTCCGGTGAAATCAACTGTGACTGAACTTTAAAAAGAAATGGTTTCTAAATTACAATGCCAACGGTGCTGCTGTGGTTTCCAGCGAGCAGGGCTATTGTGCTAAGTGGTGATCTTCACAGGCTAGTGGGCTGGTTGACAACTTTCCCCTCTACCTCCTGCCCACCCTCTCAGCCCAATATGGCACCAATAAAGTCTGGAACGACAAACGGAGACAGTAATTGCAATCAGTGTTTCCTGATGTCTCCCATAAATCCAGCACCTTTGAAATGTGCTCATTAAAATAAGGTTTTCTTGAGGGTTTGTTTCCCCCTTGGGCTGGGTATGGAGGAGGGAGGGAAGCTGTACATCTGATAAATTTTTTATGGTGTAAGTATAGTGTTGCTCACTGTCTCGATAAAATCAACTTGTAATTATCTATAGCAACTGCAGCTGATTACTCTTGCCTGGTGTTATTCTGGAAACAAGCAGAGGCAAGAGGCCCCTACTTGCCTTTAAACCTCAGTAACACTGAAAGGATAGCGAGTGTCTCAAGTGTGTCTGATGCACTCCTACCTCCCACTAACCAAACTGCTGAGGAAGCGAAAGAGGTGACAAAATACAAACGAATGTCAAATTTAAACGCCAAGTGGAAAATACCAAATGGCCCCCCAAATTAACCAGTTTGATTTTTTTTTTATGCTAGTTTTTGGAGAACAATTAATTCCCTGTTGGTAAAAGATAAATGCCATCAAGTATTTTGTTCGTATTTTTCAAGCTGTATGCAACGACTGTCAAATAGGAAACAATGACAGAAACCTGAGCGTGAAGGAAGAGATGACAGCTCCAGTCAAATAAAATACAGCCCTTGAAATTTTGTCCCACATTTAATAACATACACCAGTAATACTGTGTGTCAGTAATCCCCCTGATGTGTAAATATATGTTCATCATCACCACACATTAAAAGCCCGATTTCCTACTCCCTATTCTCCGCGCCAAGTGCTAAGATTTCTAGAACTCTGGCCTCGGCAATTCTCTTCTCTGTTTCCTTAACCTCATACCCAGAAGGGCTTCGGTAGCAGGTCCCTTCCTATCTACGTCCCAGATCTTGAGGCAGGAGAAACCCAGGAGTTGCAGCTAGCCAGCTGGTGTCCAAAACCTCATGATGCTTTCTCTGTCCTGTGCTAGTCTGTGATAGTCCAGCGTCTGGGACGGAGAAACTGGTTTGAAAAAAGGGAGAAGAGTCAGAAGGGAAGAGGAGAAGGTGTGAGGTTGGGAAGATGCCTTCTGGGGAGGGAAATGGCCTGACTGAGGGGTGTACAAGAACATAATTCCTTCTTTAGAGTTGCAAGGGTATCACAGGAACAACATACATTTGCAAGAGAAGAGGCTAGGGGGTGGGGTGGCAGAAGCCAGGGGGACACTTTGCGAACCACAGTCAGGAATTTAGACTGAGGGCAATGAGGGACACGAAAGGCTTCTTCATAGGTCAGATCCATTTTTCAGAGTGATCCCTCTGGAAGGTAGACACGTCTGCGTGCGGATCTTCTGGAATTTTTCTGGGCAGGTTTCCAAAGTAATGGCAAGTGTCATACACCAGAGAACATTTGAAACACTCCTGAAGGGCATGTCCCTAAGGAAAGAAGGGTTCACCAAAGAGAAGCTGCCCTGGGAGATTTCTACAACTTAGCAACGCTTTCCTTGATTGGTTGGGAAGAACGAGTAGTCAAGCCCGCTGCTGACTTAGAGCAAACTCCCTCCCAGCCACTGAAGTATGAATGAATGGTCTGAAGAAATGAATTCAGAGACATTTGAAGTTGGGGGGAGGGTGCCTAATCAGTCCCAGCTCATAGTCTGTAAGAAGAAGCCGGAAGCTGCTCTCAGATGCTTCAAAACACGCAATTCAGGACAAACATAGTCCCTTGGCACAGAGAGATTATAAAATTAATCATAAATGTTCTGGAATTTCAAGAGAAATGTTGCGAACTCTTTCCCGAAAAGTCTAAAGCCTTTCAACACCATGTCTGGCTCTTTCAGCTTTCAGATTAAGCATTTGAAAAAAAAATTTTTAAGATATAAATATTCACATACATAGGAGAACCTTATTATATCATGTTTCACAGACTTGGGAGGAAAAAGCAAAAGTGAGAAAAGGAGAGAAAAATTGCTCTGGGGGCTCTTGGCTAAAGCTTCAAAACCATTACATTATCTGAAGTAAAATACGAAATGAGAAGGGGAAGCAAAGATCCTTCTCAAACAATACATTCTCCAAACCAGACCTTCTAACAATAGAGCTTGTAACTCCTTGGGCAGCCTCAGGAAAGGACAGAGTGGTAGAGATTTACAAGAAAACTTCACGTTGTAAATAACATAGAAGATCAGAACCAAACTGGATTAATCAAAAGAGGATAATTATTTGTTCATCTAGCTTCAGGCAAAGCTTTACCCACAGTTCAAAGCACCTGTCCAACACCCAGTTTTTGTCCTTCTCAAAGCTCATAAAAAAGAAAGGGAGTGGCCACAACAGCTGAAGGCAGGCATTTGGGGGCCGTGAGAAATTCACTTGCCCCAAGGGAGGAAAGCAATAGCTTAAGAAGAGCCAAAGGATGAAGGGAAAGAAACTGGAAATTGACCACACTATTAACTGTTGAAATGAGGTCCACTGGAAGCCAGTGAGACCTCTGGGCTTCCTATTAAATGAGAAAATTCCTTATCTTTTTAAAATGAGCCTGTTTAGCCCAGGTATCTCCTATTTGCAATCAAAAGAATTCTAATCTAAACAGATATTGTAGATGCAGAAATCAGTTATTGGACAGTGGCCAGAATACAGACGAATAGCATAAGCCACTCAAAACTAAAAATACTGACTGTAGGCAAAAAATACTTACTCTTCTACCATTATATGCACATACCAAGAAGGATACAAACCATAACTTCAAGGAGCTTACAATTCTAATTCATAATCTAAATATGCACAAAACTAATGTATGGCCTCAGAAGGCAGGACAGTGGTTACTGCTGAAGGAAAATACACTGGAAAAGGAGCATTTCTG
Organism: Procyon lotor; assembly: GCA_028646535.1. Classification (NCBI taxonomy): domain Eukaryota; kingdom Metazoa; phylum Chordata; class Mammalia; order Carnivora; family Procyonidae; genus Procyon; species Procyon lotor. The sequence goes on from CM053620.1 coordinate 24,320,315, forward strand.
GGGTGTTAACATAAATTATGTCATTCAGTAACAGAGAATTCAATTGCCCAATTAACGTCCTAGACAATAAGGCTTACTCCACTCCAATCTGTCCTCAACTCCTACTCATCACACAAATACAGAATTAAAAATTCAGCCATTCTTGGGCAAAATATCTTAAAATCACATATCTGCTCAGAGATTAATATCCACAACATACAAAGAAGGCCAAAAGCTCAACAACTAAAAAAACAACACAAATCAAAAATGGGCAAAAAACTTGAAGAGACAAGGGCGCCTAGGTGGCTCAGACAGTTAAATGTCTGACTCTTGGCTTCAGCTCAGGTTGTGATCTTTGTGATCTCAGGATCGTGGGATCGAGCCCCGTTGGGCTCCGTGCTCAGCACAGTCGGTTGGGACTCTCCCTCCCTCCACCCCACCTCCCCCTAAAATGAATAAATAAATAAACCTTTAAAAACAAACAAACAAACGGAAATGTGAAGAGACATTTCTCCAAAGAAGGTATGTGAATGGCCAATGAGCATGTGAAACGAAGCTCAACATCAGTAATCATTAGGGATCAACCAAGGAGCAGGATGAAACTACTGAGGATAATGGATATACGTTCAATGTCTTGATCATGGTCATGGTTTCACAGGTGTGTTAGAACTCAAGCAACTGCAAACTTTAAATATGTGCAGTTCGTTGTATGGAAGTTACACTGCAATAAAACTATTGAGGGAGGGGGCAGAAATCAGCCATTCTTGTTGGCTAGCCTTCCCTTGACAATTGGGAGATGGCACTACGGGTCTTCTTTTCTCATCGGCACTGAACACTGCAGAAATAATTCCTCGGGGATTAAATGTGACTTAGACCACCAAACAAGTGTTACTGAACAGTATAAGTGACTTCCCAAATAACTAACACGGGCGCCTGGGTGGCTCAGTCGGTTGGGCATCCAACTGCTGATTTCAGTTCAGGTCATGATCTCAGGGTTATGAGGGGGAGCCCCATGTCTGTCGGGCTCCATGCTCAGTGGAGAGTAGGCTAGAGATTCTTTCTCTCTCCCTCTGCCCCTCCTTCCTTGTCTTTCTAAAATAAATAAATCTTGAGAAAAAAAAATAATAGCACATGGCATGATACAATGAAACAAAGTCAAATGAACTTTGAGACCTAGACAGGGATGCCTGGAGTTGTGGGAAAATATTAAACATCACAGCATTTTTAAAAAATTATGAATGCTCCCAAATTCCTAGCTGCAACTATGATCTAACCTTTCACGCTTTCAAAGGTGAGCTAAGGAATATGAAGCTATTCATTCCAAAGTCAAGTATGGTAACGAATTTCTATCCTTAAATGAATTCAACTTTTCCTAAGTCAAAGACATGAAATGGGAGTCCTAGAATTCCAAGAAAATTATTACAAAGTCCCTGCTTTCTAGTCTATCACATACTCATCAGGAATCATGGATTGGCCTTTCTCCCTTTTCCTCCTTCGCCCTTCCAAGAAATCTGGAAAACAATACCAAGAATCTGCAATACTTGGCAGTAGTTAAAATTCTTAAGAAGTGTTTTTTCTATAAAGACAATGTTGCAGAAAATATTTCCTTCCCAATGTACAAAAAACAGTAACCAATAATTATTTACCTGGTCCTTTTGAAGGTATTCCAATCAGAGAACAAGGTGTAGAACTATATTAAACAAGGAGTTGTTAATGCCTTCCCTGACAGAATTTGTGCATGTGTATGTATATATGTTTGGGGTTTCTTTGGGGTTTTTGTTTTGTTTTTAAGATCCAAGAGTAACAAGCAATTGCCAGCAAAGCTAGCACAGGAAAATCAAATACTCTGCCAATTTACACACGATTCCCTGAAGCCATTCCTGATTAAATGTTGTACCATTTCAATCTTCTTACTGGGGATATCTATTAACTAGCTCTGCTTGTGAAGCCAATGAATTTAGTATATAATTACACGTATCCTATACAAATTACTTTTCAATGACCTCTACTCACAGAAATAAACCAAAGAGGGACGACTGGCTCATTATAAATCTACAGAAAGAGTTCAATGGGAAAAGGTATTGAGAGCAAAGTCCTGAAGGATCTTAAGCTTCACCGTAATTTAATTTCAGGAGGAAGTAATCTCTTCTGTTCTGAACTCCCAATGCATTTTACATGAACTCCTGTGGCATGTAATACTTCCTTGTCACTAGGGAACTATGTGCCCTTGGACAAGTCACTGCCGTTCTCCCCGCCTGAGCGTCATCTTCTATAAAATGAGATGCTCGAACAAGGTGATTTCGAAAGTCTCTTCCGGGTCTCACATTTCCTGATGGCTTAATTTACAATCACAGGAGCACACCTTACTTAACCTGTCCTTTCAAGGCAAGAAGGGCATTCAATTTACGTCTGGAAAAGCCGACTGAACTTCCCTTAGTGGCTGCTTGGCCAACATGTTCAGGGACTCAGAAAACAGTACCATGGTCTGAAATTCCCACTTTCTTCGCCAGCTTTAAGCCCATCCTAAGCCCGACCATGATTTTAAACCAAATGGCTCTCTTCGAGACCACCCTTACCATACCTCTGGCAGGATAATAGGGAGGCCAGAGAGGTAAACCTATCATTTGTCACCTGGAAGAAATGCATCCACCAAAAAGTTTCAAGGCACTTGCCTCAGAAACCATCTGACTCAACGTGGCACACACAAATGGAGACCTAGAGAGAGGTTCCGTTTCATAGAATAAGCTTATCTAATGCATTCTGATCCCCTGAGAGCACGTGTAGGAAGCTACAAGCAGATGCTGTGGGGGGAGAGAAAACGGGTGGCGGGCAGGAGAGGACAGCATACTGGACCTGCGAGGGAGAGCAAGGAGAACACTCCCTTCACCTTTCCAGAGGTGGATATTTTAAAAACCCAAATCCCAGAGAGAGTGATACTGCAAGAATGGGAAATCTCTGCTCATAAGGCAGTTAGCCTTAACTGTGAGGACTCGGAAGCCAGAATGCCTGGGTTCGAATCCCATCTCTGCTGATTACTAGCTGTATATCCATGGAAAAGTTCATTGTCCCTCTGGGCCTCTGTGTTCTCATCTGTAAAATGAGGGGAATAGCAGTACTTCACTGACAGGGCTGTTATAAAAAGAAAACAGGTTAATACACGTAAAATGCTTATACCAATGCCCTGCACAGAGGCTCAATAAATGAGAGCTCCCAGCGCTGCAGTTATTATTATTAGATAGAGTTCTGGGATTCTCTGGGACTTGTTCTAAGAGAACAAAGGAATCCTGGTGCTCTTACAGATTCTAATTCCACAGTCCCCTCCTCCAGATGACAGTTGCAAGGATAAACCTTTATGTGTTTATGTATACTTGTATACTTTATCAGTCTTAACTACTCCCGGCCACAGAAACCATTCATTCAAAATTTAAATTCCTTTCTGAACGATATTCTAGGTTTCAAAAAAGACTTGATCACCCACGCTCTGGGAGGACAAAAGGACTATTAAACTGTAGGGCTGAGAGGAGGTGGGAGCACAAAGACATCTTTGTCGCGGTGTGAGCTATCACATACCACGGCCTCAACGGCCTCAGCTTCAGAGAGCTGCCTCCTTCAGAAGGAAACTAACAAACAGGATCCATTGTTCCTTCCCACCAGAGTTCTTGGATGTGATCGTTCTTAAATCCCTGGCAACGCCTTAGTAAAGATCAGAGGATCTCAGTTCTTTCCATTAGGAGAGCATCAAATCCCCTTCAAGCAATTTTCTTGGGTCAGCATCATTATTTGAGGTGCCAGGGAGACTGGTGAAATTTCCAACCGCTAAACTAGTTCCTGGTTCCGGGCTGAAGACGTGAGGTAAAGCTCAAAGATATTTTAGCTGTCCTGAGGAAATGTTGGAGATGGGGAACTGGGAAGAAATTTAAAGAGACTCATGAGAATGTCTTTTTAAAACCCCTTTTATAAAGCAGTCATTTTAGTAAATAAAAGGTATACAAAGCAATAATGACCTCCAATTAAGAAAACAGTTTTCGGAAGACACTGACCCTTAAAAGTTCCAGTTCCTTCCCTGATGGGATGTCTAGAACTCTGGTAAACAGGCAATAGAGCTAATACGGCGTCTTGTATTCCTTTGTCAGATGATCAGGCAAAGAACAAAGTCAGCAATGGTCATGCAGTCCTTAATCTGTTCAACTGTCTTTTTATAACTCCTGGAGTTAAAAACAACAGAGACCCAAAACACACACAGACACTGAACAACAAAAGAAGGAAAGTTCCAGGAGGCCACAAAAAGGTAGCCTCTGATCTCTGTTCCACGGGGGCCAAATTTTAGAAACTTCAAGGACAAGTTCACCCACAGCACCCCTTTTAGGTCTAAAACTGCATAGCTGATGGGGGGTGGGGGGCACGAAGGGGGGAGGGCCGGACGGCTGGAGAGTTTCTTAAAAACAGAGGACTGTCTGCTTACAGAACCCATTTCAACGGTTTCTGGCAAGGAAGGACAGTAGTCAAATCTCTGTGAAGCCAAGAACAAGTCCATATTTGAGAAATCACTCCCATCAAGACAGTGATGTCAACCACAATAGAGTATTTTGGCAAGGCTAGAAATGTGCACCTGTGGGAACCTGGAAAGATTTGACAGATTTTTGTTTTCCCAGCCCTTTATTGGCAAGCTAATTATAGCAACTGTACAGCCTCTGCCGCGCTCTACAGAGAGGCGGATGGCTGTGTGAAACCAAGACGCGGCTCTCCTGGGCTTGAGAAAGACAAAATGACAGTAGTGCTTACGCGCAGAAATATTCGATGTGAGCACAGCGTAGCAACGAGCGAGACGGCAGTGCTAGATGAGAAAGAGGTGCGCTCGACACGTATCGGGGGGTGGCAAACCAAGAAAAACCAAGAAAGGACACATGACACCCTTGACGTACAGATACACACATGCACACACATGCCTCCAGGGCTGCGGCTTCCCGGAGCGCACGTACAGACACACGCACACACACACGCACGCCTCCAGGGCTGCGTCTTCCTGGAGAGCACGTACAGACACATGTCCACGCACGCACGCACGCACGCCTGCACACGCACGTCTTCAGGGCTGCGTCTTCCTGGAGTGCACGTACAGACACATGCACACGCAGGCACAAGCACGTCTCCAGGGCTGGGTCTTCCCGGAGCGCGCGTACAGACACGCGCACGCACACATGCACGCGCACATCTCCAGGGCTGCGTCTTCCCGGAGCGCACGTACAGACACACGCACGCGCACACGCATGCGCACACGCACGCCTCCAGGCCAGCGTCTTCCCGGAGCGCACTGTACCTTCACAGCTGTAGCTGTACACAGCCACGGCCGACCGTTCCACCAGATTCTCGTCGTGATGCCAGCTCACGGCCATCTTCCCCATGCCGAAATAAGGCTCCTCTTTCAGGTAGGGCATTTTCTGGGGATCCATGAAATTCAACAAAGTGACATTGTAGGCGGCTCTGTTCTTCATGTCCAGCTCGTCCTGGCCGTCAAAGGACCCCATCCCGACCCTGGGGAAGTCTGGACCTATGCACACGGGCACGGCATCAATGTTGGATTTCTCCTTGCACGCGAGCTCCTCCAGGGCCTGGACCGTCTCTATCTGCAGGTAGTCGTTGAGCTTGAGGAAGGTCTGACAGGCGGCGCCGATGCCCGCCTCGTCATACGTGGGGCTCGTGCCCTTCACCGGCCAGGGCACCGTGAAGAGCCTGGTGTTGAGGTACTTGTAGGTGCAGCCGGGGTTGCCGATGAGGATGCGCGACACCGGGGTGAGCAGATCTTTGCCCTGGATCCTGACCAGGTCCCGAAAGAAGCAGCCATGCTTGTGCAGCGTGAGGAAGGCTTCCTGCACTTCCTTGTGCAGCTCCTCAGGCACGCTGCCCGCCTCGCGGAGAATCAGTTTCGGGTATTTCAGCTGCCACTGAAACAAAACCGAAGCAAAAAGAGGGGTTCATGGAGCGCTAGGAGTTTATCATTTCCAGAATGGGGATTGGGGGGGGGGGGACAACTGGCAGGTAGCATTGCTTAATGGGACCGTACCTATCCAACCTCACACGGAAGGCCACGTGAAACAAAGGCCATCGACAGTCTGGTCAAGATTTTCCAGTGCCAGGTCAAGTAATTCATCTTTACTATAAACAAAATAATAATCATCTGTGCCCTGATCTGCTGGGCTCTATCTACAGCCACTTCTCCCTGCCCTCAATCTATCTTCCAAACCTTGGCCCTCCAGAGACCCTGGTTTTATTAATTAACGGCTTACCATCTATTTATTAAGTGCTTACTAAGTGCCAGACATTATTCTAAATGGTTTAGACATGTGGACTCATTTGCAGCTCACAGCCTTATGCAGTGGTACTGTCTCCGGTTGCTACAGGAGAATCTGGAAGCACAGAGACATTGTAAACACTTGCCCAAAGTCACATAGCTGGCACACAGTGGAGCTGGGATTTGAAGCCTCTGGGCTCAAGTCTGGTTCCAGGGTGGGAGTACTGAATCACAAGATCGCCCTGCCTCCCCGGATCAATAATGAACTGGTGTCTGCTTGATACTTTCACTGGAGAAATCACTTCTCGTTGGGAATTAGATACCAAGTCCCATGAACACTAGAGCCAGGAGAATTTTGGTTTACAACGATAATACCAGCGCCCAGAATGTATTCAGTAAATGTTGAATGAATGAGTGAAGAAATAAGGTGGTCCACTGCAATTGAGAAAGTTGGGATCATTCTATTGATGTCCCTGGAGGAGAATACTGTAAGATGATCCCTCCTCTAATATGGAAACACATGGATTTTTTGCCACAGTGGCAATAAATTCTTCATTACCTGATCAGCCACCACTTCTGGCTCCTAGGACTTATGAATGGGTGACAAGCCAGATTTCCCTGATTCTTCCCAACGAAATGGGACTTATTTTTTTAACCAAAGCACAGGATTTTACCTTTACCCCTGTAAAGTTTAATCCGATCAGTACCTCTTCAGTACTGTACTGCTCACCATTTTTGAGACACATTCCTTCTATATCTTCATTCAGTGACTACCATTTATATGATAAACAGGGCAAGAACAATTATTCCTCCATACATTTTTTTCATTCAATATATGTCTACAGAGCACCCACCAAAAACGAGACAGAGATAAGGTCCCTGCCCTCACGGGGCTTTCTATCAGATCAAGTAATAATAAATAAAGAAAAGTGATCTCAAATTGCATTAAGTACCAGGACAGAAACAAACCAGTGGGAAACCTGTCATAGATGAGGGAAGGCTCTCGAAGGCTCTCTTCCCTCATCGATGAGGGAAGGCATTTAAGCTGGAATCTTCAGGAAAAGGAGGTACCGGCCACGTGACAAGCTAGGGAGAGAGCTTCCTGGAAAGGGACCAAAAACCACGAAGGTGCTGAGGAGGGAGACCGGACCGTTCTAGAGACATAAAGAAGGTCTGTTTTACTAGAGCAAAAGAGCCAAAGGCAGAGTGACATGTGGTGACGCTGAAGGGAAGGTAGAGGCTGGACCACACAGAGCCTGGCAGGTCAAAGTAGAAAATCGGGATTGGACTCAAAGTGCACTGGAGGACCCAAGGGGAGAAGAGTAATTTGATTTATATTTTATAAAAATCACTCTTAGTTACAATATCGGGCACGGACTGGAAAGAGGCAAATGTGAAAGTGGAAATCCTGTTAGGTGCTATTGCGACCATTGAGGAGAAAAAAGACGATGGTCTAAATGTAAGACAGAGATAAATGGAAAGGTGAAATATCTATTTTATAGGCAGAGCACAAGGCAGTGCTTACAGACTCAGTGCAAGGGGTAAAGAAAGGAAAGCGGTTCTGGATGACTCTTAGATTTCTGGATTTAATAACGGAATAAACAGCTTACCATTTTTTTTAAAAAAGATTTATCTATCTATGAGAGAGAGAGAGAATGTGTGCACGCACAAGCAAGAGGGGCAGAGGGAGAGTGTCTCAAGTAAACTCTGTGCCAAGCGCAGAGCCCAAGATCATGACCCGAGCTGAAAGCAAGAGCTGGACACTTAATCAACTGCGCCACCCAGGCGCCCCTCCTTTTTATTTTTTCTTTCTTTTTTTTTTTTTAAATAAAGACTGGGGAATAAAACAGGAATGTTCAGTGGAAGAACTGGAAGGAACAAGGAGCCCCATTCTGGAGCTGTAGCCATTAAGATACCTGTGAAATCTTCAGGTAGAAGGAGGGGTGGGCAACTGCACAGACACACCTGGAAATCCAGGTGGCACCTGTCAGCACACCTGTGGTTTTCAAAGGCCTAGAAGTGAATGGGCCCTCCCAGGGAAAAACACAGGGGCCCATGGCCATTTCCTGCATCACAGAGGAAAGGAGCAAAGGAGAATTTTGAGGGGAAAAAATAAGAGAGAGTATTAACGCAGAAGTCCAAAGACAGAAGCATATCAAGAAGGTTGGAGTAGGTGACCGCCCCTGGGAGGCCAAGTGAGATGAGGACAGACCAGCTCCCTGGATGTGGCAAGCAAGGACATCACTGATGACCATGACATGAGTGATTTCAGCAGAGTGGGGGGGATGAGAGACAGATGAGAGTCAGCTGGGGAGGGAATGACAGAGCAGCATCAGAGGCTCCGTGTTCTGAACGTCTGTCTCGGGGGCCCTGCTCAAAAGGGGAACAGAAAAACGTAGCTGTCAGTGAAGGGCAATACTGGATCGGGGGACCATCTTCAGCGCTGGAAGACAGGGAGGACACACCAGAGCCTGCCGGGGTACTCCTGGGAAGAGGCGAATGCTGTAGGACCTGGGGTCCTGAACTACAGGAGCGAAATCCTTGAGTGGCCAGAGCGGGAGTCTCCCAAGGGAAGGATGTGAATGAACCGTGGGAGGTTCGTGTGGCCACCCGCCAGAGTTGGTGGGGAGAAGATGGCAGAACGGTTTTGTTTTTAATCTACAGAAAAAAAAAATCAAGCTTTACTAAAATATGTGTACATTTATGTGTGATATATATATACACATATACACACGTTTAATATGAGTTTTATTATAAAACATAAGTATACAAATAATACGTCTATTTTATGAATAACTATCGGTAGTGTGCTGGAGTCACTTCATATCCCCTTGGGAAAGCCTACTGTGTACATCTCTTCCCAACTGCACATTCAGTGACGTCAAGATGGGAGCCTGAAATCGGTCGTGGACATCAGGAAACACTCCAAATCAAGGCTGGTTTATTTTTTTCCGAGACAGCCTCTTCTTAAACACTTAGTAGCACACCACTGTATACTCTGAAAATCTGTTACTAACAGGAGTATATGATCAAAAACCATTTGGATCAAAATAAAGACACTTCCTACATCAGAATAAACTGGAAGGAGAAAGATCTAAATTCAGAGATGACTGTAGACTTGGTAATAGGAAATGACTAAGTTTCAGGAAGTTTTTAGAGGGAGAGAGAGGGGAGCACTCCAATTTCTCACAGTGAAAATGCAAAACAAATCACTAATTAAGAATGTGGGCTGGTCATGTGAGCTGCTCACTAGATAGTTCTGGACTCCTCTGCCCTCACCCAGCTTTTTGGACCCAGTGTGGAATTACGCCTCTTAGCTCCCTCATGCTGGATGAAACATGTGACTGTTTGTGTCCAGAAAAATGATGGCTGTCACTTCATCGCCAGTACCACACCCTCCAGAACGTTCCTTGGCACAGTCACCAGCTAGTGGCTATGTGGATCCTTAAGTTACTACTTTCCTGGGTAGTGATTCTCTGCCAACCCACAATGATATGGAGAATGAGTAAGAAATAGGGGGAAGCCACTGAGATTTGAGGGTCATTTGTTACTATGGCATTATCTAGCCCATTCTGCCTGATCCAGAATGCAGGAAATAGAAGGTACGCGGGAAGTCTATGTATGCAGAAGAAAAATGAAGTCATCAAGCCTGCATATGGAAAAATGACCTTAGTAGGAAAGCAGAGTAGGATTGCCCTGCTTCTCAGAGTGACTATCTGAGATGTGTGACCATAAATTTAAAGTGACAGCAGGGTTATGTGGCACACCACTATGAATGGCCATTGGGACTGTCAGGGATGCATTTAGGATTTATAGCTTCTATACTCGTTTATCCCAATTGAAAAATAAAAAGAGAAATACCATACTTCCTGTTTATGCAGCTCATGAAGAGCGCAATGTAATCTGGTAAGCAGCAACAGAATCTTCTGGAGCCATAAGCAGTAACTCTAATTCTGTCACTAAACTGGTTATTCCCTGAGCAAGTCGCTGAGGCCTCAGCATACTTAAAGCACATCTAACTGATGGCAGTGGTTAAGAAGGAAATGTCTCCATATTTTCTTAACGATCCCGGGATTCTTCAAATAATCCTCGGTATGATGTATTAATGAAAAGTAAGATAATTCCCAAGAACTTTATTTGGGAACACACTCCCTCTGGGACTGAGAGAGGAGGAAGACTAGAGATAATACACACACACACACACACACACACGCACGCACACACACGCACGCACATCTACACACAGCTTGTGGCCATCATTCAATATACAGAGGGGCTGGAGACGGCGGAAGATGGATTTAACACAGGGGAATAATAACTCTAAGGACCTGGGAAATTCACATAGCCATATGAGCATCGCATGTAAATACCTTGACATTAAAAAGAGCATTCTAAAATTAAAACAATAATAATGACATGGGAAAGTACTCCCCCTCCTCTCAGTTTTTTTCACTGATCTTTCATGTCCCTTCCCCTCCGACCACATCTGCCGCTTCTCCCACAGGCCTCAAGAGGCTAGCATTCAGCACCTCCCCTTCAGGGCAGGCTCATCCTCCCAAATCTATACCTGCCAGGCCCTTCTCATCCTGCAGGCCGCTTTCTCAAAGAATCCTTCCCTGAACTGCCTCCCTCAAATACATATCCCCCATTATCATGCATCACACACCTCTCATTTATCTTTCAAGCACTTCTCAATCCATAACTACACATTTCTTTGAACTATTATTTGTTTAATCATCTGTCCTGCAAGACTGAATCTCCCAGAAGAAGGACATGGTAGCAATTTTATTCTCCACTGTACCCCCAAGCCCTTGGCTGGCTCAAATATAAATGCTCGGACTTGTCTCTAAGAGTAAGAGACTAAAAAAAAAAATCTAAGATTGATAGAAAACAGATTAGTGAGGGTCTGGGCCGGGAATGGGAAAGAAGGCCAACAACTGCAAAGAGGCAGAAGGGATCTTTTGGCGGTTTGGAAATATTCTAAAACTACTGTGGTGATAGTTGCACAACTCTACAAATTTACCAAAAATCACTGAACTGTATAATCTTAAAATGTGAATTTTATGGTATGTAAATTGTACATACAGACGGCTCATCAATTAACTGTTTTTAAAAGATTGATACATTTGAATGTACAAAATTTTTAACTTTTGCACAAAAAGAATTATAAAATAAAAAGGCAAACACTAACTGGAAAAAATTATTTGCAATTTAGATGGCAAAAATGGTCTTGATATTCTTAATGAAGAATCTCTCCAAATTTAAATACATGTGAATATATATACACACACACACACACGTGTAATACATATCAATAGAGAAATTCACACATAAATTAATGGAGAAGACTCCTAAATATAGAAAAAAAATGTACTGCACTGAAGTCAGGAAAAAATGTAAATTAACATAACTCATGTTAAATTATATTTAGTTTGCCTATAAAATTTGCAAAAAATAAAATTTTATCATAGTAATACACATTGCTGGTAAGGCAAAATCAAATATTCTGATAGTGTACAATTAGAAATGCAAATCATTGCAACCTTGCTTAGGCCAGTTGGACAAAATTCACCAGAACCTAAGTATGCTCACATCTTTCCATCCAGTTATCCTACTCCTAAGAATTTATCACAGGGAAATAGAGAAATGTACCAAGGTTATAAGGACATTCATCATACTGTTCTTTATAAAATTAAGAGCTAAAAACCACCGCAATGTCCAACAGGGGATTAGAGGTAAAATGGTATTATTTATGGAATGGAATGCTAAAGTAACAGACTTTAGACAAATTTCTGTACTATTCTGTGAAAAACATAAATAACCAAGTACTATTTAACAAGAAATTAGTAACCAGGTATTGAGATAACAGGATCTCAGCTTAAAGTGAAAACAAATGTATACACATAAATACAGAAAAGAAAACTGCGGGGGGAAATATGGTCACAAGTTTATGGTGGTTTTCTCTGGATGGTGAACTTGGACATAATTTTACTTTTCTTTTTTAGACATCTGTGTATTTTTCAAATTTGCCAAAGTAAATATAAGAAGCTTTTTAAATTAGAAAATCAGGGAAAAGATATTCAAAACTTCTTAATTTTCATGACATTTCTTATGTTTGCCAGGAGATTCTTTTTGATGACTCTGAATTTTTAAATGTTTCAATATTAACCTCTGGTTCTAATTTAAATCTCACTTGGAATGCTGCTGAAAGCTCTAGGAAATTATGATTTTAACACAAGAAATGCAAATAATAAGAACTGGCGAATTTGGTCACTATCTCAAAAAAAAAAAAAAAAAAAAAAACTCCGAGAGCAAATCCCCCACCCTAAATGCCCACGCTAATTATTTAACAAGTAATTAGACTAGAGCCTGACCCCTAAAAGTACCATGTAGTATTTCTTTAAAGAAAAACTACGAGTAACTCTGGAAAAGAGCTGAACGTTAAATAATTGAATATTAATTCATTCTGGCAAACAAGTAAGTTCCCTTCCCATTTGGACAGGTACATTCAAAATAGCAGATATCACACAAGAAATTGGAACAGCCGTTGGCGGATTTTCAAATATGTCAGAATTTTTTGGTCGTTGAATTCCATTAAACTTTGCCAAGTATAGAGTCATGCAATTCTATTAATAGTTGTCTGGTCACCTAATATATCTCTTAAGATCTACAGAAGGTTTCATGATCTAAATGATGACTTTTAATAAGCAGCTGGAAAGGTATTTTAGATATAAACCACCAATATGCCAGGCCTTTCTCCATGGCCAAACATGTGGAATGCTAGGTTTTCTGGCATTTCCACCTATTTTAAGCCATTATATAAGAATTCTACTGCTTCTTCTCTCATTATCAAAGGATAGTTCTGAAAGAATTTCAACATACAGAGAGGACAGGCATGCTGTTAAATGAATAAGAGAACAGTTTTACAGGAGGCTCACCTAAATGAAACCGGTGGACTCAACCCTCGGGAAAGTGAAATTAAATTTAAAATCTTCAAGTGACTTGGGAAATGTACTTCATTTAAAAAGTGTTGTCATGTCAAGGGACTCTATTTCTAATCTGGCTGTTGATAGATATTGCTGGTAAATATATACATTAACAGTCATAACATTTTCTATACAATTTTCATTGTAACATGCTTATGACTTGGTAGCCATCCCAAGACAAGTGGGTTGGACACATCTGGCCCAACCAGCCAACCTCCTGCTGCCTGATGCTAAGCCGTCCCCAAAGGAAGCTCTCTTCTGAGGTCACTCCTGCTACAGGTACCACAGCTGAGTCATGGGATAACATGTGGTTTGCTACAAAGTGACCCAGAGATGTCTGCTCATTCGGTCACTCACTCCGTAGTTCTTTTTTTTTGTTAAGAAGGCTCCATACCCAGCATGGAGTCCAACGTGGGGCTTGAACTCACAACCCTGAGGTCTAGACCCAAGCTGAAATCAAGAGTCGGACACTTATTCAGTGGTTCATTTTTTGTGTATTTAAAATGTACTGGATATCTGCTCTCTACCAGATACTGTATTAAGTGCCATGAATACAATGATAAAAACAAGGTAGCTCCTGTTTCAGAGCATCTCATAGTTTAATAGAATAAATAAAAATAAAAACCAATAGTTAAAGAAAGACATCACAAGGGAAGCATGAAAATACCTGACTCAGAGTCAGGTGCATAAATATCCACCTCCCCTTCCCTGTGGGAGCAGGGAATAAAGAAGCAGGAAGAAATCGGAAAATTCTCACGTATTGAAAACATATTTATTGAGCACAAACTATTTGCAAAGCATGAGGTGCTGGGAACACGGCAAGAATGAAACTCTGATATGCTCTCCAGGAGCTCATATCTATACATATGGTATATGAATATATAGAATATGTGGGGCTCATCATATACATAGGAGTTTTTGAATTTATTATTGACTTATTTACTCTGTAAAATAGATAGTCTTTAGATTGTGATAAGGGCTATGGAATAAAATAAATCCCAGTTAGGTAGGATGAGAATACTAGCAGTGAGTGTTCCATTTCACACGGACTGGTCAGAGAGGGCCTTTGATAAGGTGACATCCGAGCAAGAAATGAGAATACAAGCCCCACGGATACCTGGGGGGAAAGAGAGTCCCAGGCGAAGGGAACATTCACCGCAAAGGCCTTGGGGGCAGCACTGTGCTTGGCTGACGCTCAGGGTGACAAGAGGAGGGGCAGCTAAGTGATGGGGAACCAGCTCTTACTGTGCTCTGTGGATAAATGGAAGTCCTAGACTTTTCCCCTGAATATGATGGGAAGCTCTCCAAGGACTCTGAGCAAGAAAGTGGAACGAGCTGATGGAGGTTTCAGAAAGAGCACTGAGACACCTGCTGTGGGAAAACAGACAGGAGGCTTTGCAACCCTCTCAGGAAGAGACGATGGGCGCTCTGGCCACAGTGTATATGCCAGAGGGGCGGAATCAGCCGGCTGGATTCTGAATATATTCAGAAAGCACAACAAGTCGCATGGCCCGGTATCTTCAGCGAAGAAGTCGTATGTGAGCAAGGTCTTCGAGGGTGAGTAGATGCTGGCCAGAAGGAAGAAGGGATGACGGTGCGCCAAGCCCAGGGAGTAACAAGCACAAAGGCATGGAAGGAGGAAAGGTCAGAGCAGAGCCAGACTGTAGCGAGAGACTCCGCATGGTAGAGGCTACGGTCGGACTCCCCGTTAGGCAACGGGTAGAGATGAGACAGAGGTAGTCTGGGGTCACACGGTCAGTGGCCTTAGAGGACACATTCAGGAGGGTCAACTCTACCTTACAGGCAAGAGAGATTGAGCAAAACTTATAAAGTAAGGAGAGACAAGTCCGACATATTGAGAGGAACACACTATTGTTGGTATTGGAGAGGGCACAAGGACCACGAGGTAGAATAGGAAAACCGTGCTGGTCTAAGACAATAAATGAGGGCCTGAACGAAGAGAAGAAACATCCTGAGGGCTGAAAGGGCAGACCTGCCAGGGCCCAGAGCCTGAACGAGGGATTGAAGCAATGGGTGTCAGGGGAGGACAGCGAGATTTCTGACTTGGTAAACAGCACAAGGAAGGTTGCCATTGGAGAAGAGAATGAACAGTAGGATCCCTATAAAATGGATCCTTACCAAAATGTGACTCAGAGCTTGTCACACTTGTGCTCCAAACCCTCTCACGGCGTCTCGTGTCACTCAGAGTCACAGCCAACATGCCCGGCACAGACGGCAAGTTCCCATTAGCATCGGGCCATGGCTCTCTGACCTCATCCCTTCTGTTCTCAACTCTCTCCCTTTGCTCCAGGTGTGTTGGCCTTGGGGGCTCCTCCTCGGATACACCTCAGGGGCTCTGCTCTTCCCTATGTCCAGAACATTCTTCCTATAAGTATCTACAAAAGCGAGCAGTGCCAGAACAACATGGCGCATGGAGAGTACACAGTAATCGAAAGCAAGGGGCGTACTGAGGAGAGAGCCATCTTCTCTGGGTGTGAGAGGTAGGACTCATAGATCTGGAAGCCAGGGTTTGTGTGGGGCTATGTAATTCTTCATTTCCTTGTGCTCTATGGTGAATCTACAGAAGTTCTCTCTGCTTTTCTACTTCGGGTTTGTTGTTGTTGTTTTATTTCTTTTCTCCGCGGTCTTATCAGTCGAAACCAAAAAATGCCTTGGAAGGTGTTTTGAATTTGAGCACAGTATTCTGGGCTCAGTATTCTGGACAACAGAGCAGAAGGAGCAGGAACCTTCAGAGTCAGATAAATGTGGGCTTGGACTACCTCTGCCACTCAGATACGGAACTTAGTGTGGATCTAAAGAGAAATTTCTAGAAGAGGAAGATAATACCTACCTGAAACACTGCAAGCCTGAAGAGGAGCAGTCACTGAATGCACATTTGTGGCATAAATGCACGAGGGAGTCGTGAGGACTGGAAAGCACACTGTGAGGGTCAACACACACCCCCAACAGGGAAGCTGCATTAATAAGTCTTGCCTTTATGACTGGCAGCTGGACTGGCATTCCTGTGGCCAGGGCCTGTTTAAGGAACCCCATGTCAGATCTGAACTTTCTATTTACTCATGTCATTAAAAAAGTATTTTCACTTCGTCTTTTAAGAGAATAGATTTCCTTTACTCAGGGTCTGTTGAAGCACGAACCCTTATTATAAGGTGCACTTAGGGAGATTAGATACTGGTATCAGACTTGTTGTGGGTCTTGGGAAGATAAAAGAGCAGCCTTGATAGTTGTTGTTTGCCTTTGAGTTTCTTTTTATCCCCCGCTGCAGGACTGGCCCTGCACCAGTGGCTGATAACCTCTGTGTTTAATTCTTCATGTACTACCACTACTTGCACCATACCAGAGCCCAAAGGCTCAGAAGCTGCTTTGCAACAGTGTGTGTAATCATGTACCAGACGGCTTTTATCTATAAAAACAGTAATGAGGATTTAAGAACCGATTGTATTTTGTGGGTTTGTTTTAAGGGTCCTTTGGATAAATGTGGGTTTTTTGTTTTTTGGATTTTTTTTTTTTTTGATTACCAAAGAATACATGTTCATTTAAGACAATTTGAAAAACTAGAAAAGCTCAAAAGAGAAAACTCTATCACGCTGGCATACATTTCTGTATATACCCTGCAAACCTTTCCCCGATGCCACCTCCCTGGGGAGGAATGTGTGTGTACAAAAACAAAATTAAAAGCATGCTAAACATTATTACATAACTAGCTTTTTAAATTAACTAATGCATGCATTAATTCATGCACCCACCCAAGCAAATTAATTAAACACCTACTAGATGCCAGGTGCTAAACAAAGCACAGAGGATGGGGGAGACAAGCTTAAAAATAAAACCACGGAGATAATAAAGGTACATGTAAAGTACTACGGATGCACACAAGAGGGGGCAGAGACAAGTCTCTGCGCTGCAGAGGTGTCAGGGAACATCCTACAAGAGGTGACATGTTGCTAACAGGTAATAGAAGTTCACCAAGAAAGGGAGGAGGCAGAACAGGATGTAGCAAGAAGGCCCAAAACATGAGATTGCCCAGCTAGTCTGAGGTCCTGCCAAAGACCAGTGTAGGTAACAAGATGAAAGAGTTGGGGAGAAAAGACTATAAAGGCAAGAGCCAGGCAATGAGCGGCCACTGCCAGGTTTGAAGCAGGGGGTTGACATGGTCCGATTTATGTCTTGGTTAGAAAATGCGCTATAGCTCTAAGGATTAAGGAAGAGGGACAAAAAGGAGAGACTAGAGCAATCCATAAAAGGACTGATCCGGGGAAAGACACGTCTCGGAACTGAGAGTGAACTGGAAGTCAAGGGACCTGGATGCTAGATGGGTAAACATCTCCTTTCCTATCTCCCTTCTACAGTTACTGAGAATCAGCCACATCCAAGTGCATGCTAGGTGCTGGAGAAACAAAGATGTGGGGCCCCGTTCTTATCCCCAAGAGCTTACATTCTGGTAGGATGAACATGCACCATTAGTACCCACCCAACATGCCTTCCTCTCCTTCTTTGGGAACAGGACTCCCCTTTCCCTGTGGGGAAACCATGCATCTCCAACTCACAGTCCATGCAGTTTGAGCGGAAACGATCCCATCTGAACCCAACTCCACAAGCGGGTGCATGAACGAGGCTGGGCAAACGGGAACATCTCATGCTCCTGAACACAATGACTGGTTCAAGAATAGGCACAGGATTCTAACCAGGCCAATGAGATCACTCCCAGGGAAATCAGATGGAACCAGAAACAAAGAAATGGTTACCTTCTTCTAAGATCCCATGTGCTTAAGACCACATACACCTTGGGCTGTCAGACTCGTCCTGTGTATGCCAGCAGGTCAGAGCCTAGGCAGCATGAAGTCACATAGAGGAGAGCCAAACCACCACACAGAGAAAAGCAAGGCTCAGATGACATCTTTTCAGAAGCTGGATTCAGCCACGTACTCCTAGACACCTAAGTTAAGAAAGTCAATAAATCCCCCTTTTGCCATAATGAGTTTGTTGGGGTTTTTATCACTACTTCGGGGAAAGAGACATGGAATCCCATGACTGCAACACATAGGCATGACAGAGGTATTTACAAGGTCCAAGTAGCACAGAAGAGAGTGCGGCCAATTCCACTTTTAGGTAGGGTCAAGGAAACTTTCACAAAGAAGGTAATGTGTGAGTGACGTCTTAAAGAATTAGCCAGCTGGCCACGAGGTAAGGGGCAAAAGGATATCCTATGCCAAAGAAACAGAACAAGCGGAGGCAAGGGAGTACAAGCAAGCATGGAATGTTTGGGGACCAAGAAAGCAGCCCAAGGTGCCAAAGCCCTAGGTTTCTAGCACACAGCAGATCGGAGGGAATTGGGATGTTCTACGGGTGATGAAGAGTCAAGCGGATGACCGAATCAGATCATTTCCCTTCTCATTTAACCTCTCCAGACCACAGCTGCCTCATAGATCAGAACAAAATACGAATTGATACAAATATGCAAAGATCTTACCTGCTGATAGAATTCGTCATCCTTGGGGGTCAGGTAAGGAAGCCAAGTATCTTCGAGCTCTTCAAGGAGCCTCAGTTTCTGTTTAGAAATAATAACGATGATAGGTGACTGAATATAAAGTGATCAGAATAGAAGACCATCCTTAATTTTTCCAGGAAGACAATATTAAGAAAAACTTAGCCAAGCTGAATGTAGAAACTTTTAGAGACAAAAATTAGCCAAATGCCTATTATAAAATGTATTAATTTAATCATGTGCATTTAAATTACACATTGTATGAAGCATTAATTTAGAAATAAGAGTTTTATTCACTCCCATATTCCATGAACAATTTGATTCAACAATCTTGACAAGATTCTTTAAAGCCAGGGTCTTTTTTATCACTAGAATTACCTTTTGAGACACCCTATACGGTTTTCCAGAGCAAACCCTCCTGTCTATATAGCCCGCTTGAGACACAGCTGCTTCTGAATTCTATCACACAAACACTGGAGATAGCAAATCGAACCACCATATCCATTTACAGAATGTCAGGATACTTAAAGATTTATTCATCCTATAAACATTTCTTTGATATAGTATCCCCTTACATGTTACTTTTTTTAACGCCATCTTTCATTTCTAGAATAAGTACTAAGTCCGTGTTAAGCATCTTTGTTTCTTTTCTTGTCCAGTTTTATGAAGAAACGTTTTTAAGCATCCACAGCTAGCACTGTCTGAGGCCATTTCAATGTCTTCCCCAATAGTATCATGCTGTTCAAAGTCACTATGAGAGGACCCCATATTATGAAGCATTTCAAAAAGAATCAAATATATATAAGGTGATGTCCTCCTTCTGAGGGATTTTTTTTTTTCAAAGAATACCTAACGTATATGGTGTGTGTATGCGTGTGTGTGTGTGTGTGTGTGCGCACATGCACGCGACAGAGCGAAGAGTTCACGTGGGATATAAATGGCGTTATATGTGTGTGTATATAGACACAGGCTCACATAGGAATTATCTATATACCACAGAAAATTTCTCGAAGGGGAAAAAACAGAAAAGATAGAAACAACTGATTTTCAAATAAAACTACAATAAGACATATTCAGGCTGTTATCCGCACCTTTGTAAGAATTACAAAATGGTATGCCTTGCTCTGGTTCACTGCAGGCCTGTTCCATGGGGCGTGGCTTGATGAACACAAACTGGAATTTAGCCCCCACCTGCTCCAATGGACACTGTCTTTATATGTAGTCTACAACCTGCTCAACCAGACACAGGGAACCTATCACCCTTCCCTACCCCAAGAAGGCAGCCTTCTTTCACAGACCTATCCCTTAGTAGCCCAGAGAAAACACCTTTTGGGCCAAACTTAAATCTTTCTGCATCTTTTTGCAAATTATCCCAAGTAAATAAAGAAAAAAGGAATAAAAATATAACAACCAGTTGATCTAAGAGAGGCAAAACACTCAAGTTTACTCATACAAAAGTCTGGTCTATTTCCTTAACGAAAGCTTTCTGCTTGGACCCAAGGTATTTTCTCATCTACAATGGTAAGACTGGCTTACCAGTTAAACTATGAACAGTTTTCTTTTATGAAGAACCTAGAATATGAACACAAACCAATAGTTTAGATAAATCATTGGTTAAGTGGCATATCTGTTTTCAACATCAGCTATTTTGGGGGGCATAGAAAGAACTAATGATATTTTCATGCATATACTTACATATTTATGCAACTCATCACAAATTTAATCAAAATCTATATCACGATTGTCACTTCGACCTCAGGAAAGCCTATATTTTCCCATGAATATTTTACCAGTCCTTTTTATAGAGAGAATACTTAAATGCCCCCTCACAGAATTTAACCCATTATTAAAATCCTTGAATAATTCAAATGTACATGAAAACTCAAAACTTGAAATGACTCCACCTTATAAATACCACCTTAAAACAAACAAATAAATAAATAAATACCATCTGAAGATCTCTTCAGGCAAGTCTATAAAGCTAATCTGTGTATAAGAAGGAGCACAAAGGTCAACACCGCTAAGGTATTAAAGACTCTACCTTGATGAGAATAAAGAGCAATAGACCTGTTCCACAGATCAAAAGGCATCAATGGAGGCTGAAATTCTATTTATAATTAATATTTAAGTCTATAATTATAAAAACAACGTACTTCCCAGCTCAGTTGAAGTTCAGTGTATCAGACAGGCATAAAACATCCGAACTTGGAAGATTGTATCAAAAGGATAAAATTCTACAGAAATGTTCCTATTATAGAACCAGGAGAATATAAATGGTCTCTTTCCACTGGAAATCTTAATTTTGATACTGTAAGCACCATTATATCTACATGGCAGGAAAGGATGTGGCTCCAGAAATCACTCCACTTAAGACCACACATCTTTAATCTGTTCTGTGTATCAACATTCACAGCCTGCAATTTTACCAATTAACTGAGATCAATTATAAACAATCATACTTATGAACTTAAAAAGAACTTTTGGTCATCTCCACCTTGGTGAAATCAATCAGGAATTAATATTAAACTGGTAGTTCATGAACTTCACATATTTCTTAAGAATTAAAACTGCTTTATAAAAAGGCAAAGTCACTCCGAGCACGACTATGGAGAAAAAGTCCTCTAATACTCTAGAGTGCAAATTAGTACAATACCGACGGACAGCAACTGACAATTCCTATCAAAATTTAAATGCATTTGCCCACTGACTCAGAAATCTCACCTCTGAGGATTTGTTTCTATGGATATATTTGCACCATGTTCAGAAGAACGTATGTGCAAGCTTACCCACTGGATCAGTACTTGTAGGAAAAAAGCTTGGAAACATACTCGAACCACTTAATTGTACACTTTAAAAGAGTGAGTATTTTGGTATGTAAATTTTATCCCAACTAAACAAAAAGATTAGAAACAATGCACGTGTCCATCCACCGACAATGGTTAAATAAACCATGATACATCCACACAATGAGATACGATGCAATAGAAAACAAGAATGAGGAAGCTTCCCTGTGAGCGAAACAAAGAGCTCTCCAGAATATCTGAGGAAGTAAAAGACAAGGGACAGACTATCTGCTTACACGTGTATACAGAAACATAAAGGGTGTGTGACCAACTATTAACGTGGTTACCTATGAGGTAGAGGTGTGAAATGACTAGAAAGGGACAATGGGTGAAGCAAGGCTAGTCAAAACATTCCAAGTGTACTGTTTTGGTTTTTGAACTATGTCAACATATTGCCTATTCAACGCATTACCTATTATTAACTCAAACATGTCACCTACTAATTCCTAATGTAAAATTCGGTATAAAAATGCAGACGCCATGATTCTTTACTTTGCTTTAGAAAATGTATACTTTTGTGATCCGCAGTAAGGTGTACTGGGGGAAACTACCATAGACCCGCGCACTACAGAGTGGAGGGGGAAAAAAAAAAACAAAAAAGGGCCCTGACAACTTCTTTTGTGTCAAATGCCAACTAGTTGGTAAACACACACAACATTAAAATGCGCTCTGAAGGTGTTTGGTTGTCAGGTCTGGCTAACTGCTGCTCCTTGGCCTGATGTACAGATAAACAAATCCACACAGCTGGGCCCTACCGCCCACTGCTCGGCTCACACACTTCTTCGCAGTAGCGCTGGTGTCAAATACATCAGGCAGCCCACAAATGCCCCACGGAAGCCAGAGAGTTGCGAAACCCAAGGTTCCCCACCGGGTAGGAGGAGCACGTGGGGACTACGCCCCTTTCCAGAGCTCTAGCAAGGAAAGAACCCATAGGCACAAGACCTTGAGAAAAACACACTGCAACTCAAAATCGTAAAGGTTTCGAGGTGGAGATTGAACTCTAACCCTAAGCCTCTGACTTGCTGTGAAAAGTTAAGCTCTATCTGAGCCTGCCAATCTTGTCAAAGAGAGACACGGTTTGAGAATCGTACAGTTATTATATTAAAAAGATTAACCGGATAATGACTCATAATAGGAGGGGTATCTCACCTACAAATAAAATATATTTTCTTCGGTCTCGTCGGATTATGCTGCTAACTACTCCTACTCTTTATCCATTTTTTCATTTTCCACATGATTTTTAAACTATGAATCATATTTTGTTGGGTTCAACAGAAATTTAATTTTGTTCTCTGATTCTTTTCAAATTCCAATCACAAATAAAGGCTTATGAATGCTTAGTGTAAAAACAATCGCCTGATCTTCTGAGGGTTTCAAGTAAGTGGGAAAACTGACCTAGTCCTTAAGCAGGGTGTTGAGTAAGTAAAACCTCCCTGAGGAAGACACATCAAAACTAATGCCACAAAGATGAGTAAAAACAAAGAGCTAAGCCAAAAGCAGTAAAAATAAATATTTCATATACACGTATGCCACATTTGTTTGAAATGAAAGGGGAAAAAGAAGTACTTCAACCCCTTCGAGAAAATCAGAAGTCGGTTTCCAATGCTTGCTGAAAATCATGGTATGGTGCAAATAAACGGAATTTGGAGGAAAGAGAAGAATTTCAGTCCAGACTCATCACTTCCCACATGTATTACACCCGAATCAACTTCTCCAGATTTCAGTTTACTCATTTGTAAAACGCTGTTTCAAAGAGTGCTACGAAGACGAAATAAAATCAGTTATGTATATTAGTGCATTTCACAAATGACAACTTATGCGGATAATAGGGAAATGGCATTCAAATAGGGGGTGGGGCCTGCATAACAAAGCATGAGTTAAGAAGACAAAAGTTAGGGGTTTTTTTTAAGATTTTATTTATTTATTTGACAGAGAGAGACAGAGATCACAAGCAGGCAGAGAGGCAGGCAGAGAGAGAGGAGGAAGCAGGCTCCCCACCGAGCAGAGAGCCTGATGCGGGGCTCGATCCCAGGACCCTGAGATCTTGCCCTGAGCCAAAGGCAGAGGCTTTAACCCACTGAGCCACCCAGGTGCCCCAAAAGTTAGTTCTAATACCAGTTCTACCCACCTAGATAATACAATTTGGAACTAGTCTCTTATCTCCATGTGAAGTATAAATGAACATATATAGAGATATGTGTTTGGGCTTGGCACATAAAAAACCCTCAATACACTTTGGCAACCACTTACTGTTATTTACTCCCTTACTCTGGGTAATGAGTTTTATTTAGTAGTTATGAATTATCTATAAAAGAATCTATGTGTAACCCAACAAATTACACTTTCTGCCATAAATTAATGCTACATGAGAAATTCAGATATTAATTTACCGGGGTGAACTATAATAGAAACAATGTAAAAGCTCTCCATAAAATTTTATATATATAAAATGCCTCCATTAGCTACACTGGTGATAAAAATAAAAATTATCATAAAATTTTAGAACAGGTGAAGAAACAAAAGCCCATTCAGAGATACAAGGTGACTGGCAAGAGATTATGTGGCTGGTCATAAGAAAATCACAACTCATTCTCATTTCCCAAGTAGAGGTCATTTCTACCATACTCCACCACACCAACTCAGAGGCAACAGAAATTTTATCTTTTAACTACTGTTCAATTTTTAACTTAAAAAAACATATCAATATAAAAATCTTAAATGATTTTAATTTAAAGCAATCCTACTTTTAAAATTTAAAACCAATGTTTACAGCACTCATTTTGGACCCCCAAGTATTGGCTGCTTTGATAGCTCTACAATGCTTTCAAGAAATTCTTCTAAGAAATTTACTTAGCATTTCTTGTTGTTTCCAATAATGGGAGCCTACACTGTTGCAGACCAAAAATTCAACCAGACTAAATAATCTCATAATCCACAAAACATCAGAAAAACATCTCGGGAGAATTTTGCCTCAGTAGTAACAAAAAAGTGACCCTAGATCGCGGCTCAGCTCTTTCCTAAAAAATCTTAAATCAAGACTAAAAAGATCAGGGACTCCTGGGTGGCTCAGTCAGATGGTTAACTGCCTTCAGCTCAGGTCATGATCCCAGGGTCCTAGGATCAAGTTCCGCATCCTGCTCCCTACTGAGCCTGCCCTTCCTCCCACCTCAAATACATGAATAATATCTTAAAAAAAAAAAGACTAAGAGGATCAAAAAACTACAACCATGGAAAGCAAGTAAAGACTATAAGGCAAAGTAATGGAGAGAAAAGTCAACTGACAATTATACATTTAACCAAACAATGGCAAAATACACATTTGTCTCAAATACACACAGAACACTGGGCAAGACAGACCATATCTAGTGTCAATATATTTCTAAAACTTCAGATCATTAAAAAACACGTTGTCTGGGGGAGAATGACATCAGGAACATAGCTGAGTAAGACCATCACTCAACTGTATGCCCCCCTCAGAAAAAAACAAATTGGCATCCATAGACATAAGCTGTAGGATCCACATCATACACTAAGGAACTGTAGAGATGTCTCACCCACCTAAATAGCAAGTAATAGGTGTACAGACCTGGGTCCACGACAGACCCAAAATTGGCCCATGAATAGACTCCAGGCCCTCTAAGCCAAGGTCCAGGAAATCCTGGAGAACACTGACTCAAGACAATTATCCACAGATAAGAGAGCCCATGTGGATGTGTCAGAGTCCAGTGGAAAAGTGCCAGCACCCCATATGAGCAATAAAAATCCATGACTAGACATGTTGGGAGGATAAGAGTAATGATTTGACCTCATCCATGTTACTTCTCCTACAAGGGGGCACAGGTTACTGTGCAGAGTACCCAGTACCCTTCTTAACCTATGATTTCTCCCATGGTTAAAAGTGAAATTTTGTGAATGAGCAGCCAGCTTCCCAATCTGTATGGGATGCTGCCAAAGAGCACCATTTCTCTCTTATCCCACCGAGAGTACCAAGTCATAACTTGGCGAGGGGGGGGGGGGTTAGCGACTGGCTGGGAGAACAACAGCCAAGGCTTAAAACATACATGGTAAAAGGACAAATATCCTATTAACCATACTGTGGACTCCACTAGAAGGCCAACCAACAAGATACTGGCATCACCCCACCCATTGATCTGATCCCTCCAACTGGCCCATGAATACCCAGTGCTCCACAGTTCTCACCCACAAACCCCCATTCTGAGGCAAGCAGCCAGGTGACGAGAGCAAGCTTTTCCAGACAGCTAGTGAGCATGCACAGACAGCCATTCTGAATCTGAGGAGATCAAGAAAGATCACAAACTTGAGCATTTAACACTGTCCTTTGAAAAGCAAAAGGCAAGCTGTCAGTACTCTATCTCCTGCTTTGCAAAACTGAGAGAAGATATACAAGTTTAAAAATTCTGCCACAAGAGGGAGCAAGAAGTGTGGAACAGGGATATTCACAGAAGGCTTGAGAAAGCCTCAGAATCCCTAGCAAGGCTGACAGAAGGTATTTCTCTCTGGAAGTTAGTCAGTAAAGACTGGAGGAGCCAGCAATGAAAGACCTCATGGAATATGAAAAAATTAGGAAATGTGACACTATCAAGGAATTGCAATAATTTTCTGGTAACCAAGTCTAAAGACATGGAGAGCTGTGATTTATCCAAAAAAGAATTCAAAATAGCTATTTTAAGGAATCTCAATAAAGAATACACAGAAAAATAATTTGATGAAATTAGGGAAAAAATACATGAGCAAAACTTGAAGTTAAAGAAACAGAAATGATATAGAACCAAACAAATTATGAAGGTGAAGAACACAATGAATGAAGTAAAAAACACAACAGACAGTATGGACAGCAGAATGGATCAAGCAGAAGAAAAAATCTGTGAAGGAGAAAATAGGATCTCTGAAATTACCCAGATAAAGGAGAACAAGGAAAAAAAAATAAAAGAGTGAGGAAACCCTAAGTGATACCATAAAGAGACACAGAATATGAACTACCGGAGTCTAAGGAGGGGGATGAAAAAGAAGCACGTAGAAAGTATATTCCAAAAAATAATGTCTGAGAATTTCCCAAATCTAGGGAAGGATTTGGCATCTAAATTCACAGTGCTTTTAGGGCTCCCAAACAGATTCAACTCCAAAAGTCTAACTCAAGAAACATTATAATAAAACTGTCAAAAATCAAAGACAAAGAGAGAATCTTAAAAGCAGCAAGAGAAGCTAGTCACCTATAAGGGAACTCTTACAAGGCTATGAGTGAATTTCTCAGCAAAAACCTCAGAGACCAAGAGAAAGTAGGGTGATATATTCAAGGTGCTGAAAAAAAAAATATATGCCAACCAAAACTACCAAAAATAGTTTACCTAGCAAAATTGTCTTTCAAAAAAAATGAAGGAAAAATAAACACTCTCCTAGACAAAAACTGAGTGAGTTCATCCAAACTAGATATGCCTTGCAGAAATGCTAAATAAAGAATTCTCCAAGCTGAAATGAAAGATGCTATTTATTTCAAAGGATGAAAATATACAACACAGAGGTAAAATTTACACATGGTAAAATTTAGAACCCTGTTGGAGTTCTAATGGAAATATTGTGATGTGCTAATTACTTATCTCTAGTAAATAGGTTAAAGGACAAAAGTATTAAAACACCTATAGCTACAATAGTTTGTTAATGTATACACAATATAAAAAGATAAATTGTGATATCAAAAACATAAAAGAGGAAGAATAAAAGGGTAGAATTTTTGGAGCACCTGGCTGGCTCAGGAGCATGCAACTACTAATCTCAGGGTTGTGAGTTCAAGCCCTACAAAGGGGGTAGAGATTACTTAAAAATAAAAGTCTTTAAAAAAAAAAAAAAAGGTAGAGTTTTTGTATGCAGGTGGAGTTAAGTTGTTATCAGCACAAAACAGTCTGTTATATGTA
The DNA here is from genome assembly GCA_028646535.1 of Procyon lotor. Taxonomy (NCBI): domain Eukaryota; kingdom Metazoa; phylum Chordata; class Mammalia; order Carnivora; family Procyonidae; genus Procyon; species Procyon lotor. The sequence goes on from CM053620.1 coordinate 24,347,848, forward strand.
TAAAATCTTTTATGGAAGCCTCATGGAAACCAAAAAGAGACAAACTCTATAGTAGATACACAAACATAAAGAGAAGGAAATCAAAACATACCACTATAAAAAAATCATCAATGCATAAAGGAAGACACCAAGAGAGGAAGAAAGTAATAAGGGAACTGCAAGTCAGCCAAAACACAATTGATAAGTTCAAACTTTTCCAAAAAATTAAGGAGGAAGGAACTCTCCCAAACTCATTTTACAAGGCCAGCATTGCCCTGAGACCAGAGCCCAGTATAGGTGCTACAAGAAAAAACAAAACAACAACAAAACTACAGGCCAATATTCCTGATGAATACAGATGTAAAAAAAAAGTCTCAAAAAAATATTAGGAAACCAAGTTCAACAGCATATTAGAAGGATCATAAACCATAATCAAGTGGTATTTATACTTGGTATGCAAGGATGTTCAGTATACATAAATCAATTAAGTGTTAATAGGCCACAATGATAAAATATAAAAATCATATGATCTCAAATAAATGCTAAAAAAAAAAAAAAAAAAAAAGCATTTGACAAAATATAATAACCCCTGGCACGATTTAAAAAAAAAAAAAAACCTCCTTCAAAAAATTTGGTATAGGAAAAAAATGTACCTCAACATAATAAAGGCCATATAGGACAAGCCCACAGCCAACATCATGCTCAGTGAAGAAAGGTTCCAAGCTTTCCCTCTAAAATCAAGACAAAAGTGCCTATTCTCACAACTCCTATTCAACATATGACTACAAGTCCTAGCTGGAACAATTAGGCAAGAAAAACAAATAAAAGATATCCAAATCAAAAAGGAAGAAGCAGCGGTACCTGGCTGGTACAGTCAGGTAAGCATCTGACTCTTGGTTTCAACTCAGGTTGTGATCTCAGGCTCATGAGACCAAGCCCCACATCAGGCTCTGTGCTCTGTGCAGAGTATGCTTGAGACTTTCTCTCCCTCTCTGCCCTTGCCCCCACTCTCTTCTCTCTTTCATAAATAAATAAATCTTTAAAAAGGAAGAAGCAAAGTTGTCTCTGGCTGTAGATAGTGTATGACCTTATTACCTACAGAATGATCCTAAAGATTCCACCAAAAAACTGTTAGAAAAAACAAATGCTGCAAAGTTACAGGATACGAAATCAACACATAGAAATCTGTTGCTTTTCTCTACACTAACAATGAAATATCTAGAAAAAAATAAACAGCTCTATTTGTAATAACCTCATAAATAAAACTTTAATCAAAGAGGTGAAAGATTTGTACACTTTCTAAGACTTTGCTAAAATAAAATGAAAACAGAAATGAGTGGAAGGTATCCCATGTTCGTGGATTGAATTAGTACTGCTAAAATGTGAATACTACCCACCAAAGCCATCTATATATTCAAGGCAATCTCTATAAAAATTCCAATGGCTTTTTTCACAACAATAAAAAAATACCATGAGCTTATAAGGATATAAGGATATTCAACATCACTAGTCATCAGGAAAATGCAAATCGAATCCACAATGAGGTTATTACCTCACACCTGTTAGAATGGCTATTATCAAAAAGAGAAGAGATAACAAATCTTGGTGAGAAAAGGGAATCCAAACACTTAAGCTGTGGCAGGAACATACAGATACTATGGAATACAATATGGAGGTTCCTCAAACAATTAAAAATAGAACCACCATATGATATAGCAATCCCACTTCTAGGTACATGTCCAGAAACAAGAACAAAAACCAAAAAAACAAAATTAGGATCTCAAAGAGGTATCCACACTTGCATGTTCACTGTAGCATTATTCACAATAACCAAGATGAAACACCGTAAGTGTCCATCTACAGATGAACGGATAAAGATGATTTATCTATATAATGGAATATTATCCAGCCATGAGAGAAGGAAACCCTGCCACCTGGGAAAACATGGATAAACCTTGAGGGCATTATGCTAAGTCAGAAAGACAAAAGACAAATACTGGATGATCTCATTTATGTGTGGAATCTAAAAAACCCAAACTATAAAACAGAAAGCAGAACAGTGGTTGCCAGGGGCTGGGGGGTGGGAGAGCCCAAGAAAAATGGAGAGATGTTGGTTAAAGGGTACAAACATCTAGTTACAGGATGAGGAAGTTCTAGGGATCCAATGTACAGCATGATGACTATACCTAACAATACTGAAAGTTGCTAAGGGAGCAGATCTTAAGTGATCTCACCAAAAAAAAAAAGTAATTATGTGAGATGATGGAGATTTTAATTAACCCTATTGTGGTAATCATTTTACAAAATTTACATATATCAAATCATCACATTTTACAAGTTAAACTACACAACATTATATGTCAATTATATCTCAGTAAAGCTGGGTGGTGGTGTATGGTGCTATAACAAAATGAAATTAAATATCAATAGCAGAAATAGATCTAGAAAATCCCTAAATACCTAGAGACTAAATAACCTGCTTCTAAATAATCCATGGGTCAAAAAAGCCAAGTAAGAAATTAAAAACTATTTCAAATTGAGAAAATGAAAAAAAAAATTCAAAATTTCTGGGATATAGCTATAGTTACATGCCTACATTAAAAAAAAAATATGGTTTCAAATCAATGACCTCACCTTGAAAAAAAACAGAAAAAGAGGAGCAATAGAAACCTAAAGTAAGCAGAGAAAAGAAAATTATAAAAAACCAAAGTAGAAATCAATGACATAGAAAACAGAAAAGTAAAGAAAAGCAAAGAAACCAGATTTTGAGAAAAGAAAATTTAAAATCTCTAGCTATACTGATTAGGGGGGAAAAAAAAAACACTGCAGTCTCAATATGCCAATTAAAAGGTAAAATAAGGAGGTATTATGAACTTAAGAGAATAAATTCCAGAACTTGGACAAAATGAGAAAATTCCCCTGAAAGACACATATTACCAACATTCACTCAAGAAGATAACCTGAATAGCCTTATATCTAATAATGAAATTGAATTTGTATTTTTAAAACTTCCCACAAAGAACTCTAACCTCAGAACCTACACTGTCCAATTCTATTAAACATTTCATCAAGAAATATCAATTCCATACAAACTCATCCAAAAAAATTAATGAAATTCCTAAAACCAAGCAGAAGTATTACTATAAAATTATAGACTTATTCCCTCAGGAATATGAATATGCAAATTATTAACAAAATAGCAAATTGAATCTGACAACACACAAAAAATAATATGTCACCCAGTATTAGGAATTGTGGAATTCCACATTTTAAAACTGACATAATTCATATTAGGAATCATCAGCTTTACTGATGCCTAAGAAAGAAAAACCATATGGTGATATGAATTGATACAGTAAGAACAAAGGATAATACCCAACATCAATCCTACTTAACACACTCAGTAAACTAGGAAACTTCCTCAACCTGAGAAAGGAATCTGTGAAAACCATATAGCTAACATCATACCTAGTGATGAAAAGACTAAAGGATTTCACTGTATGACCCGGAAAAAGGCAAGGATGTCTGTTGTCATCCTTCTATTCAAGATTGTAGTGAAGGTTCTAGCCAGTGCAGTACAGCTGGAAAAAGAAATGAAAGGCATCCAGACTAGGAAGAAACAAAGAAAAGATAAAACTGTCTTTATCTGCATATGACACAAGCACCTGTACAGAAAACCATACAGGTTCCACCAAAAACGTAACTAGAGCTACTAAGTTCAGTAGGTTGCATGATACAACCCACAGGACAAGGCTGCAAGATCAATATACAAAAATCAGTTCTACAATACCAGTGGCCAACTAAATGAAACTGAAACGTTTTTAACATTATCACTTACAATAACATCAAAAATTAAAAACTACTGAGGGATAAATCTGGCAAAAGGTTTTCCAAGCTCACACAAGAAACAACAACAAGAAGACAGTGTTAAAAGAAAGTAAAAAATTTCTAAATAAATGCGAAGATATGCTATGTTCATGTTCAGGAGACTCAATAAAATATCAGACTATCCCCAAAATGATGCAATCCCAATCCAAGATCCCTGCAGGCTTTTTCTGTAAAAATTAACACAATTAGAATTCATATGGAAATGCAAAGACCTAAAGTGGCAAACAACTTTGCAAAAGAAGAATAAAGTTGAAAGACATCACTCTACCTCCCAAGACTTATATAAAACTACAGAAATCAAGGCAGTGTGGTACTGGCATAAAAATAGACAAACAGATAAATGGAACAAAATAGAATCCCAAAGTAGACATACCTATTTGTGGTCAATGGGTTCGGAGAAAGATTGAAAGTTAATTCAGTGGAAGAAGAAAAAAATCCTTCCAATCAATAATTCTTGAAGAGTTAGGTAACCATATTAAAATAAATAATAAGAACTTTAATCCACATCTTGTAGCATATACAAAAATTAACTGAACATATCAATGTAAAACCCAACTATAAAAATAAACATAAAACTTAAACTATAACACTAGTAGAAGAAAACAGAAATTCTTTAAGTCTTTAGGTTAGGCAAGGCAGTTTTCTTAAACATGAAACCAAAAAAAAAAATCCATAAAAGAAAAAAAAATTATAAACTCAGTCAAGAACTTCTACTCTCAAAACCCCCTAAGCTAGAACTCTAATATAGTGCTCTCATGAAAATAAAATGGTCCAAGCAGTCTGGAAGACAATCTGCCAATTTCTGAAAAAAATCAGATATAGACCTACAACACGACGCCACGTGTCCAAACAAAAATGTGTACATAAGGGGCGCTTGAGTGGCTCAGTCGTTAAGCGTCTGCCTTCGGCCCAGGTCATGATCCCAGCGTTCTGGGATCGAGCCCCGCATCGGGCTCCCTGCTCAGCGGAAAGCCTGCTTCTCCCGCTACCATTCCCTCTGCTTGTGTTCCCTCTCTCGCTGTGTTTCACTCTGTCAAATAAATAAAATCTTAAAAAAAAAAAAAAAAGTGTACATAAATGTTCAAAACAGCTTTATCTGTAATTGCCAATACTTAGAAATAACCCAAACATCCATCAACAAGTGAACAAATAAAGAAACTAGAGTATACGGGGGGGGGAAAAAGAAAGAACTTGTGGTGTAGCAATACAAAAATCACTACTCAGCAATAAAAAAGAATGAATTACTGATACGCACAACACGGATGAATTTCAAAACCACTATGCTGAATGAAAAAAGCCAGTTCGAAATGAGTACTATACTGGAGGAGTCCATTCATGTAAAATTCCAGAAAATGCAAATTAATCCATAGTGACAAAGAGCAGATGAGTGGTTGACTGGGCCAAGGCTGGAGGGAAGAGAAAGGAAGAATTGCTAAGAGGCACAAAGAAACTATAGGGGGTAATGAATAATATTCAGCAAGTCTAGACATGAGTCAAAAGTTAGCTCTCAAATGTATCATATTTATTTATTATTCTTAGAAATCAGGAATACCAGTTGTGTACCCTCTTTTGAGTCCCTAATACCGGATCACACAGGATTTGCTTCTTTCTCACATTCTCCTTAATACTCTTCTGAGTTTTATATTTATTTTAAAACAGAAAAGTAGCATTTTAAACCAATAATTAAGTGAATTTTCCGCCCATTTCTATGGTGACCCTTGTTTCCTGTATTAAAAACTTACCCTCTGGATTCACTTTTGTTCTTACTAAATTGTAACAGTTCCAATGAGAATCCATAGATGATAGCTCTCCTCTCTTCAACCCTTTTTTATGACTGAAAATATCTGTATTTTTTCATCAGTTTCTAAAACTGAAATTAATTATGATCTTCCCTTAGCACTTTAAGGATTTGATTCTCCTATCTTCCAGCATCTGTTGCTAATAACACTCTTTTGTAAATAATCTGTATTTGGGGAGAGGGGCGAATCTCAAGGATTTTTTTGTATTCTACAGTTCCAAAATGATAGTCCTGCTCAAAGTGTTTCAAGACTCATGTCTTTCCCTGTCTTTCATTACATAAGGAAAATTCTCAACTCCTAGCTCTTCACATTTTGCTTCTCCATCATGAATTTCATTATCTTTTTCTCAAACTCCTGACACACAGATGTTGGAACCTCTCAATATATCTTGCAAGTCTGCTACATGTGTGTTCTTTCTCTCATTCTCTCTCTTTTCCTCTCAATCTTTTGTCTCTTCGTGCTACCTTCAGGGTGAATTCCTTAGTGCTCTCCTCCAATTCACCAATTCTTGCTTTAATTCTATCTCAAGTTCACCCCATCTATTGAGTTTATTATTTCTATGACATTATCCAAAATTTCCTAAATTTCCAAAATTTAGAACTGGCTCTTTTTCATATATAGCTATTCCTATTCCATTTGTGCATATTTGGGGGCTTTTAAATTTTCACTGTTAGGGGCGCCTGGGTGGCTCAGTGGTTAAGCATCTGCCTTCGGCTCAGGTCATGATCCCAGGGTCCTGGGATGGAACCCCGCATCAGGCTCCCTGCGTGGCAGGAAGCCTGCTTCTCCCACTACCATTCCCTCTGCTTGCGTTCCCTCTCTTGCTGTGTTTCTCTCTATCAAATAAATAAAATCTTTAAAAAAAAAATTTTTTTTCACTGTTATTGTGATGCATCTATTTACCCATTGAATTTCCTGAACATCTAAACATGCTTATTTTAGTTTGATTTTTTCCCCTCTTTTTCTTTCTTTTCTTTCTTCTTTTTTTTTTTTTAAGTGAGCTCTAAGCCCAATGTGGGGCTTGAACTCGTGACCTCAAGACCAAAAGTCACATACTATACTGACTGACCCAGCCAGGCACCCCAGTCTTTGACTTTTCTATAAAATTAATCTCATCTGGCATAATTCTTCATTCTCATTGTTGAGTTTAACTATATTTTTTCATATTTTTATTGAAAATCTAATTAGTTAACATACGATGTAAACTGTTTTCAGGAATAGAATTCAGTGATGATCCATCACTTATATTACATTTAACATTCAACATGACAAGTGCATTTGTTTTCTTCAAGTTCGTTTGTTTGTTTTTGTTTTGGTATTTTGTTTTGAAGGCTAATTCCAAGTGCAGGCTTTTTCCGTCCTTGTTTGTTTGTTTTGCTTTTTGTTTGTTTTTCTGTTTGTTTGTTGGTCTGTTTGTTTTGCTCTCTATCCGTGCTCACCTTTCCCTCCATAGTGATTCTGTAGTTGCCTCCACAAGGATCCCTATACCTCCAGTCCAAAGCCAAATCTCTTATCATGGTGATCTGAAGTACCATATTCTCTCCCCCATTTCTCCATGACCAATCAGACTGATTGGGCTTCTGTTCTTGAAGGTTTATCTTTCTTCTCCTGCTCCTGAAAACCCATCGCTCCATATAAGCTTATTCCCCTGACATGTTGGTCTTTTTTGAGTTCCCTTTTATGAGAAATACAACCTCACCCCCACTTCTGGCTTTATGCAGTGAACCTAGTTGTGTCCATCTCAAGGAAACTTTTAGTCCCCATAACCCCATAGCACCTAAATTCACAACTGCTACTTTTTATTTCCACACCCGAAGCCCTTGCAGAACCAAGTCTTCAAGCCAGCTTATCCCTTTACGTTTAGTTCCCTTTCTGGTCCACGACAATATCTTGCCATTAAGCCCACCTATGACTCTTTTTTATCTTTTATTCTTTTAATGTGTTAGCAATCATTGACATGTATTTGGAGCAGAAGGCATACATAAGCTATTAAGCTTACTGTACCGTTTGATAAGAAGGCACAGATGATTTCTTTATGATAAAAATTCTTAGCAGGAGGCTCACTAGGTCAAAAAGTATACGCTTTTAAGATTCTTGATTCATATTGTGAAATTGCTCTCTAGAAAAACGGTATCCATTAACAGACAATACCCCATTTCTTCATTTACTCACACATACATCAATTATTATCAAACTTTTCAATCTCTCGCAAGTTGATGAATGAAAAAACAAGTTCACTCTAATTTACATTTCTTTGATTATTAATCAGGTTGAGTAACTTTTCATATGCTAAGTGCCGCTTGCAGTAGCTCTTCTGTGAAATGCCAGTTCATGACTTTTGTCCATTTTGCTGGGGTATTTATCTTTGCCTGTTCCAGATCTAAGAATCTATACTTTGTGTCCATGTAAAGACAATAAATCAGAGGATTATGTGAGTTCATTAGATTTCTCATTTCTCTTTCCTTCTTTTATTATGAGCACCTTTCTAACAAATTACTCAGTTCCTAATAGAGTTCACCTCTTGCATCAAGCTGTAACACTACACTTTATAGCGCTCTTAAAATATCCTCCCTAAGACAACACCTTTCACTATAATTCATACTTTCCCAAGTATTCCACAAAGTTAGCAACAGCATTCCTTGTTCTTGTAGATTACTTTGACAAGAAATACTTTCACAAGAATGTTTTTTGTTAAGTGAAACCACACATAAAAAATAAATACTTCAGCTCTTTAGACAATAATTTGAGTAACAAAACCTACTTGTCTCACCAACCTGATCTTAAGTTCCAACCACCTACAATCGTCAATTTTAAGAATGCAGTCCAAGTTTCAAAAGGAAAAGAACCTTTCATGAAGAAAAAAAATTCCTGTGATGAAAATCAGCTAAACAAGATCTAAAAAGAAATAATGGTTGGGGAGTGATTGTGGAAAGGACTGGAACTTTGGGAGAAGAGAACTTTACATATCTGAAGAATATATTATTACTATCAAAGCAAAAAGTATCTCTAACAAAATAAAATGTTAAATTCTTTACTCAAGGATAATGACTTAGAAAGAACAATTCTAACTTCTTTTGACTTCATCTGAGCAAACTACCAGTTACCTTGAGCCATTTCCAAGTACCTCCAACAGAGACAACCACTTACCCACGATTCTTCCCAATCAAAATACTGGCCATAATTTTGTAGACAAATACAAGAACAAGGACAACGCAATTCCAAACCACAAAAGAGAGAAACAGATTAATTAAAACTCCTTCACCACTATTGTACCTACATTCTAGCTTCAAGGATCTAATAATACACCTCTTACATTTCCAAGAGGAGAACAACTCTTGGCCACGCCTGTCTAGATGAAAAAGTCACAGTCCCTCAATCGTATTTCAATTTCCAGGGTATTTCCACCTTGAGATTTCATACCTTACTAGTCTACTCAAAGGGTCAGAGGACAGAACTCCGTGAGATTGCACCTTGTGTCTTGCCCAGCTTAGCATTAGTATGATCAAACTAAGCACTTTCTTGCTAGCAGTCCAATTGTAAATAATAACACTTGAGACCAGTAGGATTTCTGACTTCTTTGTAATTTTACAAAGCTTTAAGCATTAAATCATGATCAAACAACCTGCCATGGGAAAGCAGGTATATATGATGCTGCAGTAAAGACATCAGGAAGTGACCTCAGTGACTGTCCATTAAATAATCCTTAGTTCTCTATTGTCCCTTTCTGGCTCTCTGCTCTTTCCACGGCAAGTGCCGCATAATCAGACATTAAATACTTTCCCATGTGGAGCCACAAGTGAATTATACAAGACATGATATATTACTTTAACAACAACAACAAAAATCCCTTACTGCTGACAAAGCTGTATCAGCTATTAGTTGTGCCTCGCAGTTATAAAAAGTTAAAGAAAAATACCTGGAAGAATAAGTTAATAACTATTTTAGTTCTATAATACAAAGTAGTTATTTCTTTTTGTTTTCATTTATCCATTCTCAGGATTCCGGACAGCCAATACACACTCTATTTCCAAAATTTCGTGATTAAGGCATTGCATAAAACTCTCTAACTCCGTCAGTGTGTAATTAATCTTATTTCAATCTGTGCATTTCCAAGTTTTCTCTTCCAATTATATTACTAATGAAAAATTACCATTGCTGGCTTTTCTGATAGCAAGTGAATTAACAGGGGCTTCCTGGTGGTTGACCCTCAGACTCTTGAATTGGGCTCAGGTCATGATCTCAGGGTCCTGGGATCGAGCCCCTCATCGGGCTCTCTGCTCAGGGGTGAGCCTGCTTCCCCCTCTCTCTCTGCATGCCTCTCTGCCTGCTTATGATCTCTCTCTCTGTGTCAAATAAATAAATAAAATCTTAAAAATAAATTAAAAATAAATTAAATAAAATAAAATCTTAAAAAAGTGGATAATAATTCTACAGTTATTCTCCTCCTACAAATCTAATCATCACTTGTGTCATTTCATTATGCTATAAAATACACAACTCCACTCCGAGATGTAATAACCAGAAGACCAGGCTTTCTACTTAGTTATTCAGATTTTATCTGCAGATAAAGTAGGTATCTCTTTAAGTAGCCTCCAAACACCAAGAAAAAAGGCAGGAGAACATAGCTTAAAATAATGGTTAAGAGCTCAGGCTCTAAAATTAGACCTTACCGGTTCCAATCCTACCTCTGCCAATTACTAGCTGTGTGAACTTAGGTTACTTAGCCACCTTGTGCCTTCATTTCCCCACCTCCAGAAGAGATACAGAAATCATACCCACCTCACGAGGCTGTTATGAAGATTAAATCAAATGGGTTATTATTTGTAAAGAAATAAATGTGTGGGCAATTACAAAACAAACCCTTCACAGGTGTTTAACACATTTTATTTGATTATACCTAACAAAAGCTTAGAAAGAGACCAAAAAGATAAATAATTTTGCCTGTCCTCATGGGCCCATTCCTTCCTGCCATCCTTCGGGTTACGTGCCAGTCACCACAGTTCTATTTGACGTCATCGAGCAACCCCTTCCTCTTCCTGGGGCTCTTCTTTTCATCCCTTGTGCTTACTTTAGCTCAAACTTAAAAAAAAAAAAAAAAAAATCCTGCTACCTTAAAAAATTAACTAATTCGTTAATTAAACACTTCTTGGCTTTTCCCACTTACCACTCCAGCTAACGTCCCACTGCCTCTTTCCTTTCCCCACCAAACTTCCAGAAGAACCATGGAAGATGGATGCCCCGAAGTCCTACTGTCTCCTCTGCCCTGACCCCCCGCTGTGATGTGGCTTCTACCACTGCCAAGGCTCAAGGGCAATGACCAACTCCATCGACTAAAAAGCAGCAGCATCTTCTTGGGTCATTCGGGAACCACTGGACATAGATACCTGCATTTCTTTCTCAAAATCCCCTTTTCCCCTGGTTTCAATAACATCCCGCCACCTCCCTCCTATATTCCTCTAGCCTAAGCTCCATCCTTCTCGTCGCTGTTTCTGGTCTTTCTTCCTCTGCCCTTCATAGCAGACATTCTCTATCCTTCTTCCTCTTCAAAGCAGTCTTTCTTTAGGCAAGCTCATCTTCTTATAACACATGCCTTAAAAATAACGCTCGGATCCTCATCTCCAGCCCAAACCTACGTTTAAAACTGTCTCTGGGATATTACAACACGCAAGTCCCCCCAGAACCTGTGATTCAATAACCCCAAATTAAGTCAACGTTCTCCTTTCCTACCTTCCTAAAGTCTGTTTCTCCTGTTTATAGTCTTAAATCCGTCATTGCCCACCAAACTGACAATGTTGAAAGTTCTGTTCCTATTTCTTCTCATTCATCTCATTCATGTTAATTGGCAGCAAATGGCTCTCAATCTACGCTAACTCTGTTCATTGACCAGATGAACAGAGTTATTCTTATTTTATTATTGTTATTATTATATGTTATTATTATATGTTATAATATAACATAATATTATATGTTATTATTATATGTTATAATATAACATAATATTATATGTTATTATTATATCTAATAATAACCGAGTTGTTATTATTTTGTTCGTTGTTACAAAAATCTCACGAGGATGAGGCAGCTATCATTATCCCCCTTTCAAAGAAGTGAAAACCAAGACTTGGACAAATAAAAACCTGGTTCAAAATCCAGAAGCTAGTAAATCTCACACCTGGGACTTGATTTTACCTGTTTTGCCTACAAGGCCCAGGCTGCACAGTACACCGGGAATGCCTATTTAAACCTAAAAGTACACATTCCAAGAATGGCTGCTACTCAGAGGGAGGTCCCAAGGAGACAACAGTGGTCATGACAGATATTTCAAGACAGATATTCCTGCTTTCATGGGACTCAACGCATGAGAGAAGTGTCTCACAATTAAACAAGCAAACTACGATCAAACGCCGGAAGTTCTATGATATAGGATGCAAGGAGTGGTGCTGTGGCAAGTAACCTGAAAGACAGGATAGGGTAGGATAGGGAGCTCTTGGGGAAGGCTTTCCATAAGAAGTGGCATCTGAGCTGAGAAATGAAACATCAGTGGGCAGGAGCCAAGCAGAGAGAAACAGTGGTCAAAAGGGTTCCAGAGACACTATCTCACAACAGTTAGGGGGACTGTTACCACCACCGACAACCATGTTGTGCGGGCACGGATGCAGAGAAACTGGAACCCTTGGGCACTGTTGGTGGGAACGCACAACGGTGTGGTCACTATGGCAAACAGTCTGGACATGTCTCAAAAAACTAAGCAACTCCATTTCTGAGTATATACCCCCCAAAACTGGAAGCTAGGTCTCAAAAAGATACTTGTACCCCCATAGCAGCATTCTTCACGACGGCCAAAAAGTGGAAGCAACCCAAGTATCCATCACTGGATGAATGGATAAACCAAAGGGGCATATTCATACACTAGACTATTATTCATCCTTAAAAGGGTAGGAAATTCTGGCACGTACTACAACATGAACGAACCCCGAGGAACACTGTGCTAAGTGAAATAAGCCAGTCGCCAAAGGACAAATACTGCATGATTCCAGTTCCATGAGGTACCTGGAACAATCCAATTCCTAGAGACAGAAAGCAGAATGGTGGCTTCTGGGGCCTGGGAAGAGAGGTAAATGGGAAGTCCATGTTTTATGGGGACAGAATGTCCATACTGGAATGATGGAAAAGTTCTGGAGGCCAGCGGTGGTGACGGCTCCAGGACCATCAGAATGTACTTAATGCCACTGACTTGTGTGCTTAAAAACGGGCGAAATGGACAATTTTATGCTATGTGTATTTTACCACAATTTTTAAAAAAATTGTTCTAAACCTTAGGCACAGCACTGTGGAAGTCGGAAAGTAAAACAAGAACATGGAGAATCTGAAGAATCAAAACGTTGAGAAAGGCTGCGGAGAAAAAATCAAAACACACACGCAGTTAAACCCATGATCTTAAGGGTCTGAGGCCAAATACTGTTCTCCAGATAAAGTAACCATGCAGGATTTTTTTGACATCATGGAGTTGGGCCAGAAAAAAGATGTCGACAATTGTCTAATGAGAAATGAGAGCCTTCTCTAGCTTCAAAGTTCGGAAACTTCCATCGGATTCCAAGAGCACTGTAAAGTTTTTCTAGGCCGAGGGTGAAGAGGAGACTTACTCACATCAAGTCTAAACCACAAAGAGTCTGAGGCCTCCATGACGGCCCTCTGAGAAGACAAGTAGTACTTGTTGCTTTGGGGATACAACCCAGCTAATAAGGGGGAAAAACACTGCGCCCGTGTTTGTGAAGATATTGTAGATCTTGAGCTCGTGTCACAGATCATTAGAGCTCTGGCTGCTGGTGAGGGTACATGCCACGTTAGGCCAATGGTTCCATTTTCAGGGCATCTCTCTCAACCATAAAATTCAATTCAGGCTCAACTCCAGCACACAAAGTCTTTATATTTGCATGTATGGAAGTGAGCGCATTCATACTCATGTATTTATTTGTGGGTATCTATGGGAGCATGCCACACAAAATACAGGTCACAATAATTTTAAGGTGCACAGCTATGACAGATTTGAAGATGTTTTCGTCACCGAACTAGATCTTAGCTTTTATAAAGGTGCTCCAGTCTTACACTGAAATGTCTCATTTCCAAAATGAAATTTGGCATGTGATTAATGTATTCAAACACCTGGTTCTTACACAATATGTTGGGAGGGAAAAATACAATGTTACTTGCACACTTACTGTATATATAAGAGGCACATAGCCAAGGCCTTCCCCACTCCCAGGAGGTAACCGCCCCTGTGAGACCAAGGCAGCATCCGGGACCAGTTATTCTCCCAAAAGAAAGCAAAACGGAAATAGAGGTTGAGTACACATAGGTCAATTCTGTATCAAGAGCAGAAGAGCACATAGCCAGAGAGGTAAAGAGAATAGGAGGTCAAGGGCAAAGAGCAAAGATGAACAAGAAGGAATTTACGAACTTCAGTTAAGGCTTAAATCGGAAGAAGATTCCTCAGATTATAACTTCCTAAACTCAGGAATCTATACAGTTTATCCCCAATTCAGGGCACATATCCTATAAATGCTGACAGAACGTCATTTCCTGGGAAAGAAATATGGCCCAGTTTGCTTCTTGTGGCTCTTCCCAGCGATCGTGACCCACAATTCATGGTTACGTGAAGGAAGGGGACTCGCGTGGGACAGGAAGCAAAGGGACCAGCCCTGGAAATACCCAGTCACACAGAATCAGGGAAACAGATCTCTGGATGTGCTTTGTCATAAACCAGCAACAGAAAATCAGTCCGCGTCCTTAGCTGCTCTGATCCTTCTCCCCCGCTCACTATGGAGTCTAGGCTCACTTGCCTTCCCTCTGATAGTCTGTGTTTTGGCTTGATTTACCTATAATTTCACTTGACTCACCTAGTCTGCCAAGGGACACACTATCCAGTCTAAGAGGAAAGCTGTTTATGGGATTAGTGAAATTCACCAGACTTGCAGATGAGATAAAATAAGGGGGCAGGGAACTCAAAAGCTTGGAAAAAAATTTCACCTGCCAACATAGCATTAATCTCATCCATTCTCACCTATGTCATTCCCCTTTCTGTTCAACATTAGGTCTCAAATTTAATCCGCTCCAACCATATGAGTCCGTCTAAAATGAACAAGCGGGTTTCTTCTCCTAACAATTCCTCTGAAACCTAACACAAAAGAGAGTTAATTTATTTTTTTTTTTTCCAAATTCTAGTTGCCTTATTTTCCTTGGGCCAACAGGTACCTAGTGTTTCATGTCAGGGAAACCCTTGGTTTCATGTGTGGTAGCCGATGGCCTCTGGCTAGGGCCGCTCCTGGGGTGAGTTTACGACTGCCAAAATCAAAATAAGCTGGCAAAGATGGGGTTGTAATTTTCATGAAAAGGGACCCCTTGTCCTGCTTCGCCTCTTCCAACCTTAGAGCTGACTTTTCCCTTTGATCCGTAAGCTGGTGGTGGCGTGGACAGCAGGCTCCTCATAAAGACGCACGGGTTATAAAGCAAATGCTGTGTGTGGAAGCTGAAGGTCCACGCTTTGTACCAGGACAATGACGTTTCTAAAGAACGTTCAGTCCCAGGTGCCTGGGTGGCTCAGTGGGTTAAGCAACTGCCTTCGGCCCAGGTCATGATCCTCGAGTCCTCGAGTCTGGCCTCGGGCTCCCAGCAACACGGGGAGGCTGCCTCTCTCTCTGACCTTTGCTTCTCTCAGGCTCTCATTTTCTCTCTCTCTCTCTCAAATAAATAAATAAAAATATTTAAAAAAAAAAAAAAAAAAGAACGTTCAGTCCCATTCGGCCCATCTGCCACCTTCTGTTCCAGGGTGAGGTCGGGAATAACCGGCTTCAAGTTAATGGTTTCAGAGTCCCAGCTATTAGCATTTGTTTGCTTTTCTGTGCCCTCTGCTTCTGACTGTTACCTATTAAAACTTCACAGTAACATAGACTATCCAAGTGGATCACTGCATTCACAGTAGTCAAAAAGAATCCGGAATAATAAATCAGACATTCTAAATGCATCACTGATGCCCGTGTTTATAAGAAAGCACATTATCTCATAAACTAGACTTGAGATGATCTCTTTGGAATCCTATTTCACTCGGGAGCCAGAGCTGAATATTCTGATTTTATTTTCATCCTGCTCTGACTGTGTTTGGCCACTCGGCCCTGAATCCACACGGGGGCAAAAGATGCCTGGAACCACAGGGCCGCAGCAGGGCCACACCCTGAGCGTCCCACACGGCACCTTCTCCTCTGGGTACTCCCCAGGCTTCCAGATCGAGAGGTTTCTCATTTATGGCCCATCATCTCATCATCTGACAAATACTTTCTAAAGAAGCTTCATCACGGAAAGACAGGGGGGGTGTGTGTGTGTGGGTGCGTGTCGCCTTTCTCACTGCGACTTCTCTGAGACCACTAAACAGCTTTTTCCTCTTCCAAATCCATTCTCTATCCCTCCACTGCCCGCCACTCCCAGCGCTACCCCCCCCGGGGCAAGCCACCGTCACCTTTTACCTAGAAGGCTCAGAGAGCCTCCTCCTGGCCTTCTCCTCATCCCCTGCCAAGGGTAGATTCTCCAAAGCCGTCAGAACCACCTCTTTAAAAAAGGGTATCAGTTCATGTTGTTCTATGGCTTGAAACTTCCTACCTTAATGGGCTCCCAATGCACAGAATAGAACCCAAACTCTTCAGTTTGACCCGGGCCCTGTCCACTTTCCCCAGTCCCAGCAAGGACCCCCTCTGTTCACCCTTCTCTACGCAGGTCTCCTCTCTGTTCCCTAAATGGTACTCCCCGCACAGCCCAGCTTTGCAAGACTGCCTCTTACCGATCCATTTCCAAACCAGCTCAATCCTGGCCATCCCACTGAAACCAGTGCCATCACCCTGGCCACTCCCGTTCACATGTTCCGTTTATTTACCTGTACTTACTATTTGTCTGTCTCTGCACCAGAGGGTAAGCCCCGGGAAAGTGGAGCTCGAGTAGATCTTCCTTTCCTCTTTTATTCAGTAATTACTGTGTGTCTGCTTTGTGTGAGGCATCGTTCTAGTTACTAGGATTAAGTCATGAGGCAAGGAGACAAAAATCCTTTTTCTCTGCCCTGATGTCCTGCCTGTTGATCACTGAATCCCCAGTAAGAAGCAGACACTCGACAGGGGTTTGCTGAATGAATGAAACATCGCAGTGAAGGCATCCTCGAGTTTTACTGGTGTGTTTCAGTATGCCTTTTAAAAATATTTTCCAAACCCCAACCAAGTGACTAATGAATGAAGAGACTGGTCACATCCATAGAAGTAAAACAGAGTCAAGATTCTTAGTTCTATTTAGAGCTGAGTGATGTCCAAAGGCCATCTAATGTATAGCACTTCTATAAGAAAAAATTCTGCTTACCAATCCGAACCTCTTTTACGGTTTCTGATACACCACCGGCACAGTTTTGAAATAGTTTTCATATGTGTGAACATAGCTGTAATATCTGAATTCTAACTCCAAATACTATCTATCTTTTTCTCTCGCTTGGTTCTGTTTTTTAACGTAAGGGACATCATTGATCTCGTCAACGACTGATAATGAAACCTACTTGGCAATTACCTGTTAGATTTGTCACACCCAATTTCGCACTTGGAGCAGTTATGATAAGTAAAGCCCCAAAGTGAAATCATTTAAGCGCCCTCTCCTTTTTGCTGGTAGGCTGCCCTGAGTCCCACCCAGAGGAGCCCATCACTGCCAACACCTTGACAGCTCACCTGTTTTCAGGTCTGCTGAGATCTGCCTGGCTATCTTTCTGCCAAGTCTAGGAACAGGAGTCCCGGAAAAACACAAATCCATCTCATCTCCCTTGTTCCACCAAAAAATAAAATAAAATAAAATAAAAACAAACAAAAAAAATTCATTCTTGAATGTCACCAAGTAATCAACCCATCCTCAATTTATATGCTGAATCTAGTCAAAGAGCTAACACACACACACACACACATGCACGCACGCACTCATGCACACACGCACATGCACATACAAGAAGAGCCAAATGGGTCTGTTACCAGTTCAGATACTATTTGTTTCAGGTTTCACGCTCATTTACCTACATGATCTTGGGAGCTTTCAGAGTGTATATGCACGGAGAGTAAACACACGGCTGGACTTCGCAGAGCCCCCAGAAAAGCAGCACGTTGGGGAAAGAACATAAAAGTTTTTGGAGGAAGAGGAAGACGCCAATACAAAATCTCGGGGCCCATTCTCTATAACCAAGGAAGGGCCCATGCTCGAGACTCACCAACAAAGCACAGGTGTCCTGCTGGATCTGATTGCTCACTACAGCTGCTTAAGGAGTTCGTACTTTTTGGTACGGCTTGCCATGCCTCACTCCAGCCCTACTGACTCAGAATCTCTAGGAGTCGGGTCTGGACACCCGTGTGTGCACATCACTTCTAAAGCCGCTGAGGGGAAGTGATGATCAACCATACCCAGGAAGCACTGACGGACAGTACCTAAAATCTGTACTCAAACACCATCGGAAGCTAGCCACGTAAAGCGAGCCAAGCGGGTAGGTCAAAGATAAAGGAACTGATGAAGCATGCATTCAAATCAAATTAAAAAATATACTGTACGCCAAGTTGGATTTGTTATTTTTTCATCTGAACTACATAACTTCCTGAAGTGAGGCCCCATACCTTATTCATTCCTGTGTCTCGTACAGTGTCTCATATACAGTAGGTTCCATCACCGTTTGCTAAACTGCTGACAGGAATGAGGGGAAATCCCAACTCTTTGGACACTGCCTTCTCCTCACTCATTCATTCAAGCAGAATTTATTACACAACACTATACATAAGGCTCTAAGGATACTACACGGAGTAAGACAGACAAGATTCCTGGCCATGTGGGGTTTACATTTGGGGAGGATACAGGAAGAGACTGGGCATTAACATTTACAAACAAATAAGCCAATTTCAGACGGTAATGTGATTCAGCATTAAAATGGCTACATTTAGTTTCAAAGGTCGTTAAATCACACAAAAATCAGGGGCACCTGGGTGGTGCAGTCGCTTAAGCGTCTGACTCCGGGTTTCGGCTCAGATGGGGATCGCGGGGTGGTGGGATCGAGCCCTGCATCAGGCTCCGTGCTCAGCACGGAGTTGGCTTGAGATTCTCTCTCCTCTCCCTCTACCCCTCCCGCTCATGCTCTCTCTTTCTCTGTCTCTCAAATATATAAATCTTCAAAAAAGCAAAATCAAAATACCGCACGGAAATCAGTGGAAGTTACGGGCTTCAGAGGAATTGAAGAATATTCATTTGATGGAGCGTAGAAGAGGGAGTATAAGGTTGAACCTTCCACGTCCTGAGCTCTGCCACTCTACTAGCTAAATGACCTTGGACAAATCCCGTCATCAATCTGGCAGAACGAGAGTAAATGATCTCTAAGACTTTCTAGCCCTAAGATTTTATAGTCTATTAATAAAGAAGCATTAGCAAAATTTCACATGTTGCGAGGGTGTCCAAACACTTTGAGGTTCCCCCCTCCGCGGCTGGCTCTTGACATTGACACATTATTGTAAACTGAAAACATTTTCCAAGCATTTCATGAGTCCACCTCTACAGCTGACCTAAGGCAAAAACCACAGGCTCAGATATTTATTGCCACAGTGCAATGGCTGCTGGCATGCCCAGACTAAGTTATGAGGCTGGCACTGGCACAAGCCCTACAGCAAAGGAAACCAAATATCAAGTTCAAGGTGATTAAGGAGTCCAGAAATTAGTTAAATTCCCTCATTCAACAAACATTAATAATGGACTGCAGGAAGCCAAGCACTAGTCCAATTCCTAAGAAAACACATGGGCTTTTCCCATAAAAAGAAAAGGTGTGGGGATTCTCTTATTTTTTTTTAAGATTTATTTATTTATTTGAGAGAGAGAGCGCGCGCACATGCACAAGCGCGTGAGTCGGGTTAAGGGCAGAGGGAGAAAATCTCAAGCAGACTTCCCACCATCCCAAGAGCCTGACATGGGGCTTAATCCCACGACCCATGAGATCATGACCCGTGCTGAAAGCAAGTGTCAAGCGCCCAACCAACTCAGTCACCCAGGCACCCCATGGTGTGGGGATTCTTAACGTGAGTTTCAGAGGCTCCGTGAACCCCACAAAATGAAATGCCAAATTTTGGGTGTATGAGCACATTTCTGGGGCGAGAATCCACAGCTTTTATTAAATTCTCTAAAAGGTCAATGATCCAAACTGGAGACACTACACAAGACACTTTAGGCAAAGTCTCTCTTTTTCTTCTCATACAAATCTCCACTACATAAACTGAGGTTTAGGAAAGTGATGTGCCAAAGACATGCCTTGTCAATGACCAAGGCATATTCAAGCCTCCTATTTCCTAGAAGCTGCAGGAGCCAAGATTTCAATTTCTCAACTTCTGCCTCTACCCTACTAGAGTAAGATGACAGGAGTACAAGAACCGATACCAGAGGTTAACGACTTCAGGGATCCTTTCCATTCAGAAGTCAGAATATATGAATCTCCTCAAGCGGCCCAAGCCCAAGGTCACTAACTTGCACATTCCCGTGGCAGGAGTTGGGGGAAATCGTATTCCGCCTCCTTTATTTGGTGGGTTGGCGTACATCTCACTTTCTGAACTTCCCTCTGGATCTAACTCTTGGCCTTGACCCCTCATATTCACACGAATGGCTGTTTCCATTTCATGAGTCACATCAGGATTTCTATAAAAAAGGCAACCTGGAAATCATGGGCCAAACATGACAGAATTTGAAGTAAAGAAGTATCCGCTTATATATCATGGTGTAATGGAAAGAATATGGTCTTTGGAATCAGGATTCGGTCTCAGTCCCAAGGCTGTTATTAGTAGATGTGTGACCTTAGGTAAGTTACTTTATCATCCTGAACCTTGACCGCTCAACTTCTAAAATAGAGATAATAATATTTCAGATTTTAATAAGCAACAAATTTTTAGTGAGTGCCTAAGCACGGTTTTAGGCTCTGGGAGACACTTGGGAATGTAACCAATAAGGCTCCTTTCTTCATAAAGCTAATATTTAGGAGGAAGACAAAGAGCCCAACAAATAAGAAATTTTTAAAGTAATTTTAACAACACTAATCACATTAAAATAATAACAGCTAACCATTCTTGAACATATACAATGTGTCCGAAACTATTATAAGAAATAAGTATTAACTTATTTAATTCTCATTGGAAAGGAACATACTACTATCACATCCATTTTGCAGAGGAAAAAACTAAAGCCTCCGAAGGTTAGGTGACTCGCCCAAAGTCACACTGCAAGTTAAGTGGAAGGGCAAAGATGGAAACCCAGACAATCTGAGGGCAGAACCTCACTCTACACGGCACTGAGTGACCTTAACGAAAATAAAACAAATGATGCACAGAGAGGCTGCTGTAGCTTGGCTGGCCAGGCACGCGCCACTGAGACACAAATCATAAGAAGCAACCAGGCCCAGAGGAAAGATCTAGAGAGAGCGTTCCACGTCGGAAGAGTAGGCTCAAAGGCCCTGAAAAAGAACGAGGCTGGTGGGCCTCCACGGAGAGAAGGAAGGCCGGAGACGTTAGAGCCCAGTGGAAGAGCTCGAGGAGTGTGGCAGATGAGTTCTCAGATACACACCGAGGCTAGACCACACAGGGTCTTTGTCGGCCAGAGCACAAGGATTTCATTCTGTGTACAACGCAGCGTCACTGATGGGCCTTATGGAGGGAAGTGACACAATCTGATTTGTATTTTAAAGATACGAGCCTAACTGATGTGGAGAATAGGTTATGAGGAGGAAAGGGCTATGGAAAGTTGAAGCAGGGAGACCAGCAGGTGTGTGGAAGTCCAGTCAAGAGTAATGGCGACTTGGCCGATGGTAGCATGGCGGACGGGGAGGAAAAGCATGCAGGTCCAACGCGCAGCCCAGTCACCCTAAGGATTAGATAAGGGTGGACACAACCCCTAGTAGAGTGCCTGACACACAGCGGACGCTTACCAACGTTAATTACCTTCCCTGTCTAACATTAATTAATAAGAGGCTTGGGATACAACTATAAATCATGCCCAAAAGGACTAAGCCTCTCTGACACCCGCCACCCCCATTCCTCCAGAGCTTAGAGACTAAACTGGGAATGCACCAAATTCGAAACACAATAGAGAATTGATCTATTAAAGGAGCTGGACTCTTAAATTAAAACCGTTTCTGCGTGCCAAGCTGAAACACAAAGGGATCAGTCTTCTTCAACAATAAAGACCAGTTAAGAGGAGGCTCTGGTTACACAATCTCCTCCTCTTCACCGGGAGGCACTTAGATGGAATTTTTTTTTTTTAATAGAAAAGACAAACTCTTGAGTAAATGTAATAATTGTTTCAATAATGTGCCCCAACCACCCAAGAAGTTACAAAAAGAAAAAAAAAGAAACTGGAAAATTGGGATTCTTCTATTACATGATCAGTTAATTGCTGCCTCAAGTCCAGGCTACGCTCTCGCCGGTGAAGGGATGATGCTATTCCGGACATCTGAGAGCCTAACCCTGATTAAAGAAGCAGAAAGAAGATCTGCCCTCCAAATATTTTTTTT
>CM053620.1:24370598-24398308 GCA_028646535.1 Procyon lotor
CTACCGAACATCCAGAGAGTTCACGACAGATACCAAATCCCATGGACCTAGATGATCCCTTGAAAGGCCAATGTCTATGGTCAATCTGAGCTTCCTTATTAATACCTGATTCTGGGGCACGTGGGTGGCTCAGTGGTTAAAGCCTCTGCCTTCGGCTCAGGTCATGATCTCAGGGTCCTGGGATCGAGCCCCGCATCGGGCTCTCTGCTCAGCGGGGAGCCTGCTTCCCCCTCTCTCTCTGCCTGCCCCTCTGCCTGCTTGTGATCTCTCTGTCAAATAAAAAAAAAATCTTTAATACCTGATTCTATTCTTTCTACCACCACTAAAAAGCAAAAGCAAAAACATGACATTAAAATGCCTCCTCAACACAATCTGTGGGTTTTTTACATAAATCATGAGTAAAATTAAATTTAATCAATTATTTCTTGTCAAACTTTATTCATCATAACAATAAATATTTTCAATAAGACGACATAAAACCATGAATCTAAAAGGGCTTATTTCTAAAAGAAAAATTTACATACAAAATTCCATGTAGAAGGGCAAAACAAATTGGTCTGACATGTTCATTTTAGCCCTTTCTTTCCTGGAAGATATTAGAAATTCTCTAAATGTATCCACTCACATAAATATCTTCCAGATCTTTCCTAAGGAATCCAGACACTTCTTCCATTACATTAATTTTCTCTGTGGATCATTATTAAATAAATTCACCATAAGCCAATTTAAAATGGCACAGCATGAAAAAATAAATAAATGGCATATTGTGTTTGAAAGTAAGAACATATTGGGCTATTTGGTGCTTTTGCTATTCAAGCCTCTGTTTTTACAGATAATAAAATGAGGGCTTTTAAGGCATGTTAAATCATGAGATATCGATTAAATTACAACTCTAAACTTGTAGTGGCAAGAAACCAGGACTTTTTAGTCTCTTTTAAGGACTGATTAAAAACTTGGTTCTTAGTAAGGTTGCTGTCTACAAAAGGAGCCTTACTTTTGTGAAAAGCTCCAGCATGCAACAAAATAGCCCCAAATCAATCCTTTTCTTCATTTCTTCTCCTTCCTTCGCTCCTCTCGCTTTCTCTCTTTTTCTTTCTGTTTTGCTTTTAACATCACAGAATGGTGAGTTGTGTGGCATCAGGCTCAATCCAAAACGAGAAAAACCCGCACTCTCTGCTCCCCACCCTCGCACGCTCTACGGCTGTAAATATTTCATGGTATTACCATCCTTCACTCGGTGCTTATATTGTCTGATCAAGCCTCTATTTCTGTCTGTTAGATACTCTGGAGGATAGCGTTTTTTCATGTCTGCTGCTCAGTCACATAAAGCCCTTGCTTCTCAAAGGTTCTTCAAAGTTCAATAATTTATTAAACACTGCTGGGGTCGGTAAGCACTCAGAGAAATGCATAACTACAGAATATGCGGAACTATTAAAAGAGTTTCTTTAATAAAGAAGGTGACTTTAGAGAAAATGACAGCACTGTTGCTTATGCTAGAGAGGCGTACCCTGAACGACGGAAGCTATCTTGCGTTAAGAGGCAAGGATTTGAAAATAAACACAAGTACCTGGCTACGGGTAACAGTCATTAAGCCGACACACCGTGAGACAGGCCCCCTGCAGAAGTCCAAAATCAGAAATCAAGTCCCCAGTCACCCCTTCCTGGACGTGACTAGTCAGGTCTCCGCATCTCCTCTTCCTAAATACAGCTGAGAATTGACAAGTTCAGTACGATACCCTTGAAGCTGTACACCAATGACATTTTTTACTTCACAATATTGCTGCCAAAGTCTACTCATTCTCCTTATTCCTTCCTACTGATCTCTGAGCAATAAGCTCAGAGGACGCCGAGAAACAGGAACACATACAAAAAGCAAAGTAATAAAAATGTGAGTAGCATACTTTAATCAGCAAGTAGTTACTGAATTCAGATTTATCAGGAGACTAACACACTGCTCTACATTCAGAGGCTACGACATCTAGTTGGGTGACCAAGTGCACACCGAATGCTTAGAGAGAGACCCAAACAGAATTCATCGCTAAACTGAGTGAGAGTTTTCGAGGGCCACAGTACTAGAGAAGACAGAAGAAGCCTATTTGAGTGACAGTAGTCAAGGAAGATGTTAAGGAAGAAATTGCTTTCTGTATATTAAATTTCGCTTTCTTGTTTTAATTTCCAAATGAATCTTAGGAAAAGAAACCCTAATACCCAAATTAGTGATTAACACAACACATTCACTTCCACTTAAACGTGGTAGGTAGAACACACTGAGCTCCTTCCCAAAACCAACAGAATGAGAGAAAAGGTATCGGCAGATGAAAAATGTCAAGGCCACGTTTTGGAAGATAGAAAAAGAAGGCTGACTATAACAGAATAGGCAGAGTCAAAGCCTACTGGCAGGGCAGGAATTGGGGGAGCAAGGAGAAGACCAGTTAAGTGGTGAGCAGATCCATGCCACCATCTCCAGGAAGGCTCAGGAATTACAGGAACTGGGTACCTCTGATGGCAAGTACATTTCAGAAGTGGAGGTGAAAACACGGAACCCTGGTCAGAAGTCTACGAATAGAGGTTAGACCCCACATCCTTTCTCTGTCTCCCAATAGGCCGGCAACCAGCACAACCCTGATCAAGGGAGGGATGGTTTCTGTCAGAAAGCAGTCGACCCAGAGAGGTCTGGACCCTAGAGTGCCTGAGAACAGAAGTGAGGGCTACATGTCGGCTATGAGGGCCTTCTTTTCCTCTTGGGGTTCCATAAATTCACGATGAAGGACTTGGGGGCATCGGTTTCCATCCCATTTGCCGGGCACTCAATGGAAGCTTCTGATTTCAAAAGTCACTCATACCTTTTAGACCAAGGAAATTAGCTTACATCATTTCTTTGATCATTTCTTTTCTTCTGGTATCTTGGATCTCATTCTACAACTCCTAGAGTTAGATACTGCACCCCTGAAACTGACCCTCTATTGCATATCTTGCTTTATCTTTTTGTTCTACTTTTTGAATTCTACTTTGTTTTCTAACCCTATCGGAGTTTTGATTTTTACTATCGTAGTTTTAATCTCTGAGAGTTCTTTCTTGCTCTCTAAATGTTGCTTTAAAAAAATATTTTGCAATGGAAAAAAATTCTTTTAAGATTTTATTTATTTATTTGACAGAAAGAGAGATCACAAGCAGGCAGAGAGGCAGGCAGAGAGGCGGGGGGGAAGAAGCAGGCTCTCTGCCGAGCAGAGAGACCGATGCAGGGCTCGATCCCAAAACCCTGAGATCATGATCTGAGCCGAAGGCAGAGGCTTACCCACTGAGCCACCCAGGCGCCCCGCAATGGAAAATTTTAAACAAATAAAAGTAGAGAGAACTGTATAATAACCCTTCATGTACTCACTACACAACTTCAACAATTATCAACATTTTACTCATCTTAACTCGTCTATGCTCCAACCCTACCCTTTTTTTCCCAAATTACTTCAAAGCAAACTTTAGACATCGTCATCCTTCAACTGTTATTCCTTGGCATGTACCTCTAATACATAAAGACAACTTTTCTTTAAAAATATCATGATACTTTATTACAGCTAACCGAATTAACAATGTGAATGTTCCTTTTGATTAACATCTTGTTCCCCTCTCATGTAGTATCTTTCCTCATCTAAGAATATTAATTAGAACGTGTTTTGAAGTTTTGTCTTTGACTCTCCACATTGTACTATTTCTCCGTATTCCCTTATCTCTGGGTTTTGTGTTTGTTGTTGTTGTTGTTGTTGATGTTTTGCTTTGTATTGTCATATTTTTTGGAGGCATTCCTCCACGCTTGATGATGCTTGCCTAGCAGGTTTAAGGTCAAGTGAGGTCAGGCAAATGGAATTGGAAGCTCTGTGTGCAGAAACTGAGGTTGTCAATTGGTGGGTCTTGCTGTAGGGCACTATGATGGAAACCTGGCCTTTTCTCCAGGTATCACCAAATGTCAACCTATATATTCTTCTTCGGGCTGGTCAGCTTCCTGGAAGAGGAATCCTCAACTCTCTTCTGGTTATATTAGTTACGTAACCACTCCGAATAACAGAGATCGCAGAGGGCAGGCCTAGGCTGCTTCCAGCCTGAGGAAGTAAATGTGGGTTATTTGGGCCATATAATTTTTAAAAATTCAATTCATAGAGAGCTCTTCACAATAAAGAGCTTTCAGATAAAAATCCACACTCTGAGCTTCTTTCAAAAGTAATCAGTATAGGGGCGCCTGGGTGGCTGGCTCAGTGGGTTAAAGCCTCTGCCTTCGGCTCAGGTCATGATCTCAGGGTCCTGGGATCGAGCCCCGCATCTGGCTCTCCTCTCAGCTGGGAGCCTGCTTGCCCCCCTCTCTCTCTCTGCCTGCCTCTCTGCCTACTTGTGGTCTCTCTGTCAAATAAATAAATAAAATCTTTAAAAAAAAAAAAAAAAGTAATCAGTACCTGCAAACACTGGGCCCATGTTCGCACACTGAAGCTCAGTTACAGTTGGCCCCCCTGGGTAGTGCATGCACCCCGAGTTTTACCACCAGCACCACCAGTTGCTGCTTTCATTAACCATCTTCCCCTATATGGCCCCTGTAGGTGGGCAAAGTTGAAGATTACTGCTATGATGAGGTGAGAATCCATAAAAGGAAAAAACATTTGTAAAATACAGTTGGATTTATTTTATTTTGAGGTATCCTGGAAAAAGGATGAATAATCCAAGGGAAGAGAAAGAGAAGGCAAAATATATCGCGGCACTAGGCGACCACAAGAGCAACCCTGTATATTTCACATCTCAAAAATAAACAGCCCTCCAATACCTGAGCCACCCTCATCACAACTGAAATCAGCTCTTCTCAAAGGGTCATATGCCCAAGACCCAAATCTGAGCTGGGGGAGGGAGCAGAAACAGAGATTTAGCCTTTGCATTCAGAGAGAGAAAGAAAATTCTCAAAAATGCTTTTCCTCCACAAAAGGGCAGGTAAATTATAATGCTTTATAGGCACGAAGACAGATCAAGTTCTGAATTCATGGATTTTTAAAAGCCCTTGAAGGCTCTTTTCTTAAATAATATACTTGGCATTATATAAAACAAATTTGTATATAGAAATACACACACACACACACACACACACACACACACACACACACATATCTGTATATATACATACACATGACAGAATCAAGCTTAGTAAATACATCAGGTAAATTCCTAGAAGTTCCTAAAGACACTTTAGACACATTAAAGAGACTTTTTTTAGAACTCAAAATGATCAGCCATTAAAAATATCTGGTGACATTTCTTTTTACTGGCTGGAAACAATTTCACCAGTTTCAGACTTAAAAGTCATCCCCATGACTCTTGCCTGTATACCTATTAGCTAAAAATAACAATGCTACAAAACTTGCTTTTGGATTAACAGCCCTGTCATTTATCCTTTAAATGTTTATCTCCTTTGGTCACAATTTTATTGTAGTTAAACAGCAACTAGTGTGTGACCAAAAGCATTCAAAGGCTCTGAGTACACAAAGAGCACACTGTTCTGTTTTCCAGCTGAATGGACTTTTCCGTGTGCGAACAAAAGACAAGGTCCTGCCATTCTCCAAATTAAAAGGCAAGAAACAGCAAGGAAAAACACTGCACAGAAAACCTCTCTCTTGGTTCACTTTACAAATGCTAATGAAAGAGCGAACCAAAGAGCTGCTTTTCTCTTTCCAAAGTTTTCAAAGTCATGAAAAATAATTACACGTCTCGGCCTCGCTTTGAAAAGGGCTGTGTTAATAAAAATTTGCAACCCACTGTATCTAATACAGTACATTTTATCTAATAGGGGTAATATGTGAGAAAGGATGGCCATATGCAAAGAAAGACTGTGGCTTAAAACCAATGAGTCAGGCAACAGAGAAACACTGCTCTCGTACAAGCGAACCGAAAGCACTCAATAGACCTGACATTTGAAACCTGAAATCTTCAAAAGCTCCCTGGGGCCTTAGGAAAGCAGATGAGGCTGAATCCCCAAGGCCCTCTGCTAAGCTGAGAAAAGCTGTCGCTGCCACCAACCCTGGGAAGTGGCGAGGGCTCCCCGACCTGAGTCTTACAGAGGGCCACCAAGACCAGTCCCGGTAATCATTTCCCTAAATGAGTTATCTCCTGGCCCAGCCCTCTGGCTAATTTAGCTCTCATGCATCTTTCATATTCTCACTCGTGTCTTTAGTTCTTAAATAAATGAATGCATTATCTTTTTTTGGAGGTTGCTTGAATTTGTAGGACTGAAAGAAGGAAGAGTGAGGAAATGGTTTTGATTTTGACATTGTTATTTAGGAGAGCAGGAGTCCGGGGGCTTGGGATTTATCTTCTTCTACTGCAACGACTACAAACCACGCACGGGTCATCTAGGACTAGGTTTTGTTTGCAAGTGACAGAAAATCCAAAAGGGCGGTGGCTCTGCCAGACTTGGTGTGATGATTCTCCTACTGTTGGGAGAAACTCAAGTCCCCTGCCAGCAGACCCACTCTGCTACCCCTGAGGACTGGTCCTCGTTCTCAAGATACCAAAGCTGTCCAGAACATTCTCGGCAGCAGGATAAAAGGAAGGACCTAAGAAGAAAAGGGCAAAGGGCGTACGCCACCTTTCTCTTAAGGAAACGTCCCAGAAATTACCACAGGATACAGGCTCTTGCTGGCCACATGACTATACCGAAGCCGCAGAGGACGGTGGGAAATGCAGCCTGGATTCTGGGTTGCTAACCACACTGGAAAATCCATGACAGGAGAAGACAGCAGGGATTTGGGAGTTTATTCGAAGTCTCTACCACATGGAGATTTCCAAGTTTTATGAAAGTGGAAATAAGTTGATGATTCCAGTCAAAAAAAAAAAAAAAAATCCTCTTCAGAATAGAAAACTTGCAAATGCTGCAAAGAGAAAAGTCAGTGAAATCTAGAGACTTGACAATGGAGCCCTTGAACTACTCCTTATAAACCCTCAAGTATACCTCAATGATCTGAATCAGACAGCTGAATATTCTCATGTTCTTCCTCCCTCGGGAGTGAGTGTCCTGTTCCTGTGACTCCCACAGACCTGGAGGGACTCTCCTCTGGGTCGTGTCAACTGTCCAAGTTCCTCAGCCCTGCAGCCCAGTCACCTCCCATCATGAAGAAAGAGGAGCCTCTCACATCTCAGGGGCAAATCTCACATAAATGACATTTGGCTGATACCCAAAGGTGACAGGGATGAGAGCAGGATAAATAAAGAATAATGTAGAAGCCAGTTGGGGCAGTCTTTCATTATAGCTCTTTCAAGAGCTATTAATCTTGGTCATAGTCAGTCGGCTAAAAATAATTACTTCTTCTAACACATGTTGTACACGCCAACTAGCCATGGTAACAAGTCAGCCCTTTTACCTAGGACAGACGTGGCCTCTGGTTTGCCCAGGGCCTTCGGAACGGGTTTGCCCAGTTGTTCGAGCACAAGCTCCTGGTCAGTCTAACCGAACAATACTATCAAGAGGAAGGTCACCATCAGCAGTATTGTCAGAAGTACCCGGAAGGCCATGTAAAGACAATCAGAAATATTTTACAAGATGTTAACTTCCTTTGATTCTAATGAAGGGAAATAAAATTTCAAATACCTAAGCATTATTTTTCCCCCGCTGAAGTAGTTCGCTGCTGAGGTATTTTAATGGAGTGCGGTGCGTCCTGACTCACCAGTAATTTTTCGACACCCCCTCAAGTTCAAGGTACCTTTGAGCCTGCCAGTCAGTTTAGTTTATGGAAAATGCTCCGGGCCTGAAATTCTAACTTGCAGATTCAGTGCTAAATTAAACAGCTGAGTAATTCCGAAGAAGCCAACAAACTCTCTGGGCCTCGCCACGGTTCAGCTGCACTACAGGCAAGTTTGACTCAAAAAAGCAGTATGGTTCCTGACAGGTGAGACCGTACAAATGAGGTTGCCTGGGTGGCTCAGAGGGTTAAGGGTCTGCCTTGGGCTCAGGTCATGATCCCGGGGTCCTGGGACCAAGCCCCACACCTCTTGTTCCCCCTACCTCTATCCTACCCCCACCTCACCCCCGCACCGCACATACACTCGCTCTCTAATATTTTTTAAAAAATAAATAAACAGAACAAAAAGCCCATATTAAGTGATATATCCCTTCTTCCTCACCCTCACCATCATCAACATCTATCTCAACTTATAAAATTCCCACATAGGATCGACCTGAGAAAGGGATTATAAGAGGATTCCCAGCTTTCTTTAAGTCATAGACATTTCCAAACCCACTTCACTAGCAACGCGCAGAAGGTATAAAATTTAAACAAAGACAAAATTGCACAAAGCGAGGTGCCCTGTCACACAGATGGTGAAAGGACAGCAGGAGCAGTCGCTGGCTGAGGGGTCAGTAGGTAGCAAGCAGCAGGAACAGGACAAAAGGGGAGACTCTATTAAATGACAACACAGAAGCCAGATCTCCAGCAGCTGGGAAGACAGACTAGAAGGCCTACCTTCTAGGTAGCAGCAGAAAGCTGCAGGTTTAGGGGGAAGGGGAGCTGCTTCCACAGTCCCACACTTCCCATCCAGAAAACGGGGAGACGTAGCCCAATGAGCTCTTTTTCAAAGAGACATCTAAATTATCATAGTGGGCACTGTGTCGAGTACTGTGAACAGAAGCAGCTCACCTCTGAAGGTGGAGGTCTTACCCAGTAACTGTGGGCGTAGCCTGGAGGATTTCCAGTCATCGGCAAAGACTCAAACCCAAGTGGCACCAAATAATAAGAAGCAGGAGTTACAGTCAAATTACAGAACCTCCTAGGACCATGAAAAGTCCCAGCAGATAGCTTGCAAATTACACGAAGTTAATGTTATAAAGCATATGCACACAGACGCAGAACTTGGAAGAATTTTTTCAATTACACCAACAACCAAAGGTGTAAGTTTCTAGAGGGGCAGCTATAAATCTAGTAACATTTTCATACAACCATAAATCCTATAACATTTTCATACTTCACATCCTTATAGGATTTGATGAATAAATAAATGCTCACGTTGAAAACCTACCCGATTTTTTTTTTCTTTTTAAGCCCTCCGTGGAGTCTTTAAAAAAAAAAAAGGCAACACATTTGACTATGTGAATTTTACTTGCAAACTCTTTATACCTTGGGGGAAATGGGTTTACTTTTATTATAACTATAAACTTCATTTATCATTTCACAGGAGACATTAAAATAATTGTGGGCAATGTGATACTGTCCCTTGCAAGCCACATTCCTGCCCTGCAGAGAGACTGCTGCCACACAGCTGGCTTAGAAGATGGTGTTAAAATTACTGTGGAACCACATAATTGCTCCATCATTAGCGGTTGGGGTGGGGGGGAATTGGGGGAGGGGGATGAGTCTTCAAATTATTCCACGTGGATTAAAAAGGAGTATGCACCAACATATGCGAGATCAGTTGCTGAGCTATAGTATAAGAATCAACTTTTTAAAAAAAATTTGTTTTTAAGATTTATTTATTTTAGGAGGGGTAAGGGCAGAGGGAGAGAAGCTTCAAGCAGACTCCCTGTTGAGTGCAGAGCCCAACTCGGGGTTAGACATCAATCTCATGGCCCTGAGATCATGACCTGAGCCAAAACCAAGAGTCAGATGCTCAACTGACTTGAGCTACCCAGGTGCTCCTAAAAAATTTTTAAATTATACTCAAATACTACCTTCTTGAGTTAAAATTCCCAAAAACAAAACTGACTTACGTTCAGATCCCCTTTGACCCAGCTATTCTACTTCCGGTGCGTATATGGAGAGACCATACTCAGTTTACCCATTCATCAGTGGATGGACATGTGTACTGTTTCCACATTTTGACTATTATGAATAATGGTGCTATGAAAAGAAAAGTGTATAAGAAGTCTAACCCTGCAAAAGACTGTCGCTGTCGTATTTCTTGACCTACCCAAATTTCCCTCCTAAAAAGGTAACTACTGTTGCATCTTGTCAGAAATACTCTATGCAAGTATTTTATATAAATAGGAAAAAGTAGTCTGCATCTTGCTTTAAGTATCTTGAAGACTGTTCCGTATTAGTACATCTAGAATTGTCTCTTCTTACTGGGACTAGAGCAGTTCACCAGCTACACCTTCCTTAATATCTTAACGTGTCCCTTGTGATGGATGTTTAAATTGTTTCTTACGTTTTGCCACCACAAAGAACGCCACAGTGAATATTCCCGTGTTTATGTCTTTGTGCACATGTCCCAGCATATAAGGTGGAATAAATTCATGTAAAATAGCTGGGTCAAAGGGAATTTGAAAATAAATCACTTTTTCTTTCCAGAAAACTTTAATTCAACAAGGGACAATAGAAGAGATTCAGATCCTAACTGCTACTCGAATAAGAGGGTGTATAATCAGCAGCATAACCAAAAAAATGAGCAATCCACTGCATGATTATTTTTAATATCTTTATTGAGATATAATTCACATAACATAAAATTCATCCATTTAGAGTGCGCACTTCAATGGTTTTTAGTATAGTCATGGAGTTTTGCAACAATCACCACAATCTAAGTTTAGAACTTGGCCATGACCCTAAAAGAGAACCCCGCCCCCACCAACAGTCACTCCTAGTTCCCCCGCCTTGCGCCATTCCCAGCCCCCAGCAATCACTAATCTGCTTTCTGTCCCTATGGATTTGCCTATTATAGACACTTTACATAAGTGGAATCACACAATATCTAGGCTTCCGTCTCTGGCTTTCATTTAGCATAATGTTTTCAAGGTTTATCAATGCTGTAGCACGTATCAGTACTTCGTGCCTTTTTATTACAGAATAATATTTGATCATAGGGATCTATGACATTTTGTTTCTCCATTCATCAGCTGATGGACTTTGGGGCTGTCTCAATGCTGGACTATAATGAATAATGCTGCTACAACCATTTTTGTAAAAGCTTTTGCGTGGACACGACTTCATTTCCCACGGGTATGGGTCTATGAGTGAGCAAACAAATCAATGAGTGAGTGAACCTACAGAAACTTGCATGAAAGTTAACAAAAAAAAAAAAAAGAGAGAGAGAGAGAGAGAGGAAGGGAGGCAGAGAGAGACAGAAGCAAAGAGAGGAGAGAAGGAAGGAAAGAAGGGAGGGAGGGAGAGAGAGAGAGAATTGGGTATTGCTGGGGGGAAGGAGTAGAGAAAGAGAAAAACACGGAAAATGAACAGATTCACAAGACTAACAATACTGTGAGAGCAGAGTTAAGTCACTATCTTGAAAAGATAAGTCAATACCTTTAAAATCTTTGCAGATAGGACGTTTATTTGAAAATGAGCATAAAATGAAATAAAATGTCCATAAACATTAGGTTTAAAAAAAAAATTGTCACAAGCCAAGAGAACAGAGGAGGGAAACTTCTATTTCTTCAAACCTATGGCTTTCCATAACTGCTTACCAGCTCTCACACTCTAAAATGTCTTATCTCCCGTGTTCTGTGTGAAATTTAATCAACTAACTTGTTCTGAGCTTGAGCAGGGTTGCCACACACCGTGCCAGGCAGAAAGATACACGGACTAATAAAACCCTTGCCTTCTGGTTCTTGAGGAGCTCACACTTTAGGGAACGTGATACTTTTTGATAACAGTGTATGGAGATTTTAAACCAGGGGTCAGCAAACATTTCCTGTAAAAGACTATGCATACAATAAATATGTTAGGCTTTGTAAGCCACGTGTGGCCCTTACTAAATATCCTTCTTCTTGTCTCTATGCTTTATTAAAAATGTAAAAATGTGAAAACCTTTCTTAGCTTGAGGGCCAGCCTCCGGTATAAATTATAAGCAAAGAGAAAAATTACAGGTTTATAATCTTACTAATTAAACATGCTAGACACAATTTAAAATTCATTAATTTTGAATTACATGAATTACAATAGCTGCAACTCTGGCTTTTCTTACTAATTATTCTCTTATTTCCATGACTCTATTTATACCAAAGTTTTTTCTCCCACAGATTCCTTGGTCACCGATGAGATAAACTCCTTCTGTCCCTAAACTGCACCTACCTTCCAATTCCCAAATGAAGCTCTATTCCACAAAGCTGGCTGAAATCTTGTGGAAGATCAGGCCCTGGGTAACACACACATACATGTACATGTACACACATGTCTCCCTGCACCAATCCCTCTGGATGAGTGTAAAAAAAAAAAAAACAAAAACAAAAACAGTCGAGGCTACACTCCCAAATCTCAGGGGCTTAATGCAACAAAGGTTCGTATTGTTCAAGTTCTGTGTCCAATCTGGGCCAGGGGGGAGAGGCTGGGCTCTACTCCAAATGGTCATTTATGGACCCAGCCTAATGTAGACCTCATGACCTAGAACGCCCAGCCCCCAAGGTCACGGTGGCAGAGGAAATGAATGTCTGCAAGTGTCACGCCAGCTCTTAAATGTCTTGACCAGAAAATGACACCTGCCACTTCCTCTTACCTTTCATTGGTCTGAAGGAATGGCAGGGTCCCACCTAACTATAAGAAACCCGGTAGTTATAATCTTCCAGTGTGCTCAGAAAGAAGAGGGGAAAACCAGGAGTTGAACAGAAAAAACTAAAGCAGACACAGAAGGCCAGGCACAATCTCACTACGGCTAGCTGTGCCTCGCTGATCTCACAGTTATACATTATGCAGTCTGATTGCGAAGGCACGGTCTATAGACCGCTCAGGCATAAATAAATCCACATTCACCATCCTTAGAGTCTCCACGCTAGTAAAAGCAGGTCATACAACATTCCTGATTCCAGTGCAGCAGAAATGAACAAGACTCAGCCAGCAGTCTCTGGGATCATGCTATAGGGCTTCTCCTGTAAGCAGTTCCAAGATTCATCAATTTTTAGGCTTATCCAAAGCAACATAACCCTCCTACAACCCCATCGATAGCAAATAGGCATTGAAATACATACCTGAGGACATAGTAAGAAAATGGTAACTGATCATTTTGACAAAGGACCCTGAGCATCCTGCTCCGGGACCCCATGCCTCTCCAACAATGCCCCACATTCTCTTTAAGGACTTATCACATAAAACTTTGGGACAGACACAACGCCATGCTCAGTAGTCCGCGCCTCATGAGGTGCTCAATAAACACTTCTTTATTTGAATGAAACAATGAAGGAAGAGACTCAATGAAATTATAGTGGAGCTGAATCCCGTTAGAGCATCGCGTCTCTCGTGGCGACATTTGAGGGCTAAAAGGCTGAGACAGAAAGAGCGGCATGTTTCCCAGAAGAATCAGAGAGGGGATGTGGAGTGGCTAGCCAAGTTGGACTTTGGCTCACAATGCCCCAAGGACACTGACAAATAGCCCAATAATAACCCATCTGAGTCTCAGAAGTCGCTCCTTAGAGCTGCTCTATAAAAGCCAAAGGGAATTATTCATTAGCAAGTGTGAATAACACTGGATACCACCAGCAGATTGTGTTTGGCTTTACTGAATTATTCATTAGCATTTGTGAGAAATGTACGATCCAAAGGGTGTTAAACCAATCCAGATTGTTCAGCAATGTTTGTTTTCCTTTAAAAAGAGTAAAAAGAAAAAAAAAATCACCTCCGAGCTACAGTTCTTAAATTTAAGACCAGTTATAAATCTGGCTATCCAAGTAGGTGAAGAGTAGAAAGTCAAGTAAGAAAGGGAGATCGGCGATCTTATTTAATATTCATCATTATAATGACAGGCAGTAGACTGAACCAATGTTTGTTTACCTGTCCACATCTTGCCGTTTTAGATGTTGTATGGTCAAAGCCGGTAGGAGCTCTACAATGAGATTCATATGGGGAGGGGGGAGAAACTCCTTTGAGTCCTGTCACAGAGCAGATGCAAATTTAATTACTGCGCGTTAAGCCTTCCATCTTGTCTAGGTGTCCTTGGAAAGCAACTGTAAACAAGAAGCACTCGGCAATCAGGTGTCAGGGGCTCATTTGATCTGCTACGAAATATGTCACAAATCCCTGGCAGAAAGCGAATCGGGAAGGGGAACAAAGAGAGAGAAGTGACAGTGTTGGAGGCAAATCTTGGGGGTGTGCCTGTTAGCGCTGGGGACCGCTCCCACTCCCGGCTCCGACTTCCCAGAGAAAATGCTACCTGCCTGGCAACGTTCTCTCATCTCACATTTGTTATACATTTTCCTGTGGTCTGCAGAAATCACCACCACAACTGAGGAGTCAACCGGAGCGATACTAAGCACAATTAAATTATTCGAGACTAAAGAAAACCTAGCATGAGCTGATGTTTTTTTAAGACAATTGGAGAAATCCAGAAATTAATGCAGAATCGAAATTCAGGTAAAAGAGAACACATCAGCCAGCAGTCTCAGAACACCCTAGGCCCGGCTGCATTTCCATCTTTTTAGTGCGCCCTAATTGAATGGGAAGAATGTTCCATTCTCTGAAGCACGGGGTCTGAACCGGAGCTGTCAAATACGCGCCGGGTCTGTGATAATGGGTGCTGCATTTGTAGGCAAGTGAAAGGAAGTGATCCCTGAGTGCACACAATTTGTAATTCTGCAAAGAGCCTGTAGCCTTCCTGAAGGGAGCCCCTATCCGGAGCACACTGCTCACTTCCACAAGACAACTGGCAGGAAACGGAGTGGTGCACTCACAACCAAACCATGGTTCCACAAGTGCTTTTGGCTGAATTATGTCCTGGGACTTATAGAATTTTATTGACTTTAATTTGGACTGTGCCCACGACTATCATAGAACGAACAACTTCCAAATGGAGGGGACAAAAATCCGAAAGCAAAACAAGCTCTATTAAACTTGAAGCCGAATTAACCCATCTCTAAGCCTCAATTTCTTCATCTCTAAAATCAGGGGGGAAATGGCAAAGATGTGGGGCTCCTGCGAGAAATACAGAAGATGACTTATGTAGGTAACAGCCAAGATTACTCTATTAAAGAACAGGGGAACTTATATTAACAATACAACCATTTTTTGCACATTAGGCACAAGTATAAATTGTTGAATAAAGAATAAATTGTTATTAAAATTGTCCCTAAAATACTCAGCAAACACATTACAGTTATTTTACTACTTAGCATGTCTAGATCTAGAGCACAGAAGTTCTTTCTGCCCACTTTACAATACTTCTATAAATGAGTAGGAGGTAGCAAAGACGCATCTAAGTTTCCAGACTATGATCGATGACTTCAATATCAGCTCATGAGCAAGGAGGAAGAGAAGCAGAGGGTAAAAGACCAAAAAGGCAGCTGGAATCATCAGAGGCTAGGTCCTATTCACTCTTTAATCCTGTGTTGTCTAATCTTCATATCCCTTTTACGTTCCTTCTGAAAAGTGTGACCCAGGAGAAAGAACAGAACCAAAAGGAGACACCTAGTGGCCAAGTAAGTTGCCATTCAGACTTACGAAAGAGCAAATAGTGTTTGTGAAAGAGCAAATAATGTTAATAACTTAAATAACTCTATAATCTTAGACCTTAATCTCTTTTTAAACCGCCTTTCAAGCATCTGATATATATAGCATATATACATACTATATATAGTATATATACATATTAATAATAAGGGAGGAAGAAATATAAGGGAGAGAGAAATATAAGTATCCGAAGAGAGGCAGGTTAAGTGTAAAAGAAATACAATACTTTATGTATTCAGGGAAGCTGGATTTTAACTCCTAATTCAGCCTCAGTAAGATTCACTACTTCCATAGATAGGGAAGGGCCCAGTCATGGAAAGAAGGAAGGCTTCTGGACCTATACACACCTGGGTTCCAATTCCAGCTCTGGTACCTCCTCGATGAAAGAGCAATACTCTTGGGCCTGTTCCACCTCGTGAGGCATGTAAGAAACTGTATTTGCAAGGCACCCTGGAGCGACGAGAAGAGGCTGCTGGGGCTGCAGCCGATGGGGCCCAGAGGATCCCGCTGTCCCAACCCCCATCTGCTCACTCCAGGAGCTAAGAGCTCAACTACAGACCATTAAATCTATAACCCATTCAAAGCACTCTGGTGGGAGGTACTCCTTCAACGATCCACTGAACTGTATGGGACCTTGGATTCCTCATCTGTAAAATGGAGCAAAAAATCCTACTTCACGGGTTTCTTGTGAGGATTAAATCAGCGAGCCTCTTAATGAGATGCCCGGTGCATACCCGGTACTCCATAAATGTCTATTTTCTTCTTTCTGTGCTACTTGGTTCAGTATCACTGCAAGAGAACCTGTTATAGCAACAAGCTATAGTATTTAATAGTATACTATATAGCATTTAATTGAGTATTATAAACTGTTTAATTGAGGGAGTATTATAAACCAAGACAAGCGTGGGGCTGTTATCACACTGAATCCTTCAAACCACTTTAGGTGATGGGTAGAGTAGATACCCTCTTCTGCCCACTGCTCCTGTCAACAAAATCCTGATTATGACCTGGGCCACAGTGGGCCCACCCAAAAAGCTTGCTTTCCCGGACTTCCTTGCAGCTGGGGTAGTCATATGGTCTAATTCTACCTGATGAAATACAAATGCAAGTCTACCGTTTTCCTTAAAAAAAAAAAAAAAAAGCCTTTCTACCCTCCCCTTCCTGCGAGGACCTCAGACTAATGACTGAGGGTATATCCACCACCTTTGTTTTTTCTTAAAGATTTTATTTTTTTGACAGAGAAAGAGAGAGTGCAAGCAGGGGGAGGGGCAGAGGGAGAAGCAGGCAGCCCACTGAGCAGGGACCCCTATGTGGGGCTAGATCTCAGGACCCCGGGATCATGACCTGAGCCGAAGGAAGACACTTAACCAACTGAGCCACCCAGGTGCCCCTATCCACCACCTTTAAATGAAACTTGATGCTGGCTGATGAAAGCAACCCCTAGGATAGCCCCCAATAATCCCTGTTTCCTGGTATTCGGACCCTGATGTAATTCTTCCTCTTGAGCATAGGCTGGGCCTAGTGACTCACTTCTAACAAACACAGAAGTAATGGAATATTACTTCTAAGGTTAGGTTACAAAAAGGCTGTCTGACTTCCTGTCTGCTTCTCTCTCACTCAGAAACAATATAGGGGAAGCTAACTGTCACTCTGGAAACTGCCCTATGGAGAGGCCCACATGGCAGGGAACTGATGTCGCCTCCAGCCAATGGTTGGAGTGACCGTTTCAACACAAGAGTGAGCGTGAAAACAGATCCCCTCCTACTCTACTCGAGTCTTAAAATAACTGCAGCCCAACCAACAGCTCGAGTGCAGGCTTATGAGAGACCCTCACAGACCCTGAGGCTCCCTGCTAAGCTCTATCTGGACTGATGACCCACAGATGATGTAACATAATAAATATTTGTTGTCTCAAGTCCTGAAGGTCTGTGGTAATTTGTCACACAGCAATGACAGAGCTTACTCGCCATCCTTCAGTAAAATCAGCTGCTGAGAATGGCAGATCAGGATGCTAGCAAGATCCTGGCCCCTCCTGATCTTCTTGGGCAGCTTCACCACTACGTAGTTCATGAGTCTGGCGGGGGAAGAAAAATCTTTCATCATTGAACAATTAAAATCAATTCTAAGTGATACAGTTAATCACTATTATTACCACGGCTCCCACATAACATCTAATGGGTTTATTTAGCACAAGCACAAAAAGAAGAGCTGTGGTTCTCAGATTTCAATTTAGTAGAAAAAACAAACAAAAAGAACTTAAAAGATTTTATTTACTTTTTTGAGATAGAGAGAGAGAAAGCATGAGTGGGAAGAAGCGCAGAGGGAGAGGGAGAAGCTGACTCCCCTCGGAGCAGAGACAGCCCTCCCCTGTCCCCACCCCCCCACACTGACGCAGGGCAGGGCTTGATCCCAGAACCCTGGGATCATGACCTGCGTTGAAGGCAGACACCTAACTGACTGAGACCCCCAGGTGTCCCCAAACAAAAAGAACTTAACAGAAGTTACTGCTAAACACGATACTCCATAAAAAGGGTGGATTACAAAAGCGCGTGCGACTCCATTGCTTAAAAAAACATGCGCACAACATCTTCACATAAATGCACAGGGAAAAAGTCTTGACGGTTATAGACCAGGTATCAGCAAATTTTTTTCTGTAAAGGGCCAGAGAGTAACTACCTCGGGCTTTGGAGGCCACTGGTTTAACACAGCTCCTCATGTCCCCCATCTCAGCACGAATGCAGGCGTGTCCAACATGGAGAAGAGTGAACACGCCTGTGTTCCAGTAAGACCTCCTTTACGGAAACTCAGGTTTAGATTTCATGTTATTCGTACATGGCACAAAACATTATGCTCCTTTAGATTTTGTTTCGACTATTCAAAAATGCAAATACCACTCTCAGCTCACGGGCCATATGAAAACAAGGGGCAGGCCTGATGAGGCCCACAGGCCATTGTTGACTGAGCCACATCCCAGGCCAGAATCTTCACAGTGGTTCTGTGTGTCTGCGAAGGAAAATTAGGGACGACTTTCACCTTCATCTGGAAACCTTTCAGCACTACAAGGATGAACGTATGTATTAATTATTTTATAATTAGAATAAACGGGGCAATTTTGTTCAGGTGGAGGGGGGCAGGGGAAGAAGGAAAAGAGTCTTGGGAGACGCAGGGACTCTAAAACGCACTGAAAAAGTGACAGAACTGGTAACCACCAGATTAGCAATAAAAACCGTCAGCTTAGCCACAGACAACATTTTCAGTGACCCTCATGATCCTCCAAAGTGGACTGAAACCATGTCTCTATTTGAAAACAAGCAATAGTAGATCAAGGTTGAAACAGAGTGAGGGAAAAAAAACTAAAGTGAAATGAGCATGTTTCTTCACCAAAAAAAAAAAAAAAAAAACCCTGCACCACAATGAGTAGAGATAAGCACAAAAAACTCTGAAAATATTATATAAAGCACTGCTCCTACCCGTGTATACCTGAGAAGCTTCATATTTTCAGAATATATTGCATTCACTTCACAGAAACATAACATGGAAATGGAATTTATTGTAAAATCCTTATTTGCAATTTTTGTCACAGAATATGTAAGATTCTTTAGGATTACAAAACAGATGTAACGGATGACATCCAGTCACTATGTCCAGCTCTTAAAAAAATACACTCTCCACCTACCCAGGTAGCTACACATGTAACATTCGGTTTTGTAGGCACAATGTCATAAAGCCATTTTAGCTGTCACCATTCCTGTAGAAAAACAATAAGACAGGGAAAAACACAAGTTCTGGTGTTTCTTGTTAACATTTACCGTGTGATCCTAGGGTTAGAGATGACAGTGCTAAATATTCATGTCAGAATACGAGGCAGGCAGATCTTTCTAATTTTGAAAAGACTGTATCTCCAGGATGGAAGAAAGGCAACCCAATTATCTTAATTACTTCAAAACAAGTGACTTTTGGTTTGCCTTCTGGTCCTCATAGTCTTGTCCATTCTGTATATCTACAATGGCTCTCTCAAGAGCAAATCCGTATTTTTTTTTTTACAAACAGAAAAAGAATTTTTAAACATAGGCAAATATTTTTAAAGATTTTAAAGATTAAATATTTTTATATTTGACTATTACAAATACCCATGAACAAGAGCTGTCACCTCATAAAATGGTTAATTTCAATGTTACGTGAATTATACCTCAATTTTTTAAAAAATGCAAGCGAAGAAACCATAATCACACTGATTTTAACAAAAAGGTGGGGATGGAAGTACAATCCCTGACATAGCTCTAAATATCTGGTTGAAAAACCTTTTAATTATTCCTGGATGATCTGTTGTTTTGAACTACTCATGCCTCTTCTCTCCTGCTACTCACACACATGCTAGACATCTCATGCCTCTGTCCGTCGACTTGAAGTTTTCATCCACAAAATAAAGAGAATATTTTTCTTTGGCTAGCTCACAGAATGATGAGAATTAAATGAGAGCAGTAAAAAGATGGACAAGAACGAGTATTGGCAAGAATGTGAAGAAAATGGAACGCTTTTCACATTACTAGTGGGGATGTAATATAGTACAGTTGTCCTGGAGAACAGTCTGGCAGCTCCTCAATAAGTTAAACATACAGGGGCGCCTGGGTGGCTCAGTCGGTTGAGCATCAGACTCTTGGTTTCGGCTCAGGTCATGATCTCAAGGTCGTGAGATCGAGCCCCACATCTGACTCCATGCTCAGTGGGCAATCTGCTTGGAACTCCCCCTAACCCCCCCATTCTCTCATAAATAAACATACATACATACAGTTACCACATGATTCAGCAATTCCACTCCTATGCATATGGCCAAGAGAAATGAAAACACATCTCTATAAAGAGATTCGTTCACAAATGTTTACAGCACCATCATCCAGAATAGCCACAAAGTAGAACAACCACATGTTCATCACGGGACGAATGGATAAACTGTGGTATATCCACGCCATGAAATATTATTTAGCCATAAAAAGTATTTATACATTCCACAACACGGATGAACCCTGAAAACATATAGACCATGCTAAGTGAAAGAAGCCAGTTACAAGAGGCCACTTACTAAATGATTCCAATTATATAAAATGTCTCTAATAGGCAAATCTATAAACAAAGAAAGTAGATTCGCAGTTGCTTAGGGCTGGCGTTGGTTGAGAGAAGTGAATGGGGAGTTACAGCTGATGAGTATAAGGGAATTTTTTAGAGATGAAAAGGTTCTAAAATTAGATATCAGTGGTGAGGGCCCCCCAACCCTTTGAATAAGTTTTTTTAAAAAATGAATTGTGTACTTTAAAAAAAAAAAGAAAGACTGGTCGTTTCTAGGTGGGAAAGCCTGGGAGGAATTAAGGTGAGAGTTATTTCCCATTCTAATCCCTCTGTAAAATGTGATGATTTCTAGCATGTTATTAATGTAGTGAAAAAAAATCGCTGGAAAAAGTACATGCAAAACAGTACAGATATCACTGAATACACATTCTTTCCGCATAACGTGAGTCTGGCAGAACCAATATACGTTTCCCTAGAGGGGACCACGCAGGCAAAACAAATGAAAGCTCCACTTGCTGCTGGGTAACAAGAGCACCCAATGTATACACACATATGTGTGAGTGGGTGTGTGCACGCACACCCGCATATGAATCTCCCGCACGCAGAAATCAGTCAGATGTTCCATCATGAAAAATTAAAGATACGTATCACAACAGCCCTCCAGTACTGCACTGCGCTCTGCAGAAACACTCCAGGGACTCGCCACCAAGTATGCCAACACAATAAAGCATAAAGTGAACTGATGAATGGGTACAATATTAGAAAGGATTTGCAGAGGTGGAAACTTGAGAGCTAAATCTCAAGGGGGAGCTGGACTTGCCCCCAAGGACAGAGGGCCGGAGGGACGAAGTGAAGTTGGAAGTTAAAGTTGAAGGGGGTGACCTTGACAAAATAAATAGTAAACAGGGGGACCTGGAAAGGGGAGGAAAGGCAGGACAGAGCTGGGAGGGGAAAAGGAAGTTAGATAGTGGCCCG
Organism: Procyon lotor; assembly: GCA_028646535.1. Lineage (NCBI taxonomy): Eukaryota > Metazoa > Chordata > Mammalia > Carnivora > Procyonidae > Procyon > Procyon lotor. The sequence goes on from CM053620.1 coordinate 24,392,021, forward strand.
GGAACACAAGGACCCCTGTGCACCTGTGGCACTTGGACTTGAGACTACAGGCAATGGGAATACATTTAGCTAAGACCTACAATGAATTAAGACCAGCCCGGTAATGAGAAAAAACCATTTGGTTAGCTAAGCAGAAGAAGGGGCGGCCAACAGAGCGGAGGCTGGGGGAGAGGGGAAGGAGAGCGGCGAGAAAACCAGTGGGGAGGCTGTTGCGGTTTTGCTGGGAGGAGGCGGTTTGAGATGATCTGCGGAGGCGGGAGGGATGAGGAGGGGTGAGACGGTCTGAGAGACCGGTGCCTGGCTAAAGACAGATGGGAACAGAATGGATGATCCCAAGGTTTCCAGAAAGGAATCCATATTGACGGGGGTACAGGCAGAAACTTTTCACGGACAGCAGAGTGTTTCAAGGACACTAAGCTAGGAGTCCAGCTGACTTTTCTCCCGTACAGCGGACTCGGGAGCCAGACGGCCCGCGTTCCCACCCGGCTGCCCCAGCTTCCAGCTGCAGGCCTCCGAGTGCGTCATTTAAACCTTTCTGCCCCCACTTTCTTCACCTAAAACGGAGGTAATGATAAGATTCATTTCCCAGGAGTAACAGGTACGGCAGGTGGAGAAAATGCACGTGCCACAGCAGCTCGGGCTCCCTCTACTAGGGCGTGTGCACAACGAGGTATCATTTCCCTCCGTTTTAGGAAATCAGCGACCGGGGCTTGGGAAAAGTCTGTTTCTTGCACTGCTAGTCAGAGGCAGAAACTTCTATCTCCCTTCGAAGACGATGCTGTTTATGCCATGTTGTGCAGCTTCCTGAGCTGCTCGTCCAATTACATTCCAGAAGTCCGTGGAATTTCCAATTTCCAGAGAATATCTGCACAAAAAGAGGGTACACGTATGGAGTCCTGCTTCAGGACATGGGAGAGGATGGGATCTCCTCCAGGAGGCCTTCCCTGACCCCTCCAATCAGTGTTAGCTGATATCTACTCACCGCGCAGCAAACGGTGTTCCCTCCATTCTAAGCATTTATGCCACTGTTTTGCAAGCATCTCTTTCCTAATCTCTCCGTCCAACTTGTCCATAAGCCCTGTGAGTTCAGGGACTGCCTGCCTTATTCAGTGCAACATCCTCAGCTTCGAGCAACAACCAGGAACACTAGAAGTGTTAATTAAATGTGTTGCATGAATGATTCCAAGTTCTAATCCTGGTTTTATACATACTGGTGTCAAAAGGTTGTATTATATGGTTAACAAAGGCCATGTTCCTTGGCCATTCTGGAACAAAAGATAAAAGTCCCCTTTCCAGTCATACATTACTTGAATATAGCAGAAACCATTGGCTGCCTGCTCACCACCTCCTTCTTTTCCATCCCTGTGAACAGGGCGACAACGAGCACAATTCCAAGGAATGGATAGTGAGCACTCGAAGCCAGGTAAGGCTTCTTAGCTCAGATGTCATAAAAACACACCACACCCTGGATGGTGTAACACAACTTATTTCTCAGAGTTGTGGAAGATGGGAAGCCCATCAAGGTACTGACAAGGTAAGTTTCATCCTGAGCCAGCCCCATCCCACTGCGCACTCACCAGACCTCTGTGTCCATGGGAGGAGCCAGGGGGAGGGCGAGGGCAAAGACGGGCAAAGAGAAAGACCGCATGAGCGTTGTGACATCTCATAAGGGCACTAATCCCATCTTGAGGGCCCCATCCTCAGGACCAAATCTAAGCCTAATTACCTCCCCGCAAAGTTCACCTCCAAATACTATCACGCTGGGGATTAGGACTCAACACACAAATGTGAAGGGACACAAACATTCAGCCTATGACACACAGAAATCTCATTCCCTTTTGCCAGATATTAGATGCCCAGGCTTTCGTGAAGCCAGGAATGAGTAGGTAATCCAGACCTGGCCAACAGGACAGAACGGGAAGTCCTCTAGGACGCCTGCGGGAAAGAGTCTCCTAATATAAAACTCTCTCTTATCTTCTATTGTGGTTCTGATACCAGTTCCAATGGCAGGAGGGAATCCTACACAGTACCAAGGAATTTTCCTGACGCCAGCGGGGTGCCTGCGAATTCATCTCAATTCTGACACTGTCCACCTATAAAGCACCTCAGATCCCACGGGTTAAGGGTTCAATCCTACAAGACTGCCCCCCGCCACTTCAGATGCCAATCACAAGCCCAAGTTATTACTGCTTGTGTGTGTGTGTGTCTCTGACCAACCGGCTACAGACTGGAGGCTCCCACACCCGCCATGGGCTTCAGGCACCAGTCACAAGCCCAGGTTGTTGGTTGCCTGTACTTCTGACCAACTGACTATAAATCAGAGGTCCCCATGACCTCCAGCTTAGGTTCAATTAATCTGCTAGAGTGGCTCAGAGAACCCAGAAACGGTCGACCTACTAGATTATAGGCTTATTACAAAAGGATATATACTCAGGAACAGCCTGATGGGAAACACCCAGAGAGCAAGGTAGAGGGAAAGGAGCTCGGAGCTTCCGCACACCCTCCGGGCGCGTGACTCGCCCCAAATCCTCTTGTGTTCCCCAACCCGAAGCTCTCTGAATGGGGGGGGTGGGTCATGGAGGCTTCACTACACAGGCATTAATGATCACCAATTGGCCACTGCTAACTGAACTCTATCTCTAAAACCCCCTGCCCTCCCTGCAGGTACAGGACAATGGGACTGAAAAGGCATGGTTAACCTGCTGTTAAATGGGAATTGTTGGGAGCGCCTGGGTGGCTCAGTCGGTTAAGCAGCTGCCTTCCGCTCAGGTCATGATCCTAGGGTCCCGGGATCGAGCCCCGCACTGGGCTCCCTGCTCAGCAGGGAGCCTGCTTCTCCCTCTGCCTGCTGCTCCCCCTGCTTGTGCTCTATCAAATAAATAAGTAAAATCTTTAAATAAATAAGTAAAATAAATGGGAACTGTTACATGTAGTAGGCAGGGTTTTTCAAACTCATACTGAGCAGCTGCGTGAAATATTTTAATGTACAGCCATTCTAATGTGATATTGGCCGCCCAACTTGAGCTGTAGACATTTGGGATTTGCAGTCAAGTGAACACTATACTCTTCTATTCTGGGAGAAGAGAATTATCATTTTGGAAATATTAAAGAGTTCCTACATTACCACAGAATGTCTATTCCTCTCAAATTTTGTACCAAGGGTTCATAACATTGCAGAACAGAATGAACAGTGTTAGGAATACTGATTACTTCCTTTAAAAAAAATAAGAGATTGATTCTCTTATTCATAAGAAGCCTAAATAACAGACCAGAAATCCAGAAACTGACATCGCCGGATTATCCGCCCTTTTTACCACTTGCAAATTATATTAACAAGTGCAAAACTTCACATCTGAAGGAGGAAGACAGAGAGGTCTGGCAAGGAATTTCCCTGTTAGGCTTGACCTGGTAATACCACTGCAACAAGAAATGCTTTTTAATTTTTTTTTTTCCATTCTGTGTACTTTTTGAAAAATGGTTTGTCATGAGTTGATTCAAAGGACAGAGTTAAACAAATTTCAGAAAAATGGCTTTAATTTGTAGAATCTGTGTGCTTAATATGATGTGGCTTACCTATTGCTTTTGTTGTTTTATTTCCACTATTGTTAGCGGTTTTCTGCCTGTCTGTCCATCAGTCTTCTATTAACATAAAACTCTTCTATTCCAGCTAAAGGAAGATACATTTTGCGATTTAAAATCATACAGGAGGGGCGCCTGGGTGGCTCAGTCGATTAAGCTGCTGCCTTCAGCTCAGGCCATGAGCCCAGGATTCTGGGATCGAGCCCCACATCGGGCTCCCTGCTCAGTGGGAAGCCTGCTTCTCCTGCTCCCATTTCCCCTGCTTGTGTTCCCTCTCTCACTGTGTCTCTGTCAAATAAATAAAATCTTCAAAAATAATAATAAAAATAAATAAAATTGTAGAGGAGGGGCACCTGGGTGGCTCAGTCGGTCAAGCGTCTGCCTTTGACTCAGGTCATGATCCCAGGGTCCTAGAATTGAGCCCCACATTAGGCTCCCTGCTCGGCGGGGAGTCCACTTCTCACTCTCCCTCTGCCTGCACCCCCCCACTTGTGCTCTCTCAGTCTGTCAAATAAATAAAATCTTTCAAAATTTTAAATTTAAAAATTTTAAATTTTAAAAAATTTTTTAAAAAATTGTAGAGGACATCCTTATGTAATGTTCTTTATGACGACTCAAAGAGTGCTGCCCTGACAGACAGGAGACAAACTCAAACCTTTTTCTGGGGCACCTGAAGTGTCACATAGAACTTTCTTTTCATGTAATCTCTATATAATCTATATTTCAAGATGACAGGTGAAACCGCACAATTATTGTCTAAAAAAAGGCTTAAATTACACCAGGTATCTCAAAATAGCTATGACTTTTTCCAAGAGTTCTCAGACTCGGTCCTCAAAAGCATGTAAGAAAATACATTTAACTGAGAAGAAAACCCTGCTTCGCTGGGGAGCGGGTAATTATCTCTCTACTTTTCCACACTGGCATCTCCTCAGAGATTATATAGAGTCTACAGATAGTCCTATATTTAGTTCACCTCTAGAGAAGTCTGCCAAGCCATGTTCGAGACCTTGGCTCTAAATAACTGTATAGAATAAAATATAGAATAAAACACAGACTGAAAAAGGAGCTCCCTCCAGGGTTTCAGGTCTTAAGGCTCCGCCAACAGACTGTTCCAGGGTCTCGATTTAAGTCCTTCGTGACTGCAAATCTCCGTTAAGAAGCTAGACTCCTTTTTCTCCTTACTCATTCATTCCTTCCTCTGGATCCAGCACATTTCATCGGGAGCCAAAAATGTCAAACATTTCCACGGATAAACAGAAACCTGCTGGCCTCTATGCGTGTGTGCACGCACACGCGCGTTTTGACCTGTTATTATGAGAGGGGACGATGTAATCTGCCTGGGGCACCTCTCTCTCTCCATCCATGCCAGGCAGGTCATTTTCTTTTTATCAGAAAGGAGTGCAGGTCATCACATTGTAGAGCATGTTGACACCAATACTAATAAAAGCAAGATAAGAAGTGGCTGCCCTTAAGGTGCCTGAACCTCTACCTGGCCTAAAACAGATACTTTAGTTCCTATGGTGGAGCTGGAACTGCAAAGTGATTTGACACCACGCTGCCTTAACCACATAGACCCCAAGCAGGTAACGGGAGAGTTGGAAGGCACAGCAGGGATGGTAGATGGTAGAGATGCCTAGCTCAGGAGGTCAGTCCTGCCCCCTCTGGGCTAGTAAGACGGTTCCTTTAAGAAGGCAACAATGAGGGGCTCCTGGGTGGCCCAGTGGATTAGGCGGTGGCCTCCTGGTTTTGGCTCAGGTCATGATCTCAGAGTCGTGAGATCCAGCCTTGCACGTGGCCCAGCCGGGAGTCTGCTTGTGGGTTCTCTCGCCCTCCCCCTCTCGCTCTGCCCCTCCCCTTGCTGTGCTCCCTCGCTCGCTCTCAAATAAATAAACAGATCTTTTTTAAAAAAAAAAAAAAAGGCAACAAGAAATGAGAACGCGGACTTCTCAGGAAAACGGCAGAGGCAGAAACCAGGGCCATTCTGAATCACAAGCCTGCAAATAGCACTAGTGAACTCAGAGCCCTGCTCATCAGTAGCTTTCAAACTTTTCAGGTTTTAAGCCATTAATGTGAAAGAAATCTTACCCAAAGGGATAAACATATAAGTGGAAAAAGGGGCCACACTCTTCACGGCCCACCCGGCTCCTGCTGCAGAGTCCGAGCAGTGCCCAGGTCCCGAGTCTACGTCCATAGTGCTCGGCCATTTCAGGGTGACACTTGAGATTTTAGTCTTGTCTTCTTTCCTCTCCTCTTGGTAGCCATTAGTTCCTGGAGATCACCTCTTATATTTAAAATCCCCAGTGTCGGGGTGCCTGGATGGCTCAGGTTTGATTTCAGCTCAGGTCATGATCGCAGGGTCATGAGATGGAGCCCAGCGTCAGGCTCCATGCTCAACGAGGAGTCTGCTTCTCTCCTGTTCCCTCTGCCCCTCCCTCTGCTGGTGCGCAAGCTCTCCCTCTAATTTTGTCTCTCTCAAATAAATACATCTTTAAAATAAAATTTAAAAATAGGGGCACCTGGGTGGCTCAGTCGTTAAGCGGCTGCCTTCGGCCCAGGTCAGATCCCAGGGGCCTGGGATCGAGCCCCGCATCGGGCTCTCTGCTCTGCAGGAAGCCTGCTTCTCCCTCTACCATTCCCTCTGCTTGTGTTCCCTCTCTCACTGTGTTTCTCTCTGTCAAATAAATAAAATCTTTAAAAAAAAAAAAAAAA
>CM053620.1:24398808-24481629 GCA_028646535.1 Procyon lotor
GAAGAGAAAAGAGGGAGACGTTCCCACCTCCCGATTGAAGAGATATTCAGCACTCGGATTTTTTATGCACATTTGATCGAGCTGTTGACAGCCTTGGAAGTTAAGTAATATGGACTGCTGCACAGAGCCTTCGAGGCTTGATGGAAACCAATGGCAGCCTCCTTTTGACAGTCCAATAATGACAAGCACGTTGCAGGCCAATGCCCGTCATTCACCAACATCTCCAACCTGCTCCAACTGCTGCACAGCGACTAAGTGGAGGGTCAGAGGTTAAGCTCCAAGAAGCCAGCGAAGAAGGGCAACTGTCATGCACCGCTGCCTGTTGTGAAGCAGCAAGAAGTGGCTGTCTCCTCCAGAACATGCAAAACGTTCTCATTCTGTCCAGGCAGAGACACATCTGAAGGTCCTAAATGAGACCATTGCCAATTCATGAAGCTCCCACTGACAGCGTGCCATTCAAGCTGTCTCCGAGCTGACTTTTTTCCCTATTGCAAATCACAAACGCATGCAAAGTATACGGTTAAGCATAACTCTTCAGCCGCCGCTTTAAGCTACGCTTTTAGACACATACGTAGCTGTGGCCTCAGATACATACACATTCTCAGATCCTAAAAAGAAAAAGAAAAAAAAAAAAAAAAGGAAAGGAGACGCAAAATTAATTTATTCTCCTTTAGGGAGTTTCTAATAAAGTATATAATTCAACATGGCACAGAGGAACCGTGGTGTCGGCTTTCTAGAAGCGTTCGCAAATGTGTACAAAAGAAAATCTGAGAAGAGACTCACTTCATCTTAATACTACCATATTACTGTCAGAGCATAAGAATATGACTATGTATGTAGAATTTTATTCAATGAATGCAATATAATTGTAAGTGCTCAGTAATCGAGCAGTACATTTTTAAAAAATTTTTTACAAGAATATCACTCACAAATTTATTCAGAGTCTCACGTATGACACAAATTACATCCTTGCACAATTCTAAGTTGGAAATCTTGTTTTTTATGTAATGCAATTGCATGATCCCACTCAGGTGTGTGAATCAGTATATAGTAAGAGAGATTTCGTCTTTATTGAGTAAAAAGAAATGTCTCGTCTTATTTAGAAGCCATGTGATTGTCACTAAAAGTGACTGGCTAGGATTAAGAATTAAGTTGGACAGGTCTTCTTATACCCTTTTCACCAACAATAGGATTTGTATCCACAAATAGAGCCATAAGTGGCCCTCATCAGAGACAGCCTTTAGTGGAATGAACTTGAAAATGAACCTTATATAAAAGCGTTGGTCTACACCAACTATGGCACTAACGTCACTCGTTAAGCCCTGATCACTATCGCCCACCCTGCCTTAAATAAGCCTGGGGAGAGAAGATAACCTCCCAACCACAAGGAACAAAGCCAAAACACCCCATCATTAAAGCCAGTACAGACTGAGGTCAACCAATTGCCCTACGCTGTAGCAACAAGAACACAGCTAGTTTCTAACACAGATTCAGAAAACCAAACATAAGTTATTTTAAGTAAAGTATGAGCACATATCAACCTCCTATTCTCAAGCAAAACCAGAAATTATGGTGTATAAGCCCAGACAACTATACACAGTTCTGATCAAGAGAAGTATCGCACGCCTCAAGTACTTATTCACATACTATTGGGACAGCTACTTGAGTAACACTGCTCAAAACAAAGTAAGTGAGCATTCTGCAACATAAGAGACTTGATAAAAATGTGAATATGAAATGACTTCTCTTTCCTGAGGGATAATTTCAGGAGGAAAATTCCTTACTTCATATTCAGGCATATTTGGGGCACAAAATCACGAAAACTGAATTCAGATATAGGAACTTCTTTCCCAAATCCTTTTATGGTAGACCTGAGTTGCAAACCTCAAAGCTTAATGTAAACCGATACAGGACAAATAAAAGAGAATCTCCTCTAGAGGCCACTGATGGCACTCATGTTCCTACAGGATAATACAGGACAAAAATTTAAATGCCTTCAAAAACAGGTGAGCAGATCAATTAGTCAGAGATGCATAAGGAGTAACAAAAGTAAGCCAAGAATTTAGGAGAGGCAGATCCCAAGACAACTTCCCGTGGGTAAGTCTAATGCTCAAATTATTAAAATATCAGTAAGATCTACACTGTAGAAAAAGAGGGTGTGGGGCCTAAATCTGCTTTCTCAACCTCAGATTCCGAGAGCTAGGCTAAATTCCCTCCTCGGGCCTTCCTGCTCTATGACTTTGCATGAAGGGGTCCCCACTTCATCCTTTCATGCAGATAACAAACAGAAGGATACCTTGGTTGGACATCAGCCTGTGGTCATAAAGCCCATTCTTCATTTTCCGTCTTCAAACTATCTTGGAGCTGGGGCAGTCCGGGGGAGGGGGAAGGGGTAGAGAAGGCAGTTGGTAGGAATAAGACATGGCAAGCAGACACATTCATTTTGAGTTAGATTAAGTTTGAGCGGGACCATTTTTCATGAATATTCAAAACGAAGAGCTAGCCTTCATATCCAATCTCTCCAACCCGGAACACAGTAGATACTCAATAAACACATGAGGAATGCACTGATACATGAATTCCTCCATACTCCTTGTCAAACTTTCTCCTGGGCTGATGCACAATGGGAATGCACCAGAAAGGCATTTTCTTGGAGAGAAATACATTTGACTCGCATCCTCAAGAGATCAGGAGGACAACTACTATGCTCCACTTTCCCCATTCACTCACCATCACCCCCCCCACCTTTCCATATATTCCAAATTTCACTACCTAAAAGATCTGCCCACAAATATAAAGTATTCGGCAAGAATTGAAAAAAAAAAAGTTGCTAAATTCGATCCAAATTTTATTTCAGTCAAATCAGTGGTTCCTGCTACTTACAACTGTTCCACAGTTCAGTGGAGATGAGAATTTCCACAGTGGGAGTTGGGATTGAGAATGTGGCCTCGACAACTATACCCTGGAAGCTGTTCCAGATGGTCCCATTAGACCGAGACAAAGGTTCTTTTCTCTCCTAACATTAGACTTCTTAAGATTTCATTTATTTATTTATTTGAGAGAGACAGAGACAGAGATAGTGAGAGAGAGCACAAGCAGTGCGGAGAGGGAGAAGCAGGCTCCCTGCTGAGCAGGAGGCCCAATGCGGGGCTCGATCCCAGGACCCTGGGATCATGACCTGAGCTGAAGGCCAGACGCTTAACCGACTGAGCCACCCAGGCGTCCCAACATTAGACTTTTTATCTGGCCCTCGGTGATACGACAACACAGCATCTAATTTCATCTTTCTTTTGTAAATGAAATCGAAAAGCTATATGCTTAGTGTTCAAATAATTTTAGAAACACTGCTACATGCTCATGGTGATGGAGGGTGGAGAATAAAGCTCAGTGGAGGAACTCCCTCTTTTCTATGGCTGATTCGGTAAGACAAGATGCTTCGACGAAGTGCCTAAGTGCTTTGAGATCATCAGCTTAGAAGTATGAGCTCACCCAAGGAAGTGCCCTGCTTTCCTTCTCTCGGCTGAACAAAAGCTAGACACACTCATTTTCCCATATTCATTGTACACCGAGCTCCTCAGTGCAAGGAGTACCAGTTGCCTCCAGGTCATGAAATAATACTAAAAACTTTATAATCATTCATTGATTTAGTTTTCAGCATACTATATCATTTGAATCCAATGGGAGCATAAAGAGCTATTTGTGAGGTCAACCACGGTACAGACAGATGCTGACTTGCTATTGATGGCAAGGTGGAAAGAAATTGCTAAATACAGCAGATCAATACCTCGTTTCACTGTTACAGCCTTCTGCAGACATAAAATATATATCTTTACAGCTACAAAAATAATAATAATGAAAGTGGGAGATAAATGCTTCCCTCAAGGTAAACTATTTGATTAGCTAAGGGCAAAGGTGACAGCAGCAGTTACACTAAAGTAACTTTATAGTCTTAAATAAAAACAGGAGGAAGAGCAGTAGATGAAATGGCAAAATGAATCGGGACACATGGGTGATTCAGATACAACTCTTTTGAAAAACACAGCGATAGGCAAAGGGCCACCAAAACCTAAGATTTTCCTATGGTCCACAAATACAGTTTCCTGAGATCTATTTATCACATGGTTTTACACAAAACGTCTCTAAACAAAATATTTTCTGTTGCTGATGGAAAACAAATAGAGTGTTGAGGGAGAAATAAATGCTCTATAAAGTGTGGCGGGGGGGTGGGGACCTTCCGGTCTATACACACTTCAATTTCACGAGAAATGCTGAGAGCCAACCACATCTTTACCACCTTGCTAGATATAGAAGATAAATTTATAACGTGGTTCTAAGCCAGAGGGAGCTTATAATCTCTCTAGGGAAAAGAGAATTACAGAAAACACTAACAGATATAAGCAATAATAAGATGCTGTATTTAAAATGAGCAGACGTCAAGATGTAGGGTACCACATACCATTAAGTATAAGTATGCACACTGACTGTTGTTACCATATATTCTGACATAGGAAATAAGGTCAGCAAGGAAAGAGATGAAAGAAATAATCCTCAAAAGCTTCATGAAAGGGGGAACTTGAGGCAATTCCTCAGGGACTGGTGGATCTAATAGAATATCATCAAATTAGTTTTCACTTCTCGGAGATGAAACTTGTTTTGTAAATCCCCGTAGTTTGGCCTTAAAAACAACCAAACAGAATTTACCATCAATTATTTGAGATACGAAGTCTCAAAGGAATCTTTAAAAACAGCCTAAAGGGTATCTTTATTTTCAAAAAGTTAGGCCCACTTTTTCCAGCTGCAATGAACTGCCAAAATATGGGGGTGGAGGGTACAGGAGGGGTACCGCGTGCTCTACTAGAAACCACAACACTGAAATGTCAGGGGTTACGTGAAGTCCTTCAGTGGATGTTATTCTAAAAGAAAATATTTCATAACTACACAAAAATCTACTATCAATCACTCTGCATTTGCATGGCATTTAGCAATTTAAAATCAACCTGTTAATCTAAGACTGACTTACCAGACGGCATTCATCTCCCCAAAAAACATGGGCAATCGTAAGTAAGACACAATGATACAATATCACCCCCCATAGCACCAAACAAAATACGTTAAAAATAAAAATAAATCTCAGTGTGGAGAAGCTGTGAAATTATAATGTAACTATAACTGAAAAGGAAGAGATAATCATATATTTATTTTTCCTCCAAATAAGAATTTAGGAAAACAATAACTGCTCCAAGACTTACAAAAATGGAAAAGAATGTCTATCAATGTTATAATTTGCTATCAATTTATATAAATTACACTAGCTTTCCAGCCTTTATTTGGAGAAAAGAGTAAATTTCTAGCATTCCTCTGCAGAGAAAATGCAACTGAACCAAAAGTTTTACATTCTCAAGCAATGAACACCCATGTGGTGATGTGACTGTCTAGGGCACCCCAAGTAAACTAGAAGCTTTATCCCAGTAAACTAGAAATTCTATGGGTGGGTGAAGGACTTAGTATATACACTTAATGCTCTCTTAGTAATAAGCATTTGAAAATTAAGTCTCAGAAAACATTCAATCAATAAATATTTACTGTATATCTGTCAACAAAGTCCTGAGCTAGATATTTCAGAGAATGTGTGTGTGTGGGTGTGTGTGTGTGTGTTTATTTTTAGTAACTTCTCTTCCAAAAAACTTGATACTCTATTGGGAAGTAGAGTTAGTAAAGTAGTGGATAAGATAAGAATCCTAAAAGCTTTCTATTTTAAATCATATTATATCTACATAGCATTTTTAGGGTTGTGCATGCTCCAGAGTAAAAAGATAAAATACAATCTGTAAAACTAAGGAAGGGGAGACATACTGAGTGAAAAGTGGTACAAAAACATGCAAATTGCTACAGGAACACAGAAAAAAATTATTTTTAAGATTTTGAAATGTTTCCCATATTTTATTTTTAATTTTTTAAAGATTTTATTTATTTTTTTGACAGAAGGAGAGAGATCACAAGTAGGCAGAGATGCAGGCAGAGACAGAGTGGGAAGCAAGCTCCCTGCTGAGCAGAGAGCCCGATGTGGGGCTCGATCCCAGGACCCTGAGATAGATCATGACCTGAGCTGAAGGTAGAAGCTTTAACCCACTGAGCCACCCAGGCACCCCGCTTCCCATATTTTAAAAAAAAAGGAAATAAATAAACTAAGTATTTATCTTAAGCATTTAGTAAAATAAAAAATAGCTTAAGCAAAGCAGAAGGAAAAAATATTGAGGTAAAAATTAATGAATTAGCATAACAAATTCAAGAGACAGTTCTCAAAAAACAGACCACAAATATAATCAAGTTCTGAAGAGAGTGCATGAATTCAGAAAGTTAAAATTTTAAAGATGTAAAAAATAGGATATACTTATATCCTATATATAATTATATATATTAAAGAAGATATAAAAATAGGATATAAAAATAAGATATATATAATATAAGTTATATATAGTTTATATATATAATTATATATATTAAAGATATAAAAAATAGAATATAAAAACAAGTTAATAAAAATGAATATGTAATTATTTAATTATAAAACTGCACAACTCTACCTTACGAGCCAGAGAATGTTATGTTCAGTGCCATAAAAGTACCTATAAAACTTCAATTTCTCAGAAAACCTAACAACCAAAATTTATTCAAAAGGAAAAATTTACCCAAAAAAACCAAAACTATATATAAGACCAATAACTAGAAAAGACATTGGAACAGTTACCTAAAAATTACCTTCCCCAACATCACATGAAGAGTTTTGCAAGTAATTTAGTTCAAATGTCCAAGGGAAAAATAATTCGGATGCTTTTTAAAAGGCTCTAGAGCACAGAAAGGAAAATGGTACAATTCATTATACGACACAGGCTTATCTATGATACCAAAACTTGGCAAAAGAAAGCACAGAAAGGGGGCGCCTGGGTGGCTCAGTTGTTAAGCTTCTGCCTTCGGCTCGGGTCATGATCCCAGGGTCCTGGGATCGAGCCCCGCATCAGGCTCCCCGCTCAGCAGGAAGCCTGCTTCTCCTGCTACCAATCCCTCTACTTGTGTTCTCTCTCTCGCTGTGTTTCTGTCACATAAATTAAAAAAAAAAAATCTTTAAAAAAAAAAAAAAGAAAGAAAGCACAGAAAGGAAAGTTTCCCAATATTTTAACAGGGGAATATCTTCCCTCTCCCATTAGCTTATCTTCATCACCCAAATGAGCTTTATTAAATTTTACTAACTATAGTCTGAATTATGACCATAACATGTCATATTTAATATAAATATGCTATATTTATATTATGGCATATAACATGCCATTTATGGCAAAAAAAAAAAAAACATGCCATATTTAATATAAAATATGCTTCAGTTAAGAATCTGCTACATCCTCTGGGGGTACTACCAACCAGCATCCTTGATAATCACTGCTATAGAGTCATCTTACTTTCCTAATTGAAATACTAAAAGGCTGAATTTAGTAGTATGTTAAAAAGTCAATATAAGGTGACCAAAGAGGATTTATGCCAAGGAACCAGTATTAGAAACTATATTAATAGGGGCACCTGAGTGGCTCAGTGGGTTAAAGCCTCTGCCTTCGGCTCAGGTCATGATTTCAGGGTCCTGGGATGGAGCCCCGCATCGGGCTCTCTGCTCAGCAGGGAGCCTGCTTCCCCTCTCTCTGTGCCTGCCTCTCTGCTTGCTTGTGATCTCTCTCTGTCAAATAAATAAAATCTTTAAAAAAAAAAAAAGAAACTATATTAATAGGTTATATTCTATCAGTAAAAGTAAAGACATTTACCATCTAAATAAATGTCAAAAATATATTCAAGAAGAATTCAACCTCAGTTCCTAGTGTTTTTACTAGTTTTAGTTTACGTTTTTGTAAACTAAAAATCAGAGATTATTGCCAATAACTATCATTACACTTACTACTAGAATCCTAAAACATAACTAATAAAGGTATGACTATCTTCTATTGCCTCTGTTTAGAGGGTTTAGACAATGTAATAACACAAGAAAAAAAAAAGAGGAGTGTAACTACTGAAGGGGGAAACATCAAATTATATTTGCACATGGTTAAATTATCTACCTAGTGTAGACCTGGAAAACCCAAGAAAATCAAACCAAAGAATATCATTCTAACTTGTGGCCTATTACAAAAACAGCACACAAAATAAGGTTTCTCATACACCACCTTAAAAGTATAATTTAAGGGATGCCTGGGTGGCTCAGTTGGTTAAGCGGCTGCCTTCGGCTCAGGTCATGATCCCAGGGTCCTGGGATCAAGTCCCACATCGGACTCCTTGCTCGGCAGGGAGCCTGCTTCTGCCTCTGCCTGCCTCTCTGCCTGCTTGTGATCTCTCTCTCTGTCAAATAAATAAATAAAATCTTTAAAAAAAAAAAATCTATATATATAATTTAAAAATAACCCATTTGCAATAGTAACCAAAAATATAAAATATCCAAGAGGTAATAAAAAGTACTTAACTGAATAAAATTGCCTAACATTTTGGGAACATAAAAGAGAGCTTAAATAAATGAAAAGACAAATAATGCTGTTGAATGAGAAAATTTTTTTACCACATTTCAGTTCTTCCCAAATTAAGTTTTAAATTTAATGCAGTAACAATTAAAATACCAAAGGGCTATATACCCAGGAGACCTTGAAAACGTGATTTCTTAAGTTTATCTGGGAAAACCGTTGTCTTCTCCATACAAAAGAAGAGCCGAGGAGCTTCCAAAACAAAAGAACCGTCCTTGGAAGCTATCATAAAATTCTGGAACTTAAAATGGTGTATGAAGAACAACAGTGAAAACAAAAGAAACAATAAAACAAAATAAAAACAAACCAAAAAGCAGATCTGAGTATTCTGGCATTCAAATTAGTCAATTAATGCAGGGGTAAACTCATTAGCCATTTGGGAGGAAAGAGTTAGACAGCTACTCCATTTCCTACATCAACTAAATTCCTGATGCATTACAAGAATGATATGAAAAATTTTAAAACACGAAATAACTAGGACATACAAGTGACTAATATGATAGTTAGGTGGGAAAAGTTTCCCTAAAGGATGAAAAACTTTTGAATAACAAAAATTCAAAAATAAAAGGCAGGCAATAAATAAACAAACTAGGAAAAACATTTACCATCACTTGATTAACAAATAATAATATCCCTAATCTATGAAGTGTTCTTACAAGTAAATAAGAAAAGATAAACACACATTAGCAAAATGAACGAAGGCTATATAAACAAATTACAAAAGAAATACATTTTTGGCCAATAAACACAGTGAGAGGGATTTCAACCATATACTTAGTAGTTAAGAAAATACAAATTAGAAAAAAAAAATACAAATTAGTTCTACAATGAGCTCCTACTTCATCTCCAAGTTGTCAAATATTTTTACTTTATGATAATTCCCAGTGTTGGAGAGGATATAATAAATATATATTCTTAGGCATTGTTTATTGTAGTAGAAACTGGCATTCTCTGTCTGGTTGGTAATTTGATAATGCAAACCAAAACTCTTACAAATGCTAACCTGACAATTTATCCTGTGGAAAACAGCAGAGGTTCACACAAAGATTTGTGTCCCTGAAAGATAATTTATAATAGCAGGAAAAAAAATCCGTAAGATGATAGACTAGATAATAAAAATACATATGATGAAATACTGTACAGCTCTGTGTAAAATACCTTATATAAATTGTATCATAAATATATTTTAGACAAAACTGGGCTCATAGTAATATTTTGTACACATAATAGGCACAATAATAATAATACAGTACTTTAACAAATATACCAACATACAAACACAGTGGTCATCTCTGGAAAATTATAGGCTTTTTTTTCCTCTTCTTGGTATTTTTCTGTATTTTCAAATCTCTCTAATATAGCAAAATATCACTTATCCAGAAAAAAATAATATTTTAAATAATAAATGCTTAACTATCTTATATGCCACACATATTATGGTCCTACATTTTCAACACTATCTTTCATTAGCCACATGTTAAAAATAATTTCATTACCTACAGTCACACGTCTGGTAATAGTAACAGCTAATGCTTATAAAACACATATATGCCCAACACTATTCTGAATACATATGTTAAATCATTTAATCCTCAAAATTATTATTATCCCCATTTTACAGATGAAGTTGAGGCTGAAGGAGAGGAGGTGACTTGCCCAAGATCACTCTGCTAATAAGTAGGAAACCTAGGGGGAAAACAAGGCCAACTGGGTCCAAAACGCACACTCTTAACCACAACAGGCTACTGATAAACTACCCTCTAAAGCAACAAGACTGATTTATAATATAGATGTCAGAACATAAACAATCGAATAAGCACTATCCCCTTTCAAGTAGTCTCCCTGGGAAACTACACATATCCAAAAATGTGGTCACTGATCAAAACGGTTTTGGAAATCCTTCCTCTGACTGTCTCCAGGGGGCAGTAAACAAGGCTCCAGCTAGAAAAGATGAGATTTCTTCCCAACAGCTGGGAATCATTCAGATGCAAGTCATAAAGTGGGATGAAGTTACACAGTTCTGCTTTTGGTAATACCTAAAAAAAAAAAAAAAAAATCGATGAGGCTGATTTTCCTACTACACCTGTAACTGGCATCCGCTCCCAGGAACTACATTCACAAGTGGATTTCACCGTTTGCTATTCGTACGCCTATGGACCTACTGAGCAGAGGTCCTCCAAGGCAAAAATTGTATCTTATTCAGCCTTGAATCTCCAGCCGCTAACACCATTCCTGTCACACAAGGAGTACTAATTAAGTATTTCGGAATGAACTCTACAGAGGATGCCTTCCAAATAAATGCTCTGAGCAATGACAATACAGGAGAATAAATACAAGTATCGCCAAGCGGGCATCTGAGCCTGTATACTGCTAAACATAGGATGTAGGCAGCAACTACAATGGTAAAAGATGGAAATTTCAGGGAGTAATTCTTATAATCCTAAATATTAAGGAAGCCAGAGCTCAGTTTTGAACAGGTCTTCTTGTAACAATTCCTAGCTGCGGTCATTTCACAGAACACGAGGAGGGGGAGTAGATGTGCCTCATTGTCTAAAAAGCAATCTACTGAAGCAAGGATGTTGAAATACCCATAAACTTGCTCAGACAACGATGCAAAAACACATCTGCTACACAGAAGACACCAGGATGCATCTTGCCTATGGGTTCAATCGACAAAGCACAACGTGGCGCCCGAAATATAAATCAAAGAACCTTACATCCCTAGTACTTATTGGCATTTGCTACCTGCAAATTTCTAATATGTGCAAGATGGGCCTATTTTTATTTACAGCACAAACCGCAGACTGAATGTAAAACAAGATGCTTAATAAATCCAGAGGAACATAAAACACTAGCATAACTCAGACAGGAAGACAGACACTCACTCCTTAATTAAGTGGGCGATGTTGTGTTTAAAACAAAAAGACAACCCTGGGCTATAGCTAAGATTAAGCACTCAGTGTTGCGAGGGAAACGCCGACCATTTCCAGGGCAAAGGCTTTAAATCATGAAAAATAAACCATCTAATAGTCTGTATTCAATAGTAAGTAGACAGTCAGGACACAGACTGATTTGGATTAACACATTTTCAGTTATAACAAGTAATTTTACAGAGGATTAGTATCTTGATGGTCTGATCAATACGAGGCACCGCTGCTATTACAGATGAAGAGAAAATTGCCCCTCTGGTAATAAAGTGTGCGTGTCTTCGTTCTCCTTCATTTGCTGAGTCCATTACTGTAATGGTTCCAGCATTAACAGCTGGGGCAATTTAAGCAGCAGGGGTCTGATGAATTTAAAAGCTGGGCACACGGGCTACTCATCCTTTCCTCCCTCGCCGGCTGCATATGCAACGCCCCTGCCTGGCTGCTTTCACCGCAGAGGATCAGGTTTTAGGAGAACAATGACTCCCGATTCCCAATTATTGTCTTATTAACAGTGTTACCAGCCAATAATGTGACTAAAACAAAAAGGTCTTGCAGCACATTGGCTGCTGAGTCTGCAAAAACAAATAACCAAAACAAAAAACAAAACCAAAAAAAAAAAAATTACACACCATTTACCTAAATAACAAGATTGACATGACAACAGGCTAGGGGCCGCGTAAACTGGAATGTTTGCATTCATTTGTCCAGTGCTATTCTCAAGCAAAAACAAGACCAGAATGTTCCTGCTGATTGGGGGGGTAGGGGGGAGGATTCATCGGCAAAATGTTCTGTCTTCTGTTTTCAAAAAAAATGGCCAACTGGAAAACACTGAGATAATGGACTGCTGTGCATAGAAACAGAAAATCCATATTTATACAGCCTCGAGACTTTAATCACGCCCAATTCAGCAGCATGAGCTAAGGTGGCCACATCAACCCATTTTATATGATTATTAGAGAGACGCTGGCCCTTGAGGCTCAGCCTTGAACGATCCAGTCAGTAAATGAAGGTGCCAAAGGGCAGACTTAGGGCTAACACAGAAATCAGAGCGCCGAATTTTCTGATCACAAACAGTTATGAAAACACCCATGCCCCGGCAACGCATCTCCTCCTCAGGCCAGATGCAACAGAATTTGGTCCTTCAGACGGAGTTTTCTGCTTGGTTCCTACCACCCGCAAAGGTCTTGACTGCCACTTAGCCATATGGCCGTTCTTTAACAGCAAGGCGCTCATGGTCACTTGGCAAACGTGTCATTTCCAAAACTATGGAGCTAATAAATGACACGTGTGACAACAGGACAGATGCTCACAGCATAAACAGAAATGCAAGCCTGCAGCACCTAGTCAAGGGTCAGCTTTCAAACATGCACTGGCTTTGCAAACACGATGCCAAGGACAAAGGTTTGGAAACAAGCTCCTACCGAAGCAAGTCTTCATCTCCTGAACATTTCCTGACCCAACCCAACAGCCCCCAAGATTCACCCCAGCTTCCACTGGAAAATCCACTGGTGAGACAGATTTGTAAAAATAAGACAAAGTCAGTGTATACCAGACAGTCAAGTGAAGGTGGTTAGCAGGACTAGAAATCCCAAAGGTTCCAAAAGGATCATCTCAACTATAAAGTTCTTGTCCCCTAGAGGTTAGAGAGTCACACTTTAAATATAATTTTATCAAGAAATCTACCATAATTTACTAACAATTATAAAATACACTAACCCGCTAGGGTGAACTAGCATCTTAAATTTGAAAGAGAGCACTAGAAAATAATTGTTGGAAGTTGCTAAGCATGTGCTGAAAAGAATCCTGTTTCTCAAAATTAATATCTATACCTACACTTAAGTAAATTTTTTTAAGATCTTATTTATTTATTTGACAGAGAGAAAGAGATCACAAGTAGGCACAGAGGCAGGCAGAGAGAGAGGGGGAAGCAGGCTCCCTGAGGAGCAGAGAGCCCGATGCGATGCGGGGCTTGATCCCAGGACCCTGAGATCATGACCTGAGCCGAAGGCAGAGGCTTTAACCCACTGAGCCACCCAGGTGCCCCTTACGTCAAGTAATTTAAAATTCATCAAGTATTTAACCCTTTTGTATTATTTCTTTCAGGTTCCATTTCAGCTCTCACTAACGGAAAGCCTAATGAACAAGAACAGGTGATGATTTGGGGCATTCATTCATTCATTTAATGAATATGTATGGAATACTTACTATGTGCCTAGCACAATGTTAAGCGCCAGGGATAGAATGGGGAATAACAAAACTAACCAGACAGGGTCTCCACTTTCCTGAGGCATCAGTCTAAGCACCGATAACTTCATGGCCGAACTTAGCCACAATAAAATCCAATCGGCAGCCAGGGAGCCGAAATGATCATTATTGAGGGTCACACATAACCTGTATCAGACACTGGAGGCTCTCAACCATTCAACTTTTCTTTAACAGATACTTACAAATGTCTCCTACGTACAAAGGCACTCTGCTAGTTATACCAAAGAGGACGGAAGGATGAATCGAATACCAATGCTATCTTCAAAGAAACTAATGCTTGCTTAAAGTGTCTAAGACATTTCTCAAATGGCAAATTTCATTTTCAAAACCAACACTAAAATGGTTAAGAAGCAGACCTGGAAATAATACAAAGTAACAAGAATTCACAGTAACTCAATAGTTTAGCTAGTTAACTTTCCAAGGAAGCTATATAAAGAGCTTTGGAAACCATGAGCATATAAGCTAACCCTTCTATCTATCACCTAAAATGGTGATTTAAGGTTGACCCATACACTGGAAGAGAGACCAAGCAAAAAATAAAGACTTTTGTGGAAAAAAAAAAATCACTGAATAGAATCTGCCGGTAGAAGTTTTAATTTTTTAAGTCTCCTGGTCATTGGCCACCACCAAAAATGTTCTACATTAAGTTTCCTAACTTAGCAACAGATAGACTGGCAAAATAATCCAATGCCAAACTGGAAAAAATAAAATAAAATAAACCTGAAGTAAAAAGACCTAATGAGTACATACATAAACAACAAATTGCCTTTTTATTCAGTTATTATATTTATAATTCTTTAGGCCATATAATTTAAGGCTTATCTTATTAAATGATATTAAGACAAGTCCACCAAAAACAGACTTAATTATTTTTATTTGAAACAAGTTTATTCTGGATATATTCCTTCACTGATACAATTGTACATTACTTAAAATTATTTTGTTCCTGTTAATTGTATACAACCTTCTCAGTAATAAATCTAAACTGTTCTATTTTCAGTGTTTTTTAAAAATATGATCTTACCCAAGACCACATAAGAACCTTTGAAACTAGCTTGGATTTCAGCTTCCATACCTTTTCACTCCATTACTAAAGAATGGTTCTAATACCCTAGTAAAATATCAACTGCATTTTTCACAGAACTAGAACAAAGAACCCTAAAATTTGTATGGAAACGAACAGAAAAAAAAAACCCTCCAAATACTCAAAGTACTTTTTGCTAAGATTTTTTCATTTATTTAGGGGGAAGGGAGGGGCAGAGGGAGAGAGAATCCCAAGCAGATTCCGCACTGAGCACAGAGCCCAACATGGGGCTCAATCTCAGAAGCCTAAGACCACAACCGGAGTCAAAACCAAGAATCGGACACTCAACCTACTGTGCCACCCCTCAAAGCAATCTTGAAAAAGAAAAAAAAGCTGGATGTATCACATTTCCAGATTTTAAGTCATACTACAAAGCTGTACTTACCAAAACACTATGGCACTGGCACAAAAACAGACATATAGATCAATGGAATGGAATAGAAAGCCCAGAAATAATCCCACGAGTATATGGTGAATTAATCTTTGACAAAGGAGGTGAGAATATGCAACAGGAAAAAGACAGACTTTTCAACAAACAGTGTTGGGAAAACTGGACAGCAACATGCAAAAGAGTGAACTGGACCATTTTCTTACACCAAATACAAAAATAAATTCAAAATGGATTAAAGACCTGAATGTGAGACCTGAAACCATAAAAATCCTAGAAGAGTGCACAGGCAGTAACCTCTTTGACATGGGTCATAACAACTTCCTCTTAGATATGTCTCCTGAGGCAAGGGAAACAAAAGCAAAAATAAACTATTGGAACTACATCAAGACAAAAAGCTTCTGCACAGCAAAGGAAACAATCAACAGAACTAAAAGACAACCGGGACGCCAAGATGGCTCAGTTGGTTAAGCATCTGCCTTCCCTGCTCAGGACATGATCCCAGGGTCCTGGGACCAAGTCCCACCTCAGGCTCCTTGCTCGGTGGGGAGCCTGCTTCTCCCTCTGCCTGCTGCTCCCCCTGCTTGTACACTCACACTCTCTCACTCTCTCTGGCAAATAAAGAAATAAAATCTTTAAAAAAAAAAAAAAAACCTAAGACAACCTACTGAATGGGAGAAGATGTCTGCTAATGGCATAGCCACGAAAGGGTTAGTATCCAAAATACATAAAAAACTTACAAATCTCAACACCTGAAAAACAAATAATCCAATTAAATCCCCATTAAAAATGGGGATTTTTAAAAAAATGGGCAGAAGATATATGACAGACGTTTCCCCAAAGAAGATATCCAGATGGCCAACAGACACATGAAAAGATGCTCAATATCACTCATCATCAGGGAAATGTAAAGCAAAACTACAATGAGATATTACCTCACACCTGTCAGAATGGCTAAAAGCAACAACACAAGAAACAACAAGTGTTGACAAGAATGTGGGAAAAAAAGAACCCTCTTGCACTGCTGGTGGGAATGCATGCTGGTGTAGCCACAGTGGAAAACAACATGGAGGTTCCTCAAAAAACTAAAAATAGAACTATCCTACGATCCAGTAATCGCACTACTGGATAGTTACCCAAAAAATACAAAAGCACTAATTCAAAGGGATACATGCACCCCTATGTTTACAGCACCATCAGTAGCCAAATTATGGAAGCAGCCCAAGTGCCCATGGATAAATGGATAAAGATGTGGATTAGGAGCACCTGGCTGGCTCAGTCAGAAGAGCATGAAATTCTTAATCTCAGGGTCACAAGTTCAAGCCCCACACTGGGCATGAGGGTACTCATTTAAAAAAGGTAGTGTAAAAATAAGGTAGTCTAGCTATACAAAGGAATATTATTCAGCCATAAAAAAGCACAAAGTCTTCTTGCCATTTGCAACAACGTGGATGGAGCTAGAGAGGGTAATGCTAAGCAAAACACAAGTCAGTGAGAGACAAACAAACACTATATGATTTCACTCATGTGTGGAATTCAACAAAACAAAAGAAAAAAGGAAAAAAGAGACAAACCAAAAAACAGACTCTTAACTACAGAGAACAAACAGTTCGTTACCGGAGGGGAAGCGGGGCGGGGGGCAGGGGGGTGGGGGGGAGGCAGGGAGGGTGTGAAATGGGTAAAGGGGATTAAGAGCACACTTACCATAATATACAAATTGCACACCTGAAACTAATATGACACTGTGTTAACTAAACAGGAATTAGAAAAAAGAACAGGTCTAATATTTCCTAACAACTTCCAAAGGATACATCCTTAGATCTCAGGAACTCCATGACCCCAAGATGAGGTTAAACAGACCTTCCTGTGGAAGGAATTCCATGACCTCCATAGCACATTACATCCTCCTTGCTCCCATGTCCCGCTTCCATGATAATACTCACCACTCGTTATTGCCTTTCATGCAAAGGCAGCCAGTTCCAAGGAACCAAATCTGCCATATTTACCCACGTCCTCTAGTCCCAGGTATGCTACCTGGCACTTAACCAGATTCCTTGTCTGAACCACACAGAACACAGAAAATGGTGTGAATGACTATTTTCTCAAATTCTCCCAAGAGCAGTACATAGTTGATACCATTTGGGATGCACAGGAGAAAAGTCAGTAGAAGCCCAGCTGAGAAAATCTGTCGAATTAGACAGTTGATGTCCATGTACTGGAGGAATATCCTGAACACAGGCTAAAACATCCACAGGGATCAGAGAGGTGGTAACTTTGATGCCAATGACATAGTGGTGGTAACAACTACTTTTATTTTTAATATGTGCCAGGAATGTTCTAGATGCTTCACATATATCTCACATAATCCTCACCATGACCATAAATATCACAATTTTACAGGTGAAAAACCTAAGGTTCGGAGCAATGAAGCTGCTTGCCCCCATAGGGATGGAGCAGGACTCAAATCCAGGAGGCTGCCTCTCAAGCCCCATCCTCTGACCTGCTAATGGGCAAAGCTGGAGGGTGGCAAATGGAAAGTCCATTTCACCTCTAAAGGGGGAGCCACTCTGCAGCTCCAGGCTGTGCAAGACATGCCCAGTGTTGCCAGAGTCTCGTTTTACCAGAAAGCTAGACATCCAGATTTTTATCTCCACTTTGTATTAGAAAATAATTCAGAAACTCTCAAACACAGTTTGAGCCAAGGAAAACACATCTACAGGCAGGATGAATATGTGAGTTGTAAATGTGTGATCTCCAACGGCCCCTATGTTTCTGCAAAAATATACATGCCGGAAATGCATAATGTGATTCTCTTCATAATGAAATATCAAGACAAGTAAGAATACTGGGATAGCACACAAAACAAACAGCCTGTACTCATCACAAATGTCAACAATGCTTTACTCATCCCAAAAGTCAATGTCATGAAAGCACGAGGAACCCAATAAAAGGAGACCAAATTAAAGGAGGTTAAAAGAAACCAAACACATGAAAATTACAGGTGATGTGTGGTCCTGGAATAGAACCTGGGTCAAGGGGGGAGAAAAAAAAAAGCTATAAAAGATATTCTTAGGACAATTAGCAAAATTTACATATGGACTTTGGAATAAGAGTATTTTATCAATGCTAATTTTTCTGAACGTGTGACAACTGACTATTTTTCTATATAACAAAGTGTCCTTGTTCTTAGGAAATAATTGCTGAAATATTCAGGGGAAAAGAACACTGAGGTGTCCAACTTCCTCCATAATGGCTCATTGAAAAAATCATAGGGGCGCCTGGGTGGCTAAGTTCATTAAGTGTCCGCCTTTGGCTCAGGATATGATCCCAGGGTCCTGGGATCCAGCCCCACATTGGGCTCCCAGAACTGGGCTCCGTGCTCATCCGGGAGGCTGCTTCTCCCTCTCCCTCTGCCACTCCCGGGGCTCATCCTCACTAATAAATAAATAAAATCTCTAAAATTAATAATAATAATAATGGTTCGAGTGCCTATATAGGGAGAGAGAAAGCAAAAAAAACAAATGTGGCAAGATGTCAACAAGCTGTGAATTTGCGTGATAGGCCTAGGAGTGCTCTCTGTTCTACTCTTGCTGCTCTTCTATGAATTTTAAATCGTTGCAAAATAACAAATGATGTCATCTGTGAAAAACAAAAGCAAGGGGGCAACCCTGTATCAGTAGAGGGCCCTTTGAACAACCGAACTCATTCCAAGCCGAATCTACCAGGTCCCTGACACAGGGGCCAAACCTCATCACACTGGATCCTCCGAGGAACCCACACAAGAAGCCATGCTTGCCTCCATTTTCAGGCTGTAGAAACCGAAGCACAGGGTGCCAACCCCCATCCCGACAGCAAGGAAATTTTAAAGGTTGTGGTTCCAACTGAGACTACCAAATACTGCCTGGGACCATGCAACTGTATGTCTAACAAGAAAAATTCATTTTAAAAATGCATGAATATACTGTGGTGCGTTCCTAGGCTTTAACAGATTAAATTAACATTATCTGGAAAAGCAAGATAACACTTAGACCAGCCTTTGCATTCACCCTCCAGACTTGGCCACTGCATTAAAAAGTCTATAGCCTAGGGGCACCTGGGTGGCTCAGTGGGTTAAAGCCTCTGCCTTCAGCTCAGGTCATGATCCCAGGGTTCTGGGATCGAGCCCCACATCAGGATCCCTGCTCAGCGGGGGGCCTGCTTCCCTCTCTCCCTCTTCTCCTGCTTGCGTTCCCTCTCTCGCTGTGTCTTTCTCTGTCAAATAAATAAAATCTTAAAAAAAAAAAAAAAAAGTCTATAGCCTAAGCAATCACAAGAAGGAAACACAATCTAAGTTATTTCAAAGAGAAAAGAAAAACCAAAAGTTATATGACCCATTATGGGGATGATCGAGTTTAATTTAAAAGGCCAACAAGAAATCTTTGTGACCTTGGGATAGGTAACGATTTCATAGATACAACGCAAAAAGCATTAATCGTAAAAAGCAGTATCAACAAATTAGACCTTTATC
Source organism: Procyon lotor (assembly GCA_028646535.1). Taxonomy (NCBI): domain Eukaryota; kingdom Metazoa; phylum Chordata; class Mammalia; order Carnivora; family Procyonidae; genus Procyon; species Procyon lotor. The sequence continues at coordinate 24,418,532 of CM053620.1, forward strand.
AAAATTAAGTACTTTCGCTCTTCAAAAAACCATTTAGTAAGACTGGAAAACGATGTTCAACAGTACATACCGTCGACAAAGAACAGACACTTAGAAAATATAAACAGCTCATAACACTTACTATTAAGACGACAACCAACCCAAAAGATGGGCAGGAGATCTGGACAGCTCACCAAAAGAAATATGTACAAGGTCAATAAACACATGACAAAGTCAGCATCATTACATGTTAGGGAACTGAGAATCGAGGCCACAGTGAGAGGCACCTGGGTGGCTCAGTCAGTTAAGCACCTGCCGTCCCCTTGGGTCACGATCCCGGGGTCCTGAGATGGAGGTCAGTGTGTGGCGCCTGCTTCTCCCTCTCCCTCAGTCCCCTGTCCCCTCCCTACTCAAGCTCTCTCTCACATGCTCACTCTATCTCAAATAAATAAATAAAATCTTTAAAAAGAAATTTAAAAAGCCACAAGGAGATACACCTCACATCGACCAAGATGGCTACGATCAAAAAGACAGGAACAGGAGGTGATAAGTATGTGAAGAAAATGGAACCCTCAAGCATTGCTGGTGGAAACATAAAATAGTGCACCCACATTGGAAAACAATGTCTTAGTCCTTTCAGGCTGCACTAACAAAATACCATAGACCGGGTGGCTTATAAACAGTGGAAATTTGTTGCTCATAGTTCTGGAGGCCGGAAGTCCAAGATTTCGGTACCAGCATGGTTGGGTTCTAGTGAGGACTCTCTTCCAGGTTGCAGACTCCAAACTTCTGCCTGTCTCCTCACATGGCAGAAGGAATGAGGAGTTCTCTCAGGCCTCTTCCATAAAGGCCCTAATCCCATTCCTAATCACCTAATCACCTCCAAAATCTCCTAATACCATTACCTTTGGGATTAGGATTTCAACATAAAAATTTGAGGAGGACTTAAACCTTCAGACCGAAACAAACAGTACGGTAGTCTCTTCAAATGTTAAATACAGATTTACCACGTGACCAGCAATTCCACTCCTAGGCCTCTACCCAAGAGAAAGGAAAATATGCGTCCATACAAAAAGTAGAATATGAATGTTCACAGCAGCATTTTTCATAGTAGCCAAAAAGTATAAACAACCCAAATAACCATCAACTGGTGAATAGGTTAAATAAAAGGTGGTATATTCATACAGTGGAATACTGTACTATTTAGTAATAAACAGGAACAAAGTACTGATACATGCTACAACATGTCGAACCTCAAATCATTATGCTGGATGAAAGAAACCAAACACAAAAGACCACATACTGTCTGACTCCATTTACACGAAGTCTCCAGAAAACACAACTTTTGAGAACAGAGAATTGATTAGTGACTGCCTAGGGATAGGAGGTGGGAATAGAGAATAAACTACAAATGAATACACATATTTGGAGATGATGGAAATGTTCTAAAATGAAATAACAGTGATTATTGCACAACTCTGTAAATATTCTACGGATCACTGAATTCTACAAATCACTGAAATATTCTACAAATCACTGAATTGTTCCCTTAAAAGAGGGGAGGTTTATAGTACATAACTTAGAAAGCTTTTTAAAAAAGATACTCAACTTCATTAGTCGTCACTGAAATGCAAATTAAAGCCACCAGGAAATACCACTACACGGCCACTAGAATGGCTAAAATTTTAAAGACTGACAATACTAAGTATCAGCGAGAACGTGGAACAACTGGAATTCTCATACACAGCTGATGAAGATATAAAATGGTGTACTGGGTGTGAATAATATTCCCCAAGGTGATATGTCCAATCTTAACCCACGGTTGTTGTAAATGTGATCTCATTTGGAAAAAGGGTCTTTGTAGATGTAATTACATTGAAGATCCTGAGATTAAGATCATCCTGTCTTTCAGGTAAACCCTAAATATAACAACCGGTGTCTTTACTAGAGAAAGGAGAGGGAGAATTGACACACACACACACACACACACACACACACACACACTGAGAAGAAGGTGGTCATGGGAACACAGAAGCCAAATGCAGTTACACTGCCCAAACCAAGAAATACCGGGGGTCACCAGAAGCTAAAAGAGGCAAAGAAGGATTCTCCTCTGGAGCCTTCAGAGGGACCATGACCTGTGAAAACCTTGCATCCAGACTTACTTTTAGAACTAAGAGAGAATAAATGTCTGTTGCTTCAAGGCACCAAGTTCATGGGAACATGCACAGGCTGCCCCAGGAAACCAATGCAAGTGACAGAATCACTCTGGCAGTTTCTTATAAAGCTAAACGAAGAACTGAGCAATTGGAATCCTGAGTGTTTATCCAAGAGAAACAAAGACAAAAACTTATACATGAATGGTCATAGCAGCTTTTTTACATAACCAGCCTCAAACCAGAAACAATCCAAATGTTCTTCAGCAACAGGTGAATGAATAAACAATATGTGGTAAATCCACACGGTAGACTATCACTCAGCAATAAAAAGGAATGAACTACTGGTACGCAGGATAACATGAATGAATCTCAAAAATCTCAAAAATGCTGAGTGAAAGTAGACAGACTCAACAGTACACGCAGTTTGTTTCCGTTTATATGAAATCCTAGAAAATACAGACTCACCTATAGCAACAGAAAACATTATTGATGGTTGCTGGGGAGCCATGGTGGGGGAGACACTGACTACAAATCAAGAGGAAATTTCTAGAAGGGATTGAAAGGTTCTCTACGTCAACTATGATGGTGGTGTTGCAGGTGTGTATACACCTGTCACAACTCATCAGACTGTACATTATAAATGGGTGCAAATTATTGTACCTAAGTTATATTTCAATAAAGTCGATTAGAAAATAAAGTTCATGAACAACCAACCATCTTCTATTTGAGCTTTAAAACTTAATTGCCTGTACTTTGTTCTAACCAATAATATGTTCACAAGCAAATTTTAAGTAACAAAGGAATTCTTTAAATAGGAAGACAACTTGCTCTACCAATTCAACGTGTTTCATGTGTTGAAAGTGGAAAAAAGCTTTGAGTCAGAAGACCTGGTTCTGAGTCCTAGATCCACACAGCAACCAAGTGGCCTTGGGCAAGTCATGATTTCCTCAAGCCTTGAAACAGCCATAAAATGTGGATGACATGAGTCACTATCTCACAGGCAAAGGGTAAGGTTGCAGTAGAGTAAAAGCTCCTTTGTGCAGGGATTCTATCTTAGTTTAGACAGAAGTAAGATTAGATTAAGTCATAATCCCAATGTCTAGCAAATAATAGATGCTCAATAAATCAACAGAATGAGTAACACAAATATAAAGCTAAAAAGTGAGAAAGACAACATATACAACGCCATTGGGTGACATTTATCTCTTTCTCCGCACTGTTGTAGACTAATTCAGAAGGATCCTCCCCACTCTGAATCCATATTTAGTATACTCTCCATATCCCAGGCAGACTCTAGCATGAAAACTTCAGGTCCCCAGGGAAACCTTGCTATAACTCAAGTCATTGTAGGACAGATTTTTTTTTTTAAGATTTTATGTATTTATTTGAGAAAGAATAAGAGCAAGAGAGATCACAGAAGGAAAGGGAGAAGCAGATTCACCACTGAACAGAGAGCCCGATGCAGGGATCGATCCCAGGACCCCAAGATCATGACCTGAACTGAAGGCAGACGCCCAACCAACTGTGTCCACCCAGGCGCCCCCAGATTTTATACTTTAAATCCACAGAAGTATTGCCATAAGACAAACTCACTTGTAGGATTCTAAATTCTACAAGAGCAAGAATTGTGTCTATTTTAGTTACCATTGGTGCTCACTTCTAACATTTGCCTAACATAGAGTAGACAACATAGCAGCATGTGAAAAGGCAGGAAAGAGGACCTTTTAAGAAGGACAAAGCGGCTGATGGGTAGAGAGCATGTCCCATGAGGCTGTAGGAACAAGCAGGGTCCAAACCATGCAAAACACTGTAGAATGCTATGTGAAGTTTTCTCTTTCTCCTAAAAGCAATAGTGAGTCATGGAAGATTTTTAAACAGGTGGTTGGCAGAGGAGGGAGGAAGGAAAAGGACACGCTTAGATTTGCGTTTTGAAAAGATCACTCTCTATAGTGTGCAAAAGAGACCAGTTGAGTGGAAGAAAGAGGTCAAGGGAGTTAGTTAGGTTGTAGAGTAAGTGTGGCTAATACAGAGACTATTGCAACATCTATTAAAGAGATAAAGCTTGGTCCAAGGTAGTGGAGACAGAAAAAGTGGACAGGTTACAGACATATGTAAACAAACCAACAGGACTTGATTTGGGGAGTGAGAGAAAGGAAAACACTCAATTCTTCCGAACCTTAAGTCTTCATCTGTGAAAGGACTGTTATTACCCCATCTGCATAATATCTATCTGGTTATGGTAAGAACATGAAATAATATAATTTTTACAAACTTAAGAAAATCCTGAGACGTAATAAATGCTAAAAAAATAAAATTTAAAAAAAAGGAAGTCACTGTAGATGTTATTATTGCCACCCAGGGAATGGCAACTACCAGAAGCTAAACCCCAAAGGGGAAAACAGGATTGTAGTTAGATTCATATCCGCTGTGCTGAAGACACAGAACACAAGAGGCAGCCACCGAGACAACTGTTCCCAATAAACACATCTGATCGCACGGATACTTCATCTGAACCAATCTCAGTCCTCGGAAACCATTACTTAAGAGAAAGAACAACTGTAATGATCACAGTCATCTGAGAGTCCGGTAAACTGAGGCACCAGGGTAGCTACAAAGACCGAGAAAAGCAGGAAAAGGAAATGGGTGTCGTGATTCTCATTGGTGAGCAGATCCAACACGAGTAGGCCTGCATCCTGACCAGCATGAATGTGTATCCCCCAATGTCTCTGGTTCCCTTACTGACAAGGCCCTGTCATCCCCTGGCTTAAGACCGTGCCTCCGCTGGCCATGCAACCAAGCCCTTCCGGCTCCCCGGCCCTAGCTCCAAGTGCACGAAGGATCCCAGACTCCGGAGAGGCAGACATACCTTGGCTTCGCGCTCTCGTTCCTCGGCGGTCGGGGTCCGCTTCATGCTGCCGCTACAGCCGTCTTCGCCACTGCTAGCCGCGTAGATCCCTCTCTCTGGACCCCGCCTCCTGCTTGTAGTTCTCTCGGCATCCTGCTCCCGCCCAGCGCCATTCTCCGTCAGATCCAGGAGAACTACCATTCCCAAGATGCAAGGCGGCGAAGCTCGAGAGCGCCTCGGGGTTTGGGGCACGAGAATTTCCCAGGGCCGAAATCTACGCAGCGAGCGGGCTGGTTAGGGCTGGAACAAAACTACATTTCCCAGGAGGCAGCGGAGCCTTCCATGTTTTTCCCGTGCTCCTCTCGGCCAGTCGCCCAACACGCCGTCGGCGCTATAGCAACGGTAGCTAGCCGCGGGGGAGAGAGTGGCGGTGAGTACTCCGGGGGAGTCGAGGGGGACGGAGGTGGCCCACCCTCTACGTGCAGCACGGGTTGGGGTCCTGGGGTCTACCCTACGGCCTAGAGAAGGCACTAGAGTTCTGCTCGCGTGAAAAGCAGCCCAGCACGAGACACCACATCCTCAGGCCTGAATCCCACGCCCAGCACCGGTTTGAGATTTTATATCCCACCCTTAAACCCTAGCTGATGAGACTTGATGCTGATTGACGTGCCTATCCAAGTCCTTCAAGTAGAAGAGCACGTAAACACAGTCTTTCATTAGCCCTGGGTTAAGGGTTGGTTGGTAGAGCCTTAAAACTCCTGAATGGCCTATTGTCTGCTTAATTATTTTTAATTATTTGTTTGTCGTCTGGTTACCCCCATAGCCTATTACTACATAAAGGGGGCGGGGGGATTCTGTTTACCGTTTTAGTCTCAATGCCAGGTATTCATTTAATCTTTAAGTAAATATTAATCTTGGTGCCCGCTTTGCCCCAGACACTGTTTCCTACTGCTGTGAATAGAACCGATACCCATCCCGAGATGCTGATACTTTATTAGTGGAGACAAAGTAGTAATGAGCTAGTGAACAAATAAGATAATTTTAGGTAGAGATGATTGCTACAACGGAAATCATCCGTTGTAGCGTTGGGAAGAAGAGTACTCTGACACAGGGTGATCTGGGAAAGCATCTCTGAGGAAGTGGCATTTGAGCTGAACCTCAAAGAATGAGGAGCCAGCTAATGCAAAGGCTTTGAGCAAGGCAAGGGTACCGTGGAGTATTGAGTGAGCATGGTGAGCAAGGAGGGATAACATTAGATGATGTTGAAAGACATGTGACAGCATTGCACAGGGTTTGTTGATCTCAGAGCTATTAACATTTGGGGCCAGATCATTCTTTGTTGTGGTCCCTGTGCACTGTAGGATGTTTACATCATCTCTGGCCTCTAAATGCCACTCACACTGCCCTCCACCTTCCCAATCATGACAACCAAAAATATGACCAGACAACCACTTCTGAAATGTGTTGACAACTTGGGCAAGTTACCTAACCTGCGTCTTGGTTTTTTGTTTTGTTTTGTTTTGTTTTGTTTTCCATTTGTAAAGTAGGAATCATTTGAGTAACAACCTCACAGGGATATTGGGAGATACTTGATTAATTCACATTATCGGAGCACTTAGAAGAGCACCTGGCACATTTTAGTAAGCATTCAATAAATGTCAGTACCACTACCATTATTATAAAAGCTACCCGTAACTCTGTCATGGGGGAGTTATCATTTTCACAAGTGTCCTGTGTTTAAACTGCTTGATAATTTGGTTCCTAAAACTGATGTTTCCTGTGGCAGTGTTGCCAAAAGAAGTAGGAGGTGATCTCTCAGATGTATGTCTGTTCATTATTTATGCCGCAGCTAAATGCAGTGGTTCTCAACCTTTGATGAGTTACAATAAAGGTTATGAGCCCTTTCCCTAAAGATATTGCATATACACATATGCATACGTGATCTTACAAACCATCTCTTGGTTCTACAGACCCTAAAGCTCCATTAATTCCATTCATTCAGCAACTATTTAGCGAATGCCTGCTATGTGCCAAGTTCTGTGTTGGCCTCTGAGAATACTGTAGAGAGGTACACAAGACAAATAAGCTGGGTATTCTCTTGGACTTTACATTCTAGGCCCAACATTCTACAGATTGAGAAGTTCTGCCTTAGGGCATCTTCACTGCTTTGCGTTTGGCTTTTGGGATGGTTTGAAATGAAAATATAAAATCTTTTTTTTCCTACATACTAGACATTGCACAGACCGTTTTATCCGCGTACAAAACTGAATTACTGTGGTGCATCTCTGAGGAATAGAAACTGTAAAGATGCCAGAATTAACTGGACAGCTTGTATGTTGAGGTAGGAAGCCCTGGTCCTATAGGACTAGGCCTCATGGCAACAAAGAAAGGACAAAACAAAAACAAACTCAGCTGGTGAATTTATGAAACATCTTTCACAAAACTGGGGCCCACCCACTCATTTGTACACCAAGTTAAAACTTAATATTCAAGTTATATTGGCATCCCAGGCAAATGTGCTAACTGCTTTTAATTTACCATCGCACTCTTAGACTAACTCTGTAAGATAGCTATTCTCCGTTTTTAAAGTTAAGGAACTATGGCAACCTCCTGGCTCAGTTTTCAGTAGAGCATGTGACTTTTGATCTCAGGGTCATGAGTTTGTGTTGGGGTAGAGTTTACTTAAAAAAATATATATATATACACATATATATACAAACTCATCATATATCATATATATGATATATATATCATATATATATCATCATAATACATATATATGAAAGTAAAATGACTTTTTCAAAAAAAAAAACAAAATAAAATAAAATTAAGGAACTGAAACTCAGCGAGATTAGGTGATTTGACCAGCTAGTAAATAACTGAACAATCATTTGAATCAAGTTTTTCGACTAGGTTTTTTCCGAGATACCTGCTTGCTTTTGGGGGCAGAAGTGGGTAGGGGACGGAGAGGAAGTATTTCTTAAATTTGAGGGAATTGTTTTTGTTCAGATCAAGAAATGAAGAAGGAAGAATGATAATCTTACCTCATTTCCTAAGCAAACTATAGGAAATTTACTGTTGAAAGGAACTCTGATTGAATTACTTTTAAAATCGAAGCTTTCACCTTCTTCAGGCAGCACATGTGGGCAATAGAGGTCTGTTAGAGTCATAATGCTTTATTCATTTTATTTGGTTCATTCCACTGCATAGTTAACATTATATGTTGGGAAGATTTTTTTGAATTTTCTTCTCTCCACAAATAGGCCATGTCTCGTCCCACTGATGAGACAGCAGGAGACCTGCCTGTGAAAGATATTGGTCTAAACCTCCCCGGAATGGGAGGGTTACAAGGTATGGCCAGCTGTTATTTATTATGGTTACGAACTTTGATCAGTAACTTCTTTTCTTTTAATTTAAAGTATTTCTGATATCCTTACAAACGAAGCCATTTAAGTAACTATATAGCTCTTGATTGGACTAAACAGGAACATAGAGAGTTTAGAACCACATATGGCATTTTACTACATGCATCAATTATCAACAGCTCATAGAAAATGTAAAATCCCCCTCTGTTCTGATAAAGAATTGTTATAAATCATCTTTTGAAAATTCCACACATCAGTAGAAACTGCACAGAGAGTATCAAGCCTCCAAACCAAATTGCCTGGTTTAAATCACATTCACCATTAAAATGTTTCTTTACGTTTAAATTTTATATGAGAGGAAATGCCATATTTAAAAATTTTGCCTTTCAAGTAGAGTATCTCAAAATCGTTTGTTTATCCAAGTGATACTGACTTTGTTTTATCAAATTAATATACATTAAAGGTTTCCTTTATCCTTTTATCACTTAGTGGTTGCCCTCGAGCTAAAAAATCACTTTCAAATTGAGAATGAAAAACACTGCTTTGAGGAATGATTCAGAGTGTAGAGCTGTGTTTTGTTTTTGTATACTATGCGTCAGCTCTGCTGTCATGCTACTGCATTTGTCACTAAGATGGCTGCGAAATAAAATATATTCCACTAAATTGTCTTCATACCCCCGTTAATTAGAGCAATTCGACTGGCAACCCTAAACTACTACAGAAAGGTGGCCAATGCATTGTTCATTGAAAACGGTAAATTTGACTATACAAGTTTTGATTTTGAAAGTAAAAAGTATGTATAAGCTTTGCTTTAGATCTTTGGTGGAGTACAAGGTATTCAAATACAAATAAATGTTAATCGTGTAAAGCTATTTATTGGAATTTGCTACCTTAAGTTAAATTCTTGCCCTCAGTAACCCACCATAGGGGCTTTAACTTTTGTCCATTTGTTGATTCTTTTGGATGCTGAATGCAAATTAGTGATATGGAAAATAACCAAATTTAAGCGTATGTAAAAAATTATATACACAGGCTAAAAGGTATAAAAGTCCTATGTAAGCTAGTTTATAAGTGATTTGTGAAGGTTAGTTGTTTGTACTTGCAAATTTTACAGTTTACTTTCTAGAACTCAAAACCCATACATAGCTCTGAAAAACATCTTATGTTCACCAAATTATTGTTGTTATAACCCTTGCCTCTGTTAAAAAAAAAAAAAAAAAACTTTTAGATAATCTGACTTTTAATTTGTTTTTTTTTCAACATTGAGCATATAAATTGAAAAGTCTTATTGAATCAGAGTTCCATCTCACATTCTTAAAGAATGGTTGTTTAAATACCATTTTGAATGGATACTGTTTTTACTCAAATCCAATATCACAGGTAAACTTTTAATACAAAGATTATTCTTCTCCTATCTGGTGATATAAACAATGCTATGACATTTTCTAAAACAATCTTATTTGTGGGTCACAAAGTAAAAAAGATGAATGCATCAGAGATTATATTAATATCAACAGTTATAATTTTTAGAGACTATTTTAAGTAATCCCACTATTAATTACCTTGACATTTTTACAGAAACTTCAACAACACGGACAATGAGATCTCGCCAGGCAGTGTCACGTATCAGTCGTGAGGAACTGGAAGACAGATTTTTGCGTCTGCATGATGAGAACATTTTGCTTAAACAGCATGCCTGCAAGCAAGAGGATAAAATTAAAAGGTTATGATAAAAAGCTTTTAGCTTTTTCTCCTGACTCTGTTAAGTTTGGAGGCTATGCTTTTTTATAAACTTAATTGAAAACTCCACCTGGAATCTTTTTTGGAACAAGGGAGGTTGTAAATAAATAACAATTTTTAAAAATGGAAAATCTTACAGACTAGAATAATAAACCAAAAAGATGATGAGTGTTTATTATGTCTGAAGTTGCTATTTGAAAAAAGCTAAGAGTGCCGTGAGTATATCATATCTATAAATAACTTCTGGTTTAATATTTATAGGTTAATAAGCAAATGGCCAAAGCATCTGTTTTTTTAAATGCCTTGGTTTAAAATGAAAGTTTGAAAAGGTAATTAGCTATTCTAACTTGTTTGAATGCATGTTCCTTTAAGATTTGGGGTTTACTAATGAAAACATCACTTCAATATCTGGAACATATTTAACTTTGCTTGGATGAGTCTAGAATCTCTATTTCAAAGAGTCCCTACTGTTTCCGAAGAAACATTGTCACTCGATTTGTTTACATAATATTTTTGCTGGGATAACTTAAGAGTAGATAGTCTTTCATTCCTTCTTGTTTAGAAACGCTTTGACTATCTTCTGAATGTGTGGCATTACAAACAAAAACACACATTCCCATTTGTAAGTTTCAACAGGCCTGTATTCATATTCATGTTCCAGGTTAAATGAAAAGGTGAGACAGCTATGGAAGAAAGAAGATGGGGGAGGAGGGAGAAGGGGCCGGTTTCTGCTTAGAATGCATCCTGAAGGGGTGATTCTAGTTCAGTTTCTACTCGGTGGACTTTGTTTTAATGACCCACTGACCTGCTATGTATTGGGGCCTTTACTTTGAGTTCATTTTTGAGCCATGATAATGTCTTTTTTCAAAACATGTGACTCACTTGCCTGATTCCTTTTCTGATCAGTAAGACACACGTGTCCCGTCAGAATAAGGAATGTACTCTATGACCACTGAACATTTTTTTTTCCTTTGTAAGCCTAATTGGTCAGTAAAATAATTGAATTCACAACCTTGACCTCATTAGTAATTTGTCCTAGCCAGAAAATATAAAACAACCTAATAATGAGCCATGTAGTTTAATGAAAAAAGAACTCGGCTAGGAGTCAAGCTGTATGCATGTGTTCTATTATTTCTCTGCCACTGGCCTATTATGTTCAAGACATTTAACCTCCTGGGATGTTATTTTACTTAACCCTGAGAGTAGTGATCCAATGACCACAGTGACCCAAAGTTCTAAAATCTTGCATTTCACACCATGGACACTACCTACAGGCACGTGTAGAACTGCTATTTATTTTTTTTTAAGTAATCTCCACACCCAACATAGGGCTCAAACTTAAAACCCCAAGATCAAGAGTCACATCTCTACCAACTGAGTCAGCCAGGTGCCCCAGAACTGCTTTGAAATTAAGCCTTATAATCTAATTAGTATCACATTAGCATAAATGTAGATCTGATACACCACCTTTTTAAGTAAGTACTCAAACTTTGCCAGATGACATACAATGCATTAATACTACAAAATAACCACATCAGGCAAATGAAAATTATTGCTTTTACTGGACAAACATACAGTCTTGTTTCTTGACAAAAAGTTGACTGGAACATCCTTGAAAAAATTTAAAAGCACTCTACTGATGTACTTTTCTTTCCTTAAAAATTTGGGTCATTTATGATTCTCCACATGTTGACTGCTTTCTTATATTAAACCTGTGTCTTTGAATGTGATCTTCATTTCCATGAAAGTCTCTCTGTAACGAAAGATTCAGATGTTTAGGTCAACATCTCATTTAGATGGCAACCGTATTTCTTTTTTTTTTTTTTTTTTGGCAACCATATTTCTATGGCTAGACCATTGGGTGGGGCTAAGGATCCTTAACTCATTAAAGATAGAGTGTGTGGCTCTGCTGAGCTCATGATACCTGCCCAAAATTCCCCATGATATATCATTCTCTGGATTAGGTGGAAAAGGAACTAATCCATTGATTATTTTACTAGGGTGTTTGTGGTACTCTTGGATCTTGGTTTTTATTATCCTATATCCCTTATAGAGCATGTTTAATGGATTCGCCTCAAGGGAAAGAGAAAACAATCTTAACTGATTATGTTATGCATAGCTCTCCCTGATGCCACATGCTGTAGGCCGAGTAGCCAGAAGTGTAGATAGACGTGTATTACTACCGCTTTTACAGAGGACTGCGCTTAGGGCAAAAAAAGGTTGTTCTATGACATCCCAAAGCTATTAAGGATTTTTTTATTTCACTTTTGTTCTCTTAAGTAAAAGCTTCTGTCCATAACCACGCTAAAATAAAGCAAACCCCATTTAAAGAAAAATGAAGTGAGTTTTTATTTTCAATCTCCGTCTGGCTCTTTATAAAAATAGATTCACTGTAAACTAGAATCAGCTATTGAAGATGTGCGACCAATTTTGTAAAGTCTTGAACTTGTGTCTCTCATCAAAGCCACCTTTTCTTTCTTGTCCTGCCAAGATTTTTCCATTCACTGTCAGGCATGTTTTCCGTACGTGTATATTACATCACCCCTGTGTGCCCTTTCTGTCTTTTGTTCTGTCTAACCAGTTTTTATCAAAACTTAAAAGACTGAAAGGTATAAACTCTTAAGATGTCAAAAGCACAACTTATGTCTAAATTTAAAGGTAGCGTTAAAGTAAGACTTTCTGCATCTGAGTGTTTTCTACCATTAAACATGAACGTTTCTTAGGCGCTAAGCAACAATTGAGTGGCACATTTCGGGTTCTCTGAATTTTTCACTGGACTCTTTATCTGGGTGTACCTATGCATCCTAACATTTTTGTATTTGTAATATCTCTTAATCTTAGAGAACCTGAAAACAGTTCACCTAAAACGTATCATCTAAATGCTGCAGAGTCTTCACACACTTTTCAAAAGTTGTAGCTTACTGTGGCTCGCATCTCTAACCCACCACATCCACAATCTGTAGCTACATTTAAGTGCATGCAGCATTCCTACATAAGGTCATGCGTTAAAAATTGCATTTGAGGAACATATGGAGTAAATATGTGTCCTCTCTTTACTAACCTTAAATGATAAGCCTTAGGAAACTGTTATTTGTCAGTGCTATAAAGCAGATTGTTGCCCAGTGGTTTCAATTATCATCAAAGGATTCTTCACAGGCAGTAATAGTTACATCAAAACCTGAAATTTATTATTCAGGTTCTGCACTGAAGTCCTCACAGTGATTATGTTCCTTTCAACAGAATGCATTTTATGCTGACTTCTCACATTCCTTTTCATCTTTTTATTATTTCCCTAGAATGGCCACCAAGTTAATACGGCTAGTTAATGACAAGAAAAGATATGAGCGGGTTGGTGGCGGCCCCAAGCGGCTGGGACGAGATGTGGAAATGGAAGAAATGATGGAGCAGGTCCAAGAGAAAGTTCACGAGCTTGAAAGACAGAATGAAGTCCTCAAGAAGAGACTCATTTCAGCCAAACAACAACTTCAAGTCCAAGGTTACAGGCAAACGCCGTACAATTATGTGCAATCTCGTGTGAACACCGGGCGTAGAAAAGTGCATGAACATGCAGGCTTACAAGCAGGCCCCAGGAAAGGTAAAATAAGCTTATATTAAATCCGAAATGTAAGTCTTTTAGTAGGTCGTTTTGCACACACACGCGGACACACAGTGTTTCTGTATTTCTCATGTTTTTAAGTACCTTTAGAAATAGAAAAATAGTCTTTTGACTTGCGTTTTGATAAAATGTTAATATTAACATAAAAACCGTTTGTTGAGTAAAACATCGAATGTAACTATTTATCCTGATAGGAGAGACGTGTGTGAAACTGTATAAAATAGGAGTGTAGTTGGAGTCAGTTTTCTGTATTACAAATTCCATTGACTCAGGCAAATGGGGAAACCAGCCAGTTTGCTTTTTTATGTTCATGCTTTCTATTTTGAATGATCACAGTTATCATTGTCAAAAGACCTCTTATAAAATTTGCAGAACTGTTTAAATCGCTCATCATGTGGAGGCAGCATGACGGTGCAATGTGCACATAACTAAGAGTTTAAAAAATTGTGTTCCTGCTCCTCTACTTACTCTCCGGTGACCTTGGACAAGTCATCTAATCACTCTGAACTTGTTTCTTCCGTGTAAAATAAAAGGATTTAAGCAAGTGATCATAAAGGTCTCAAAAACAATCATAGGTCAATCACTTTCCTCATTCTAAGAGTGAATAACCTAAAACCTACCCACACAAAGCAGTTCAGTTGCATAGATGAAACTTAATATAGAAAGAACCTGAATATTTCTTTTTTTTTTTTAAAGGTTTTATTTATTTATTTGACAGAGAGAGATCACAAGTAGGCAGAGAGGCAGGCAGAGAGAGAGGGGGAAGCAGACTCCCTGCTGAGCAGAGAGCCCAATGCGGGGCTCGATCCCAGGACCCTGAGACCAAGGACTGAGCCGAAGGCAGAGGCTTTAACCCACTGAGCCACCCAGGCGCCACAGAACCTGAATATTTCTAATAAAAATTCCCAATTCTCCTCACCCATGGACAAACTTTATTTATAATGAGACGAAAAGTCAATCACTATTTTAAATAATTTGTTTTAAATTTCAACTACAAGGGAAGGAAATAAAATTGTAGCTGTAATTGATCTTCATTTGAAACATGCTTCACATCAAGACCCAACATTTTGAGGGACACAAAAAGTCATGTAAAACTTTCACTTTAATTCTTCGTGGAGGACAAAAATGCCATAGAAACAGAAAAGGAGAAAATTTTCTATTTTTTTCTCCAAGCCAAAATCTTGACCCTATCTCTTCCTTAGGCAGAGTTCCCTTGAAGTCAGTAAGGCCTCCACAGAGGCAGGAGGCAGCTGTAGGATGAAAGGGCTCAGCTACGTCTAGTTTGTGAGATTGGCAGTAGGCTTTGATAAAACCAAAGCAATCATAGCACATTATAAATTAGAAAATACTCTCTGCTTCTAATTAACTTTCTCCTTGGAAGAGAGCACTTGACCTCTCAAAGCCTCATTTTTCCCATCTGTAAAATGGAGTGATAACACCAGATGAGAAAAGAGGTCAAAAGATGGCAACTCCATGAGAGTGTACTTTACCTTTCAAAAGTCGCTTACCCTCTCTCCACCTTAGTTTGGTCATATGTGACTGAAGCAGGGCAAGATGATCTCTAAGGTCTGCGAGGTCTTTCGTACTAAATAAAGAAGCCATCCCCAAACTGTAGATTAACATGACAAACTAATCTACTGCTATGAATTGCCGTTTAAATAGAAGAGCCTGGTGGAAGTTTCCTCCTATAGGGAAAAAAAAAAAACAGAGCCACAGAGCAGCACAGCCTTTCAAATGTGACTGCGAAATTTAAATTTCTCCTGGTGTTTATACACTCTTCGTAATTCAGACCTTTTTCACAGCTTGATACAAGAGTCCAGGACGTAGAAGCTTTACAAGAGCACTAGATGGTGATGAATACTTTGTCAGCCGTTACCTTTCTGAGGCACCATCATCAGGGTTGATGCCTTACTAATCTTAGTAGTCTCTTCAAGACCACCTTTGGACCTAGAAGCTATGCCATAGTTGTCAGAGGTATCACAGCGTAGGGTGGCTAGGTGAGAACACTAGACTCTCCTTGGCTATAGGCAGCCTTGCCCCCAAGCTGCTATACACGTATTCTCATTTCCATATGTGCCTGGTCAAGAGAAGGAATGGAAAGTACCGGTTTAAGGTGTGATCATTATAATGTACAACCAATCCTTACTGTGAGGAACCAGTAGAACAAAGATTCTTGTAACTGTGCATGGTACACAATAGGCTTGAAGATTAAGGAAAAGTAGATTTTTTAAATTTTGCTAGTGATGTTTAGTCTTTCCATAATTTATGTAGGAAAAGCTTAAGAATTAGCATTATGGCCAAAATTGGCAAGTTTTAACACAGTAAAATTTTAATGGTTTTAGGCAGAGCCTTTTCTGGTCTTTAATCTGGACTACAGTTGGTATAGATAATTTTGGAAATAGCAAATAATAGTTCCATTCTAATTAAAAATAAACTTTCTTAAAAGAATGAATTTTATCTGTACCTTATATCTGAGACTATGCTCCATTACAGATCTGAATTATTTATCATATTTTATCTACCTTAAGCTCTAGTAATTTATTTTGTAAGTTTAATCATATAATTAAAATTATGCCTCATTTTTAACAATGGGACTAGACTCGTAAAAATGCATATATTTTTACAAGAAAAATATTTTAAGGGCAGCAGCAAAATGTTTTATTTAAAGGAACCACATTGGTGATCCCTTTTTTAATTACCTTTGTTTAAATATAGATTTTCTCTAAATTAAAAAGAATAATAAATATAGATTTTATTGAGATGGAATAAACCAAAGTATAGGAAACATTTTGACTTACACTCACAGTATCTATGATTCATGCAAATGAAGACAAGGTTCAATATAAAAGGTCAAGGAATGCGAGTGACTAATTAAAAAATTTTTTTAATTATATCAAAAATACTAAAAAGTCAAGATTTAGAAATATTTTTCCTTCATACTTTAACTTATATTATAAAACCCTGACTTTAGTTCTTTTAGAAATGAATTTAGGGGATGCCTGGGTGGCTCAGTTGGTTAAGCAACTGCCTTCGGCTCGGGTCATGGTCCTGGAGTCCTGGGATCGAGTCCCACATCAGGCTCCCAGCTCCACGGGGAGTCTGCTTCTTTCTCTGACCTTTGTTCCTCTCATGCTCTCACTTCCTCTCTCAAATAAATAAAAAAATAAAATCTTAAAAAAAAAAAATGAAATGAATTTAAATGTTCTAAATCTAAGTTGAATCAAATTATTTCTAGGTAATTTGGTTTCCATAGTAGAATTTGTTTAATGGGCAGTACCTGCTGCTATGTACATTTAATGCCAACAGTAATCCCTTTGGCAATCCCTTCGGATTTCTGATTCTCTGTACTGTAGTAAGTACAAAGTAAAATGTACTGTACATATGAGAGCATATATCTCTCAGTACTTAAGAAATTTTCTTATATTGCAAATTTCTTCATAATAGCAAATCAAGAGTCCTTCTTTCCCAACTTCACTTTTATAATCTTACTGATTGACTTTTAGGTATCAGATTCCAAGATGCCGATGTAGCGGAAACTCTACAACCCATGCTTACAAAATGTGGCAACAGTTTACTTGAAGAAGCCAGAGGAGAAATAAGAAATTTGTATGTATTCTTTTTGTGGTCATTTTAGAATTTTGTTTATTGATTATGTCTTTTTTGATCGCTCCCTTTTCCTTTATTTTAAAAACAATTGGTTTATGTACAAATAATCTGCTCCACTAAATATATCTAGATCTGTGGGGTAAAAACAGATATTATATAACATGTTTCCAATAAAATGAGGAAAATGAACAACTTAACCAACTACATCAGTGGAGAGGTTTATAGAATAGTCCTCTATATTATAATTTTCTCCCCAAAGGAATGGCATAAAGCCTAGTCATTTAGAGTAGTATAAGCTTTAGGGGCAACGTTTCTAGTCTCAGAAAAATTACAGGTAATTTTTTTTTTAGATCCTGAATTAATTAGCCTTTTTGTGGTTAAAAAAAAAAGGATTGGAGGGAGTGGCTTAAAAGTTTGGAGTTATCGAATACATATGGATTTCAGATTTTGTTTCACTGTGATTCCATGGTACTGCATTCTTCATCATACTATGATTTCAGAAAAGTTACTTCTGCCACATTTAGCTTACTTTCCCAGTTAATCAGAGCCTCCTGGTTTGAGTGTCTGTGAGTCACACAAAGGAAGATAAGGTTTCACATTACCTACAGACCTTCACCTGGCTCATCAAAAAGTAACAATTCTGAATGAGGAAAGAAAACATGAAATAGCATCACATTTTAGACAGTTGCTTAAGAATAATATGGGCTTCAAATTACTTCTTTTGAATGTTTTAAATACCAGTTACAGCAATGACTAGCCTGCAAAGGAATAAAACCAAAAGACTAAACCTAATCTCGTTACCTGCTGATCAGCTGAAAAAACAGGGTTCATAGGAGTTTCCTGAGGCTCATTACACTGGGATGCTGCCAGACATGGTAGAGATAAATAAGTACATGCAAAAAACCACTGTTAGGCTTTTCAAATTCTTGCTCTCTCTGAAGTGTTAAATTGAGTGGTCCAGACAGATGTATGTAGGAAAAACCAAAAGTATGTAAATGATCTGAAGATGGGCAGATTGTGGGGTACATAGCAGGTAACCCATAAATACTGAATTGAATTGAAGTCCAGGTTATCGTCTAGGACCGTATTGTATAAAAAGCAGTATTTTGAATTATTCCATATACACTTCAAAATCATCCCATTTAATCTGCTATTCACTATATGCAGAGGCACTTAAGCTAAAAATGTTTCACTTCTGCTTGCTCTTTATTATGAAGAACTTTCTTTGTACTGATCTTGAATATTACAGGTTTTTCCTCAAACTACAAATTCTTGTAAAGGTTCTTTATTTCAGAGAAAATGTTATTCAGTCACAGAGAGGCCAGATAGAAGAGTTAGAGCATTTGGCCGAGATCCTGAAAACTCAGTTGAGGAGAAAAGAAAATGAAATTGAGTTATCTCTTCTTCAGCTTCGAGAACAGCAGGCTACAGATCAAAGGTATGTTAAAACAGAAATATCACTTTGATAAGGTCAAAATTAGTTTAAAATACTTTATCATGTGCCATAGAAGGATAAGTCTAGTCTATTTTAAAAATCATGTTTTCACTTAACATTCCTCATATAAGCCTCCTCTAGACCTACTAACTGCTCTCAACAGCTCAAGGGGAAGGACGTTTTCCCGTAGCCTACTCTGCCTCGTCTTGTTTTCCCCACTCATTTGTCCATTTGTTCCACTTACCATAACTGTAGGAAGTGCCGATGCCCTTTGGTTGCACCTACCAAGGGAAATACGCGTGACAAGGACCCTGCTGTTGACACATCTCGTGAATAAGTCCAGCCCCATATAATTTTTTTTCAAAGTCAAAAAAAAATTCCATAACGTGTTACCAGTTTTTTAGTCCCAAAAAGATGTTTGTTACCTCTCCTAATATTCAAAATTTGCTTCAAATTCTGTCGAGTAGTATGGGCGACAACAGGGTCCTTCAGCAGTCTCCTTGCTGGCTCTTCATTTTTGAAGTACTGGATTTTCTTTCCCATCCTCCTCTGTCATTTTGGTTCCTAACACCTTTGGTTCCTAACACCTTTCCCACTTTGTACTTCCACACGGTGTTTCCAACAAGTCTTTATCTTCTTACCATATTCTTCCTCGAATCATTCTCCCCTCCCTTCCTTTTTTCGTTTTTTCTTCCCCTTTGTTTCCTTTCTGTTTGTTTTCTTGGGCCAACGATACCCAGAGGTAGAGGGAGTGGTACCTTAAATTGCCAGGTACCCAGCACTTCACTTAGACAATCATCAGCGTGTTCCCAATCTTGTTTCACCTGTCCCTTCACCTTTATTTTCTTCAATTAATTAGCCCCAGGTCATCTCTCCTGGGAATACTCCAGTGTGTGTGTGTGTGTGTGTGTGTGTGTGTGTGTGTGTGTGTGTGTATCTCTGATAGGCAATTTTTTTTTAACGTAACAGCATGTTGTTATCGCACTTAACAAAATTAATGGCAATTCCTTGATACCCTCCAACAAACAGTCTTTATTCAAACTTCCCTGAATGTGTCTTCTCCTATTTGTTTGAAATGGAATTCAAATAAGGTCTACATATTGCATCTGACATCTCTTATGTCTCTTATTTCTCTCTTAATGGTTTTAAACCAGACCTATCCTCTATTTGTTTTTCCCCTCACCAGTGATATGATGCTTATGTGGCTAAGTTCTCATTTAGAAAAACCTGTATTATTTTCTGGCTTCTCATTTCGCATTCAGACTTTAATCCTCCTTTACCAAACTAACCTGCCATGGTAATATTTGGAAAAAAAATTAGGAAAAGATGCATCATATGAGACTTGTTTTAAAAACAATAAAGTGTGCTGAAAATATATAAGAAGCTTTATATTTCAAAGATTCAAAAGATTAGTATTCTCTCTGATTATATATAAAATTAAATTATATAATGAAATTCTGGGCGCCTGGGTGGCTCAGTGGGTTAAAGCCTCTGCCTTCGGCTCAGGTCATGATCTCAGGGTCCTGGGATGGAGCCCCGCATCAGGCTCTCTGCTCAGCGGGGAGCCTGCTTCCCCCTCTCTATGCCTGCCTCTCTGCCTACATGTGATCTCTCTCTCTCTGTCAAATAAATAAATAAAATCTTTAAAAAAAAATTATATAATGAAATTCTGTATGTTTAGTGATATTTATGTACCCTTCTAAGGGCAAGACAAAAGAAACATGAATATTTTTGAGAATTAGGCAATACAATTTGAATCCTGGCTTTGAACCAGCTTGAATACCTAGCAGTCTCTGTTCCCCTAGGAAGAAGAACTGATTAGACTTGGTCTTCTTGGAAAACCAACACATGATTCCTTATGAGGAACAGTGCTAAAGGACCAGACCCCAAAACTGAATATGACCTTAATAAATTGCTAACAGCCATATTTAAGATATTATCTAAATATAAAAATTCTATGCTTAGTCCAAGCCCAAGCTTAGAGTCCACCCCTATCACCTTTACTCAGTGGCTGAGTACGAGGTTATCAGAGACTACTTCCTCTGTTGTATTTCTTGAATTCCCAAAGAGTAGGATGGACACTGTGTTGGCCATTGCCTCTTCCAAAGGGTTATGATCGTCTACAAACTGGAATATCCAGTGTTCGTTAAAAGATAGATCCAAAAGTCCTTCAATCCAGGACTAGAACAGCAGAAGAAATGGAGCAATAGACAGATATGCGTGGTTTCTCCTATAAATATTGCCATCAAGAGCCGCCAACATATACACTTTGACAAGTTTACCTTAAAACTAAACGAAGTCCCTCCTTAGGGAGCTGTATTATTCACTTGATAGCAGTCTCTTTTGTCACATCAGGAATTAGAAGTAAGACAAAATGAGTACTATAAGTAAAGGAACTTGTGTTGCAGAGGCCAAAGAAATAAACCAATTTGTATCCTACTTAGTGATTTTATAATAATGAAAATCACGTTATTTGCTTAGAAAGGAAAGGTACCTTTAGTAAATAGCATACTGTTCCTTGAAATACAGTTGTTGAAAACTGAAGAAATGACTTCCAATAAAGGTCTTTAAGTCTTTTTTTCTTGTATGTTTACACATAGCTCAAAATATTATGTGTAACAGCAAATTTTTGAGACTAATGGAAAACTGTTGAAAAAAAGGTTGGGGAGAATATAAAACTTGGTACAATTTACTGTAAAGAAAAATCACAAAATGGAAAACATATTTAAACTTCTCTTTCACGGATACATTATTTCAAATTTGAAATTCTAGAAGTCTGATCAGGCTATTGGGCTCCTTGTTCTCAAACATGAACCTAACATAGTCATAATCTTCAGAGTGTGGTGCTTGATATTTATGGCAAAGAGCCTTTTCATAGAATATTACAGAAACTCTTCGTAGTATGTGTTTAATAGACTAGTTTGGTTTGGCATCAACTTGACATAAACTTTTGGTTATCCAAAGCTCTTAATTGCTTTGAAGTAAAAGCCCAGTGCTGTTCTTTTTTATTAAAATCATGTTTTTTCCTGTTATTGTGGTCTATTTTGGAAGACTGAGTTGTGATTTTTGCATATGTTCTACATAATGCCTCATTAGCAAAAAATCTTGTATCATTTACAAGTAGCCTGAATGTCTGTGTTGTTTTGAACAAAAATCCATATTAAAATTTAAACAATATAAAAATGCACATTTTCTGCTTATTAAAAAGGCCGTCTTAAATTAAATGCAAAGCAGTAACCAGTGAACACATGTACGTGAACATTAAAATCAGAATGATTTTACCTTTTATTGGCTTTTTCAACTCCAAAAATATTTATACTCTTACCAAATGTGTAACTAGTTTGTACTAAGTGGTTTTTTTTAGTAAATGTTAGGGTGTTTACCTTCTTAATTAAAAATCATGTAAGTTCCGTAACATCCCAGTGGAGGCAATTTAACCTGTAAATGTTCCAGACACTCTGACTTGCCCTCTTCCCTTTGGTTGACAGCAGACTGTCGAGTCTAAAAACGGAGAATCCTCTTGTAGCCACGCAGTCTGTGTAAGAACAGCTGGACTCTAGGGGCCCCATCTTTCCTTTCTAGGCACACACAGGCTTACTTCCTGGCACTCTTCCCCAGCTCTTTATTTTGAAAAAACTGCACACCTACAGAAAAGTTGTAAGATTAGTCACATGAACACTCGCATACCTTTCATCTCTTTGTGTATTTGTGAATGACGCAAGCCTGTTCTGCATTCTGCACGTACATGCATGAGCACTTTTCCCTCCTTTCGATCCTTTCTCCCTCCCTCCTTCCCTCCCTCCCAAGCCCCCATCTGAGAGTTAGACACATGTATCATTTCGCTCTCTGTACACTTCTAACTATCTTGTAGGAACACAGGCATCCTCCTGCGTAACCACTCTAGGGCTGGTATACTCAAGACACTTAGCAATACAGTAGCATCATCCCACACAGAGTCTGTATTCAGGTTTCCCAATTGTATCCCTTAGAGCTGGGGTGTTTGTTTTTTTTTTCCAAGAGCTGGTTTTAGTTTGTGTTGCTTGGTTTTGATCTAGTACCCAATTAGGGGTCATGTATTGTATTTAATTGTCATGTCTTTTAGGTTTCCTTTGTTCCAGAGTGGTTCCCCGTTTCCAGCCCACTGATAGTTGTTTGCAGAATGCCCCTCAATTTGTATTTGTCTGATTGCCCGGCCCCCTAATTTAGAGGGCACATCTGGTCCTGGGATGGAAGGGTAAATGGGGCCACAGATAACCATGCGCACGTTATTATTACACAAGCAGATGATCTGTCATTTTCAAAAATATATCCACCAAGCTTTTGCTGTCATTTTGAAAACCTTAGAATTTGCCCGTTGGAAAGTATTACACTCAAATACCATTTCTTTTCTCCTTGTGTTTATCATCATCATCATCATCATCCAGGATTTTTCTGGGATAGCAGTTTGATGTATTTTCTCAGCACTTAATATGAACCACTGAAACTGTCACAATTTATAGTAACTGGTGTATTAGTGCATCCTTGAGAGTGGAAAGACAGCTAGAACTAGGAGTATCTCCAAGGAGAGAAACAGCCTAGAAGAGCAGGAAGAAGTGATCTCTTAGGATTGGATTTGACTGGCGGCTCCTCAACTGAGGACTCTGGTCAAATTCTTTACTTCTCTAAGCCTCGGTTAGCAACCTCAGCTATAAAATAAAGAGACTGAAATGGGTAAGTGGTTCCCTCCCTTTGAAATAGCACATGTTCATCCCTAGGGACCTTGAGTTTCTGAAAGATTTTTATCTACTAAGTAAACAGTATGTATTAATTTAATCAACCTATTGGGGTTTTTTTTTTTTCTGTACTCATCAAAGACCTATATTATGCCAAACATTGCTTCTGATAATTGTGAAGTAACTGTCATTGAACCGACTTGGTATAATTTTATCAAAAAAGAAAAACAATACAAAACTAACTTTGGCAACATAATTGCTAGTAAACCTACATTTCCCATTGGGCTTTTTGATATATCGGATGTAATTCTCAGATTCCCACTACTAGTTGGAATCCATTAAACTTGATCTTTAAAATGATCCCTTTTAGAAAATCGGCCAGGATTTCAGTTCTTTCTGTCTCCAAGCAGTCCTTGGGAGTGCCCCCTCCATTTTCATAAGAGAGTGATTATATGCATACAGAGTGCTTCACAAAACTGTATGTCTCTTCTGTTCCTTGTGGGTGTTGAGAGTAGGAAAATACTGAGCTCAGATTTCTGTTTTGACCCAGCACCACAAGAAAGGTATGATCCGGAGGCAAATAAATATACACAGATAAATTTTTTCCTTTATGCAATTTTAAATCAGGGAGCATCATTTTCACCTATGAACTCAGGTAGCAGTTTTGAGCAAAAACCATTACCTTTCAAATAAACTTTCCTTAGCTCTCTTAGTGAAGCTTATTCCATTTAATTTACTAGCAACCTTCTGTGATCTTATTCAGTAGTGTTACCTTGCCAGTGACTACTATCTGTGTACCCCTAGCAAAAGCTGTAAATGACCTACATTTCTTTTAACAATACACTTATAGAATGTCTGCCACTGTTTAAAAAAAAAAAAAATACCATAGAGATGTTTTAAACCTAAAGTTGTTTTCAACCTTATCCCCCAAATTTAGTCAGCCTAAAACTGTGACTCAAAGAGAGCCTCTCCATTCTGTCATAAATATTTTATTCAACTACTTTCCAGAATCTCGTAGCCTAGCTCCTGTATCCTATAGCCTTCTCTTCTAGATGGTGCTAAAGACTACACTATAACATTTTTGTCTCAAAAAATCAAGAGGCTTCCTTTAGCATTCATAATCTCTACTGGAACAAAGAGTGAAATGGCGATGGGGGCTGGGAGGGATAGTGTGAGAGAGTTGTATGCCTGGGGAATGAAGTATAAGAAACTTTTACTGGAAGAAAGATTTTTGCTTCTCAAGATTTCATATTAGACTATACATTACATAGCTCCACTGAAAGTTTTTCCTTCTCCAGTGTATCTGAGGTTTTAAGTTTCTGGATTTATTATGGCACCCAGTAGCAAAGCTGGAGTCAAGTGTTTTCAAGGCTTCCATTAGAAATTCCTTTTTCAGAGTTTATTGCTTGACTGTTTCCAATTATATGAGGGAAACTTGGCACATAGGTTGTTGAACTGGATTACTTTTTTCAACATAAAATCTAATTTATTTCAGTTTGTTTTTAATCTAGAGATGAGCCAACAACTCTTCAAATAGTTTTAGAAGATTTGATCATAATTCTAAATAATATGTCTATAAAAAAAAAACCAAGAAAAAGAAAAGAAACCACATTTTCCAACTTAATTGTCCAAGGTTTTTTAAAATCCTTGTTGAAAAATTTGAGAAATTTATTTTTACAAAGCACATAATTAGACTGCTTGATATCTGTTTGCAGATCATTTCACCATGTGTAATGCAGCGTGTATGAATTGTTACATGACTGTTAGAGTTCATCTGAATGTTTTACCATGGATCTTTCTTTCTGTTAGAACGTCATCATCCTGAAGACTTGATGTTCCCATCACCATGCATGAAACAGAGCAAGAAAGCATGATGTGGTGGTCACTTAAAACATTGCTTATAAAAATAGTCCCGTCTCTGTTCTTCAAAGGAAACCAGCATGAGGCCCTCCTCCTACCTAGTGCACAGAGATCTACAATAAGCCTCTAGGCACCGACTCTAGCCCCCTCTTGCCTCCTTGTCAGCTTTTTGTGACATTGCTTTCCCTCTTTTCCCCCTCAATCCACCCTTATTTTTTTTAGGATATTTCATCTATGAAGAATGTTGATTCGATTGTCCAATTTGAGATAATTTTCCATTGCACACCTTCCTAAAGGCTAGACCACATTTATCACATTGTTGATTTTGATCTTTTATTGTGTCTTAGCACTTTCAACTGAACAGCTAACCATCCTTTCCTTCTCACCATTACCCTCAGGAGTATCTAGCCATGGGGGCACAAGCGTCCAACTCTTGGGTTCAGCTCAGGTCGAGATCTCAGGGTTGTGAGATTGAGCCCTACATCGGGCTCCATACTCAGCTCGGAGTCTGCTTCAGACTCTCTCTCCCTCTGCGCCGCCCCCCCCAACTGGTATGCTCTTTCTCTCTCTCTCAGATAAATAAATCTTTTGAAAAAAATCTAATCATAATAATGACTCTTACAAATAAAGCCCCTAAAACTGACACTTGAAAATGATCATTAAAGACTTACAGTTGAGGCATCATCCCAGATTAGGTGTACTCTCAAGCAAACTGACTTTTTATTTAAAGGACCACATTAGTATTGTTCTCTCACTACTACTGAAGTTGTATTTGTACCCACCTGTGGGCATTATTAGCATAAAATCCTAAGTCACTTTTCTTGGCAATATTTTGAAAAGTTTCATCAGGGAGTTAAAATATTCAAGAAAACATCCACCAGTTAACCACACTGAAAAGTTTTTGAAAGATGCTTCCCAGCCTTCACCTTATAAAGAAAATTCAAAATTAAAACCTGTTCTTTCTGTGACCCTGTGTTGCTGAGTAGATTAATGGGCTTTAATTCTTTGTTAATATCACTAAGTAATTCTTACTCAAATACATGTGTGTGTATGTGTATGTGTGTGTGTGTATCTTCTTTATAATATCTAAAAACAAGAATAATAAAATATTAGAGATGACTGAAAATATAAGAAAAGATTTGAAATTACTTGGCTAGCATGCTGTCCTTCCCTATCAATAACCGTCACTCACCATTGGTCAAGCCAAGTAATTCTGGGGAAAGCAGAGTAAGTTATATTTTGAACTTCTGATTATGAAAAGGTGATTATCTTCTTTATGAGACTGAGGTAAAATGTATTTTCCCCTCATAATTTTTTTTTAGTGAGTAAAGAGCATGCTATTGGGGAAGAATAGTGAGTGTACTGCCGAATGTGTGCTCAGAACTACTAGATAACGTGTTTTAGACACATAATTATTTTAACATTGTGTTAAGACTATATTCTGGGTAAGATCCAGGTTCTTGGACTTGTTTATCTTCTGTGTGAGGACAACTAACTGTCCAATGCCAAAATACAATGAACTTTCAAATATCAAAGAGGAAAATTAAGTATTCCAAGTCCTCAGCTGGTTTACAGATGTGTGAGCTTTGTAGTCCATTTTCTGGTTCCAGTAGGGCATTGTGACAATTTTTCCAATATGTGTACACTAGATAAGTTTTGGAAGTAAAATTACTTACTTTAAATCCTGAAGTAAGTTTCTGAATTTAAAATTTTTATGCTTATTTTTTTTTTTAAAGAAATGAAGTCCAAAACTGAGCTTCACAAGCGTTAAAATACTTTTGAATGTAAAACCTATGAAATTAAGGAGCCTACCTCTGTTGGGAAAGTAGATGTCTTTTGAAAATGGGGATTCATTTAGCTCTATGATTAACCTTTAACAAGATCTTCCTGTTAAATTCTACATTTGCTTTAATCTCAGTAGGAAAAATACAAACTAGTATTGCAGCATATAGAGTTTCTATATACCCTGTGGACGTTAAATGATCTCTTACAGCTAAAGGCACATCTGCAACGTATTTAAATGCCAGCTTTGGGCATTATTAGTATAAAATGCTAAGTCACTTTTTTGGGATATATTTTGAAAAGCTGAAACTCCAGGAGGAAACTCCAGTAAATGGTAATCTTATGGTACCGTTTGTTTTAAGGGAGTGGTAGGAGATGAGTGGCTGTCTTGCATATTTTTCTCTTAGGGAAAAGTAGTATGATCATCCTCCTTAAAGTAAGTATGAAGTTTGGGGGGTGGAACGATTGCTGTGCTATGGACTGATGTCCTTTTGCACCATCTTTTAGGATGCTGTAAAAGGGTTTTTAAGTGCATACTATCAGTTGTTGTAGAGGTGACACAGGTCCTGGAATTTGAGTCTCCCTTCAAACTCTGATAGTCTATGAGTTTAATGAAAGTCAAATAACAATGGGGGTAGGATATTTGATTGGTTGGTTTTAAATAATAAATCTGCCCTAAGTGTCTAATAAACTAAAAGCTTAGGTAACGTTTCAATGAAAAATTGTGATTCCACCACAGATTTTTTTTCTATTGCCTTGCATTTTTTTACTCTCTCTTTTTTTCTTGAACACATTGTTGAAGGTCAAATATTCGGGACAACGTAGAAATGATTAAGCTTCATAAACAACTAGTGGAGAAAAGCAATGCTCTTTCAGTAATGGAAGGAAAATTTATTCAGCTTCAAGAGGTACTGTGATCATTTATTTTATTATGGTGATACAGAGATACAAAGTTATCTACGTGTATACATAAGGTATACATAGATACACTATCAAAGATAGTGTTTAAGTTGTATTTTTTAAATAGAGTGGTTGTAACACTAAAAAGTTATTTTTTTAATTTATTTTTATTTATTTTTTATTTTTTTACTAATATATGATGTCTTATTTGCCCCAGAGTACATGTCTGTGAATCATCAGGCTTACACATTTCACAGCACTTACCATAGCACATACCCTCCCCAATGTCCATAACCCAGCCACCCTATCCCTACCCCTCTACCCCCCCAGGAACCCTCAGTTTGCTTCGTGAGTTTAGGAGTCTCTTATGGTTTGTCTCCTTCCTGATCCCATCTTGTTTCATTTCCCTCCCCTACCTCCCACAACCCCCTGCCCTGCCTCTCAAATTCTTCGCATCAGAGAGATCATATGATAATTGTCTTTCTCTGATTGACTTATTTTGCTCAGCATAATACCCTCTAGTTCTAACCACTTCGTTGCAAATGGTCAGATTTCATTTCTTTTGATGGCTGCATAGTATTCCTTTGTATATGTATACCACATCTTCTTTATCCATTCATCTGTTGTTGGACATCTAGGTTCTTTCCATAGCTTGGCTATTGTGGACATTGCTGCTATAAACATTCGGGTGCACGTGCCCCTTCAGATAAAAAGTTATTTTTAAAGATGCTCTTTTTCTTAAATGTGTATGATTTCACTTCATATATTATTTGTAATTTATAACTTAATGACTAAACAAATAACTGCTTGGACTTTTCATAAATATCTGTGTCATCTCAAAATAATAAACCTATTTATCATAAATTATTTCATGCCAAGGAAATGTATTCTTGACTCCTTTTATCTGAATTCATATGGGCACATAGCACTGAAGGATTAGATGTATTTGCATCTATCTTCAGTTATAAGCCTTTATGAGATATCCAAGTAGATCAAGTTAAAAATATGAGTAATGAGGTTTTGTTCAGTGTTTCTTTGATGGAATGTTTTGTTTTGTTTCGTCACTATTCACTGTTTTCACAAGATATTTGAGTACCCATCGTGTCAATTATCAGTGTGCTTATTTCAAATCCTGACCATTCAGGTTGACAATACTTGGGGCTCTTCATCCCGGCTGCCTTAGGACTGTGCCCGTACAGGAATGTGCCATCAGAAGATGCCTGTTGGGTGCCTGGGTGGCTCAGTTGGTTAAGTGACTACCTTTGGCTCAGGTCATGATCCCGGAGTCCTGGGATCAAGTTCTATATCAGGCTCCCAGATCCATTGGGAGTCTGCTTCTCCCTCTGACCTTCTCCCCTCTCTCCCCGCTCTCTCTCTCTCTCTCTCTCTCTCTCAAATAAATAAATCTTAAAAAAAAAAAAAAAAAGATGCCTATTTATTGGCACTGCATAATTATCATAGATTCTGGAATTAATGAACTCCAGAACATGCCAGATGAGCAGAATTCATATTAAGCAGTACTTTCTTTGATGTACGGAGACAAGGAAAGCAGTAAATTGATGGAAAGCATAGGGTCATCTGAAGCCTAAATTTACTATTGAATTAGATTAATATTTTTAAAATGTATTCTGGTTAGTATTTTCCCTCCCGCAGGAACCTCCTTAAATGTGAAGTAGTAACTGTCCTCCATATAAATATGAGGGTTTACGAAAGAGAGAAGACCAATTGGAGAGTGGAAACGATAGCACTATCTGCCCAAAGATAGAAGAGGGAGATTAAGAAAACATGGAGCTAAGGGCCATTTCTCACATGGGGAATTAGGAAAGGAAATAAAAAATGAGTTTACATTCTTTCGTCACTTTGACCATTTTGACTTCCTTTTAACAGTACTGCCCAATATAGAACAATGTCTGCAGTGACAAAGGTTCCTCTTAGGGGGATTGATATTGGGTAAAGAAAGATTTGAGGGGTTCAGACCAACACCTTCAATGAATGAGATTGGAAGCCCAGGAAAAGTTGGTTAAAGATAGCGTACTATCTTAATACCAAGATTAACAAAAGTTGGACTCAAGTTACTCAATGGCTATGTTTCCTTTAAATGATTGGAGAACTTCAGTAGAACGGGATATTAATTAGCAGATGAGCCATTACGTGTTATGGTCGTATGGTCTCTAAAAACTTTAGTATGATCATCTTTTTGCTCATTAAAAAGCGGGGCGCCTGGGTGGCTCAGAGGGTTAAGCCTCTGCCTTCGGCTCAGGTCACGATCCCGGGGTCCTGGGATCGAGCCCCACATCGGGCTCTCTGCTCAGCAGGGAGCCTGCTTCCCACTCTCTCTCTGCCTTCCTCTCTGCCTACTTGTGATCTCTCTCTGTCAAATAAATAAATAAAATCTTTTAAAAAAAATTGAAAAATTTTTAAAAAAGCATGTGGCATTTAAGAACATAAATTTGGATTTTAAAAATATTAATAAACGCCATTTTAAAAATTAAGAAATTGGGATGCCAGGCTGTTTTGGTCAGTGGAAGATGTGATTCTTAATCTCAGAGTGGTGAGTTCAGGCTGCACATTGGGCATAGAGATTACTTAAAAATAAACAAATAAAAATAAAAATCTGTTGTAAAAAATTAAGACGACTTCAGTAATTGTTTGACTGAATTGAAAATTTCAACGTAATTGTATTAAAACAACTTGTGTTCAGCTGTTTATGTGCTGTGGTGACAAATCCTTTTAGGCTTGATTATCTATGGTCAGCATTTATTTTGACCCATGTGGCAGCATTTTTAGACAGCATGTCCAACCACTGTAACCACAGCAGAAAGAAAAAAAATTGCTAAAACTAATTTACTCACTGGTCACTAATCAGTCAAATACTAGGAGGAACTAAAATAAAGGCAAAAAGTTTGCATTATGTGATTCTGTGCTAAGATAACCCTATATTTTTTTTTCCCTAATTATACACTTCAGTCAAGAGTATCTTCAAGGACAAGTAGCACATACAAATTGTTTACAAGGTGAAGAATAAACTGTGAGCTTTAGGAGTAAATTCACTTGTAAAATTGTAATCACTTATTTTATGCAGAATCCAAAATTAATTTCAAAAAAATTTTTCTTTTTGTTTTTCAGAAGCAAAGAAGCCTCCGGATCAGCCATGATGCCTTGATGGCAAACGGAGATGAGCTAAATAGGCAACTCAAGGAGCAGCGTTTAAAATGCTGCAGTCTTGAGAAACAATTACATTCCATGACATTTTCTGAAAGAAGAATAGAAGAGGTAAGCCTCCAAAATTTATTCACCATTCCTTGCATTAAAACTTCTCTGTCAAAAGAAGAACTTTTTACTTTTTACTACCAAAAAGTAAAATGGACACATTCCAGATAGTACATTTATTTAAAGATCCTAAACTAAATACATGGAGCTTTGGGTACAGCAAAATGTAGTCCGTTTGTTAGGTGCATGCCAACTTAGTGCCTCAAAATACTTGCAGATGTGTTGATAACCACTGTTTCCCTAAGAATCAATCCCTAAGGATTGACTCTTGAGGAAAAAAAAACACATAACATTTTGCAACTTACCTGTGGAACTTAACTTTCTCAGCCTTACCATCTGATTAGCCATTTGAGGTCCCAAGACCATGTTAGACAAATACACATGTGTTTCTGAAGGGAAGGATATTCTGTTCTGCAACATCAGCAGTTCGTGAAATTATTTCATTTTTTCCTAGGAAGTTGTTTGAAAACTCATCTTTCTATTATTATTGCTACTTATGTCTCCCAGCTAGCACAGTCTCTTTCTGTCGTCTTTTAAACTTGTTCTTAAAGAGAATGGTAATAAAATAAGATGCCTACATTCTGTTTTGATCTTTAGAGAATCCTTACTGTGTCTCAAACTAGCACCAAAAGGGAATTATGAACATGGAGATGAATTTTAAGAGTACTGACCCACAGGAAAATGTTGTAACTACAAAATATACTGGTGAATAAACTTAAACATGAATGCTAGGAATAAATACAGAAAGCTATATTTTAGTCATAAAGCTTTAGTGGTTATCCTGAGTTTATTTCTAAAAATACTCATTAGGATAAAACAAGGTATACAATTTTATTTATTCATTCATTTATTTAAAAGATGTGCTACTGGCTCTTTGTAAATTCCAGGTAACATAAGAAATTGTGTCTTCAGAGTGAATTGTGATTGACACAATTTGTTTGAACCACAAACCAGAAGAAAAGTTAATCCTTTCATTTTTTTATGGGCCAATTGGAAATTAATACAAACTGAATAAAATGATGGAATTCATCAGGGTGGAAAGTAAAAAATATTATGTTTCCCAGACTTTATAGCAAACTTTTAACACATTCTTTATTGAGTTTTGGCACATGTCACCATAAAACAATGCATGCATTTCTACTAAATTAAAACAGAAATATTAATTTCATGTTTACTTAACAACTTGGAAAAAAATCAATGCTAAATTAAATACAGACAGTAAAAGTTGACTAGTTAGCAGCTACAATTTAGAAGTCAAGACTAAAACATCTTAGCTTCCTCTCATGTTATTTTACCCGTGTGGCTTTATTCGATATTCACCTAATGTGTCATTTTCTTTTCATTTTAGCTTCAGGATAGAATTAATGATTTAGAAAAGGAACGAGAACTTTTAAAGGAAAGCTATGATAAACTTTATAACAGGTAAATCATGATTACATATGTTCTCTCATTCTCTGGTTTGAGATCTTTTGTATCAAAGCAGTGGGTGTCAGAATATCTAATATTGATTAAAGAATTAGCAATGGATGATTGCAAGAAATATATATGTGTAATAAAAAAATAAGCTTTTCTTAGGCATTGGTAAAAAAGTTCTTTAAGCTGAGCAGTAGTCTGTTACTAGAAAACCATATCCCTTTGTTGCCAGTAACAACTGCTATTACCATTTATTGAATATAGACTGTAAGCAAGCAGGCACTATGCTACTCTTTCGTATATTATTATAAATTTCGCACAACAACCTGGGAATGTAGGTAGTGTAAATGCCTATTTTTTTAGATGATGAAAATAAAACAGAAATAGGTAACTTGCCTACACTCTTATTAAAGTTACGAAGTAATAAAGCTTATATTTGCCCTTCTTTTGGTCTCCACGCCCTGATTCTCTTCCACTGGGCTACCCAGCCTATTAGCTGAGAGTGATTCTCTTGGTGGAAAACAAAGTTGTGCACTTACACTTGTCTCTGCTCCTTATAAAAAGAAACACAAGTATCTTCATCTCAAGATAAATTTGTTTATTTATATATAAGTAATCTCTACACCCAACGTGGGGCTCAAACTCATGACCCCAAGATGAAGAGTCACATGCACTCCCAACTAAGGCAGCCAGACACCCCTCAAGATTAATTTTAAAGAGTTACTTCACTTTTGTTTTTTAATGTACTTCATAGTAATGGTATTTTAAAGAATTAATCCCTTTTGATAATGTTAGAAACAAAATTCTACAGGATAGCTAAGCTTAGTTAAGCAGTACAAATATCTGTGTGTGTGTGTGTGTGTGTGTGTGTGTGTGTTTATGTCTGTGTATACATGTGTACTTTCAATTCTTTTCAGTATATAATAACTGATGAAGGACAAATACGAGTTTATATGAAAGTAAATTTAATATATATATTGGAAGATATATGCTAGAGCTGATATTCGACAGTTGCTTCTATCGATCACCTTCTGAAACATCAGAAAGTAGCCATCTGATGATGTACAGACACACCTGTTTTTAACTGTATGTTTTGGATGTTTTGTAAACTAAATTTGCGTTTTGTAAATTAATCAATTCATACCTAAAGAGTATAGGGTTAGGCTTTTATTTATTTTTACTTTGAAAAGATACATAGATTATTGTTAGACATATGTTAGACATCATTCCAGTGGTCCGGATCATCTATGTTGTTTACCTACTAGTGTTGATTATCTTTGCACAGTGGCTCATTATATCAAGAGTTATTGGTAACAGATTCAGATATCAGTAAAAATAATATCTGGGGCTCTCCAACAAGGATGGCCTGGCTAAAAATCTTTATATGAGATCTACCTTGGACCCCTTCCAGAGCATTTGGCCCAATTTGCTTTGTTCTGGTGTCTTTTGCATCAGCCCTGATTAATTTTACCTAAAGCATTTATTATGCTTCCTGTTTTATATTTTCATTTCTGTAGAACAATACAAGATTTATATTGATATATATCTAAGTATTTAGTGGTTATGTTTGAAAATTCCAAATTTCGGTATATAGATCACACAACCATTGCATTAGAGGGCAGAGAAAATAACGTTATCCTCATATTTGAGAAATGAGGGAACTGAGACTCAAGAAAAATAAAGAAACATGTACAGAGTCACACAGCATTGCTGAGACTCCAGTTTAGGACCCAAACCCAATTCTTTTGACTCTAAAACTTGAATTTTTTTTTCACTGTGCTTCATTATCTCTCGTATTTTAATTGCATTGGAAAACTGATTCTATGGAAGGGAAATGTTCGTGGAAAGAACTACTATACATTTAGAAATTTTTATTGATTTATATTTATCTTCAACATCTTGTAATTTCAAATAATTTAATATGGTCTTAATACAAGAAAATGAGTGCCATTTGGCCATTACTTATACATTTTCTATTTCCCAATCTGAAGATTTACTGAACATACCTTCTGAGAATAAGAAAACATTAAACTTAGCTGGGAATAATGCATAAATGGAATTTTGAGGGAGACATGTTTTTCTCATATTTACTTTATCACCATGAAACTTTATCTCTCCATATTAGAAGATGATCTGACAGTGTAAATCTGACTTTGAAGATTTTTTTTTTGATGTTTTATGCTTGAGCTACATTTTTTGCCTGTCACATTAAAAACAGACTTCATTATGCTGCTTACACTTGAATTTTCCCTGAGATGTATGGAAGTAAATGTGTGTAATGAGTGTCAAAACATTTTGTGTCAAAAAAAAATTAATGTCACTTAAGCACAAAACCCAGCAAGCACACATGATAGCAAATAGAGCTATAAAATTCCCTAATACAAATTTTTAATATATGTTTTCAGAAGCAGAATTGGAGAAACTCCTACAAAAATCATCATTTTCCTTAAGACTCTTTATAGCTCTTGTGTTTCATGGCACCGTTATTCATCATTGCCAACAGCTAGTGCTCATCAAAAACTAAGTAAATTTTACTTCCTGTTTGGTTAGTCATAGTGATAGCGTGTTTTTTGAAGGAGAGCATTTGTTTGTTATTCAAAATTGGCTAGTTTTCAGGAGAAAAATATGATTTGCAGATTACATTCTCATTTTCCTTTTCCAAATGAAATTTTGAATGTGTTTATTACTTGACGTATGGCATATTAGAGAATCATCTGGTAAGATAAAACCCTCATGTTAGTATTTGGTATGAGCTTGTTTTAATATGCAAGAACATTTTTGGTGCAATGCCACGAAATAAGTATGGCATATTAAGAAATATGCCATTTAAAGATTCAGAATAAATTTTTCGCAGTTAAATCTGTGTGGCCAAAGAGAAACTTTATGCCACAATATTGTAAAGCCATGTCCCATTTTGAAAGTAAGTATAGTTTTAGGGTGCTGTAACTGATGAATCCAATAGTCCTTCCACTATAGTGTATACGAATAATCTGGAAAACAGCAAAATGTAGGTTTCACCACCTCTTTAGAGCCTCTCTCCCCTGCCTGCCACCACCATGCAATTCAGATTTAGTTGATTTGAGATAGGATCCAGAGAATCTGTTAGAGGTGATTTTTAAAAAGTATTGATTCCCTGAGGGACACTGATCTAATACCTCCTTTAAAAAAGAGTTGTTCTAGTTTTTGAAGATGGTATTAACCGTTTCAAGAATTGGCTTTTTTCTATGTAATTAGTAGTCATCCATTATCCAGAATTTAATGGACCACTGCTCACCACCCATAGACTCTCTGGGCTCCATTTCTATAAAGTGAACACCTGTCCCCTGCAATCTTCTAGAAATCATGAAAGCTCATGTGATCAAATAGGAGCACTTTGTGCTTCCCAGAAATCAACTGAGTACATTTGGAGCATCATTTTCTTTTAGTAAGTGAGGTATCCCTATGTAAATACATATTTAATTTCCATTAGGCCCTAACTAAAGTACCTATGGATTTCTTTGTGGATGACTTAGAGCTTATTCTTCCCTCTCTCTCATGTTAGAGTGCCCTTAAACATTGGGATACATGGAATTGCTTCTGTAAGATAAAAGACCTTAGGGTGGAGACGAAGTCTTCAGCCCTTATTTCTGTCTGATGATGTTGTTGTTCAGCAGTGTGTATGCTGACCCATGACTGCCGGTGGACATGCCAGTGACCGCAGGCACCAGTGGGCATTCGACTGTAGATTGACATTTTCTCACTTCTGCAACAGAATGTAGCAATGAAATGTGCACACGGACCAACTGTGATCCCCCTTCGGTTGTCACTGTAGGCAATATACAAAAACATTTTCATGAATAAAAGGTTCTCAAAGACTGTTCTCATATGCAGATTTAATCATGTACACAGCCTTCACAAAGAAAATGGAGCCAGATGTGGTTCACCATTTATAGTTACACAGATGGCTCCAAGCACAGAGGAATACAGTAAATTCAAAAGGAATTCCTCATGAAACTCCAGTGGAATGTAATCCTAAATTTAGAGGGAAGATAGCAGTGGGCTAAATTCAGATTGACTTATGCTGATTTACACTAGTATTTTGTGGGTTTGGAAAAACCAGGCTGCTAAATTGTTCTTAATTTAAACACATACAGCTTCTGATGTTTCTGCCAGATTAACTGTTGGTGATCTTTTTGCCGGTACTAATGCTATTGGAACACTACTGTTTCCAATTTTTGGCGTCTGATATAATGTATAATTGTGCCTATTTCATCATGCTAATTTTTTTTCTGGGTAGTACATGTTTTTAATAATACAAGGCGCACACACACACACACACACACACACACACACACGTTTTGGTTTACATAATTTGACCAGAACAAAAATTATATTTGTTCTTTATTTTTAAAAGTGAAAATGTAAAGGAATATTCTTTAATATTTAAAGTACGTGCTTTCATGTAAGTCGAGGTAATTGTACCTCTGATAAAATTAACTTAAAATATTGGGATATAGGTCTGTGCATTTCTTAAGATTCCATTTGTGAAACGAGGACATTGATAGAAGAAACAGATGTCATATTTAGAGAAACTTCTAGAATTCCATTTATTTTTAAGTTCGTATTATTTTAAATGCAATAAAAACATTCAAAATGTAAAATAGACACACAATTCTTTTCCTTTGAAAGCTATGCCTCCCAGAAAAGTAACTCTTTTGAAATAAAACCTCGAGACTAGCTGGGAGCAACATTAAGGGCAATTTTCAATAACAAGTTTTTCCTCCATTTACTTCATCATCAGTACAAAACAAGATTTTTTAAATTTTTGTTTCATTTACCGGGTTTAAAATAAGGAGAAGGGTCAAAGCTGCTGATAATTATTCAGTCATATCAGGCTTCACAGATAATAGTTTTCTGCTGAAATACAGATCAAGATCACTTTTTCCAAAACCTGGCTATCACCTGGGGAAGCTTTGTAAAACTCTGAATTCCTGGGCCCCAGGATCTTCATTTTGAAATCTCCCTGATTTCAGTGCAGCTGGTCTAGCACCACTGTTTAGTTTATCAGCATTCGGGAGCCGCCGGCATAAGTGAATGCTGGGATTTCATCAGTACTAGATGGTAACGCAGAGTTTAAATGGCTAGACTTTTACTAAGCAATAACATTTCTGTCTTCATCCTTCTTACCAGGGTGTTCTCACTGGGTTTTCATCCCCGCCATGCTACAAGGAAAAGTTTGTTCTTAGCCTGTTATTGCTGTTAAGTGTTTTAGGACAAAAACTACATTATCATGACTTCTCCATAGCAGAATTACTGTCTCGTAGTTCCCTGTGCTATCATTTCATGGCCAGAATTTTCTGAATGTGCTATTAGCACGGATCCCATCAAAGTTTCAGATTCTAGAAGTGAAAATCAGGTGGCGAGCCCCTTTTCTCTGTATTAGGAGGGTTTGCATGTGGGAGAGAGGAGTTTTATCCGAAGCCGATGGCTAAAGTTTGGAATTGCGGATTCCTCTGGAGTATTCACAGTATCTGAATTCCTTTACTAGTCCCACAAAAGCTGCACACTGCCAACTTTTCTGACTGTAGAGCTCTAAATTAAGGCCAGTTCCTTTGCTCATCCCACAAACCCTTTCATGTTTCCTAACCGCAGCCTGAGAGAGGCGCCTTGGTTTCAACAGCAGCAGACCAGCATATGTTTACTTAATTCCTAAGACATGATGACAGCGGTCTCGGTGCCACTAAAAGCTTTTCTCTCTCGTATTTTCGGTCGAAGCTGATTTCCAGGCTCTCCTTGCATGTCACGTGTGTTTTGCAGTGCCTTCAGTGCTGCCCAAGAAGAGCAATGGAAGTTAAAGGAGCAGCAGCTGCAAGTACAGATCGCTCAACTCGAGACTGCCTTAAAATCTGACCTAACAGACAAAACTGAAATCCTTGACAGATTCAAAACCGAAAGAGGTACATTCAAAACGGCTACTGACTTATTCATTTCAGACATCTGCGTTACTCGTTGCTATTCACTGACCCAGTCAGCACTGATGTGGCGCCTACTGTTTTGCCAGGCACCTTGCTCCATGCGGGGGGCACAGCTCGTATGAACAGCCGCCCACTTGCATGAGCTTACTGGTCGCTCCAGATTTCCATTTACTCAGCCTAGCATGTATGCCAAAGGAGTTATTTCTTCATCAGAGATACTTTTATTCAGATTGCCTTTCATTTTGTTGTTGTTGTCGCTGCTTTCCTAAATGTCCAGCCTTTCTGTATTCGGCAGTCAACAAGCATTCGTGGAGCCGCCAGTATGTGCTAGACACTGTTCGAAGTTCTGGGGGATACAGCAATGACTAAAGCAAAGGCCTTGCCCTCATGCAACGTAAATTCAATAGGGAGAAACTGACAATAATTAAATAAATATGTGACGTGTCAGGTGGCAACAAGTGCGGTGGGAATAAACACAAAGCAGGGTAAGAGGACAGAGGAGCAGAAGTAGTCGCTTGCCGGTTTTGATAGGTCGAACAGGGAAGATCTCTGTGGTAACGAGAATGTCTAAATCTGTTCTGTGACAGTGAACTTAAACACCAGGAAGACTTGCCGAGATGTCCCTGCTAAAATAATAATCATCAGTAAGTTTCATGTACGAGTCCCAGGTCTCACCCTTCTCATCTCTTGGAAACAAAAGAATTATAATTAAAGTAGCTCTCTGATTTGCTAGATTATACACACAAATGCACAACAGGGGAATTGAATTTTTTTGTTTCAAGCATTGTATCTGTTGCTCATCTACTACATAAACCAAGTAATGTGATAATAAGATCGCTTCTTTTGAACATTTGCAGTTCTTTTGCACAGGAGCATTTCAAAGTTTAATGCAGGCACAGTTAAAAAATAAAAATTACATATTTAATCAGTACTCTATATATTGATTTAGATCACAGTGCCCTATTTTATTAACGATAAGAGAGGGGTTTTTTCCCCCATTTTGACATCTCTGAAATTAGGATGCATCTTATAAGTGATAACATTTTAAAATTATGGTCTGACCTTTTTTAAATATTTAAGTCTGAAATCAGAACACTTCTCGTAATCACTGTAGTCTTAATTTCAGTGAAACCAACGTGCAGTATTTACTTACCACGTGGTTGAATTTTGTGAAAAATTATTTATGAATTTTTCTTGGGAATATTGTGAGTAGAATATGATGGTGATGTGATTTGTGACTGGGTGGGTATTTAAAGATTTTGATGTCAAAGATAAATAGTTCCTGACTTTCGTGTGATACTTAACAGAGGACTTTTGTTTAGTAGTTGCTCAGTAAATCCTTGTTGACTGAAGGAAGCAGAAGCACTCAATGTTCCCTCTCGTTTCCAAAGACAAATGTAAACTTGCTCATGCTTTTTTTTTTTTTAAGATTTTATTTATTTATTTAACAGAGAGAGAGAGAGAGAGAGATCACAAGTAGGAAGAGAGGCAGAGAGAGTGGGGGAAGCAGGCTTCCCGCCGAGCAGAGAGCCTGACTCGAGGCTTGATCCCAGGACCCTGAGATCATGACCTGAGCTGAAGGCAGAGGCTTTAACCCACTGAGCCACCCAGGCACCCCTAACCTGCTCATTCTTAAAGAAAGAGAAATGGAAAAAAAAAAAAAAACTGTCTTATTTCTGTGCTTTCTGTATTTCCCTAAATATTAAAAATTCTAAAACTCTTTATATATATCTGAATCGGTCTCTGGAAAGAAACTCTTAAGGGGATAGATTCTTGGTGGTCTTTTTTTTTTTTTTAAACCAATCTATTGTTGAATTAATTCCAAAGGTTCTTTTAAATGATTAAAACTACAGTTGCTATGTTATTTTAATCCACCATTAGCCCATTCCTCGTCTTTTTTTTTAATAGTTTTTATGTCTTCTTAGGATTTTTTGAATGATTAAAAATAATTCATGTATAACCATTAAAAAAAGTATAGTTAACTAAAGGAAAAAAACATTCTAAAAGTCCCTCGATCACACAACCACA
Organism: Procyon lotor; assembly: GCA_028646535.1. NCBI lineage: Eukaryota > Metazoa > Chordata > Mammalia > Carnivora > Procyonidae > Procyon > Procyon lotor. The sequence continues at coordinate 24,459,196 of CM053620.1, forward strand.
AGATAATCACTATTAGTATTCTTACGTGTGTCCTTCCAGAGTTGTTTTTGTATGCATAGATAGTTTTATAGTGTGCTTTTTAATTTACTCTATTATGAAATCATTCCTTGAGTATAAATGTAAATCCACATCATCATCATTTATAATGGCTGTCATAGTTTTCCATGTGAGGATGTATTAAAGATTGCTTAACAGTCTTCTGTGGATGAATTTTTAAATAGCTTCCATTTTTTTTAAGTATCATAAACATCTTTCTACACAGATCTTTACACACTTATTCATTTGTCTTCTTAAGAAAAATTGCTAGAACTGAATCTTTTTAATACAATTGTTATTTTAGTTATTTTGCTTGACTCCCTGAAATTTATAGATCTAATGATTTAGGCTTGGGGTTTTTTGTGAAAATGTTACAATAGATTGTAAGAAAAATTTTACAGCCTCGAACCATTTTTTTCCAGGGAAATACTAAACAAAAGTAAAATTGAAATTATATAGGGAAGTCTTTTAAAATTTAGGAAGTTCCTTTTTGTATTTCAGATTTAGAAATTGTTTCATTTTACTTTGAAGTCTCTTCACACATTTACCTTTTCATGTATCAAGTGTTCTTCGCCAGAAGATGTTTCCCCGGGTTCTTAGAGTCATTCATCTAACTGGCAAATTATTTTTAGAGAATACTCACCTCTTTATTCAAGGTACAAATTAGTTTCAGATTGTGTGAATATGTGGGGGAAGGATATGTAAATGCAGTTTGCATTTGCTTAATGCTTAAATTAACTGCATGTGTTTAAAGGCCCTGCTTTTGAAAGTTCCTTTCTATCTTTAGCTGAAATGCATAATTCAGCATAATGCATAGGGTTATATTGATCACAGCTGAAGATATTAGCACAAAGGAGCTCTGAAAATTGTTTAGTTGAATTGTTCTCTGCACTCTGCTTATTAATGGTGTGCTTGAAGAACATAATTTTAAAAGAGTAAAATGTTATCTCATTTGAATAAAATGCTGTTTAGCTTAACCTGCTTTTTGTCAAATCATAAGGTAAGGAGGTTATTTTTCATCTTGTACAGGATGCTTTGATTTTTCATATTATAATTCAGCAAGTCTATCTCTTCTTTGAACTACAGCATCTCCGTGCTTTTAAAAGATTCAGGAAAATCTTTAAAAAAAAAAAAAAAAAAAGATAAAAGATTCAGGAGTTCTATCCCCAATAAACAGTTTGAGAAAGGAAAAATGTTGTGGATAATTCTACATAAAATTTAGTAGAGAGAAAGGTACTGGCATTCAGTAATGTCTTCTTCCACTAATGAGTTATTTTCCCACTAATAACATCCTAGTTTCAAAAAGATCACTGAAATGGGGACAATGTTGTGGAAACGGAAACCAGCAAAGGAAGAAACATTTGAATAAGTTTATTTATACCTACTAGCATATCATTCTTAGGACCCTACTCTGAAATATTGAAAGAATGGAAAAACTAGAGCACAAAACTAGAAGTCAAAATATATTCTGGATGAAGGTGGAGTAGTCATTCTCTTTACCCTTTACTTCTTTCTCACGACCCGTAACACTTCTTGCAGGCCAGAGAAGGAAATTATACCATTCTCAAGACCTTTGGTTTTACATTTTTTTTACTGTATTTACCTTCTTTCTGCTACCTAACCATTCCTATCTAGATTTTTTAACCTAATAAACATAAGATAAAGCGTTCTGCCTTCTTATTCTACTCCATAACTGAAAAAGTTGTTTATCTCCTCTATGAAATCTTATTTATTATTTATCCTGATTTTTAATTTAAAGACAAGTATTTGACCTTACCTTCAAAATTTCCAAATACAGTTTACATTTGGAAACTCTCTCATTTAGGTCACTGAGTATTAGCAATTTATACTCTAGTATAACCTTTTAATCGTTCATCAATAAGATAAAAAATGTTTATGTATTTGATAGTAAAATGTCTCTGCATACCTTAGAGTCACATTTTTTTTCCTTTTTAGTTTGCCAGGAAATATATGACATTAAAAATATCCAAATTTAGTCCCTTGCTTCTTAATTGTGTAATTTACGATTTTCACTTTCATGTAGCGTTTATAGCTTGGGAACACAAAGCATTAGAAAAGTCAGAAATGTATTTTTGTATAAAATGCATTCAGTGTGCAAATGTATTCATGTAAGGAATTCTTGGCAAATGTGTTGGCTTGCTTTAAGAAATGGGAACAAGAATGTACAACTTGAATTGAGAACTTTTGATAAACACAAATCTTTGAAAATAGAATAAGATTAGTGGATACACTTTGGATGACATGGTTTAGAGTTAGTCTACAGGGAGCCAAAAAATGATACCTGACCCCCTCAATGAACTCTGTTGAAGAGGACGCTTAGGAACATGAGACTGAAGAATAAATTTGTTAGCTAGCTCTTTTTTTTTTTTTAAGTTAAGCGTGTGTTTAATGCAGGGAGCAAAAATTTAGTCTCTTTATGGATTTACTGTCTTCTGTAACTCTACCCTGTGCTCCTGCTTTGGGTTCAGGCGAATGAGTGCCTGGGCGAACATAACCTCTCTCTACTCCTTGACGAGAGATCTGAGTCTATGTGCTACCAATCAACAGCACGAAATCAATGAATAAAGAGCACACATGAATTATTACTGATGCTAACACGCACTGGCTGAGAATCCATTTCTCCTATCCTAACAGATTTGTTCAAAGTGTGGTTGATTAAAATGATCGGTTTAGTCATTACCAGAGAAATTATGTTGTTTTAATAAAAATTCGGAAAAGAAAACTTGAAGTCAGTTGAAACACTAAAAGGCAAAAAAATATTTTTTTGCATGCCTTTCAGGACCCTTAATAAGTAAGTAAAAATCATAGATTTAGAAACGTATTTTCTTAGGTATTTAGATAGAATGTTCCTTTGAAGTCCCAGAGGCCACAATTTCCTTATATTAATACTGTGAACTTAAGTCTTCAGTTTTTGATAAGCAACCAGATCATATGGTAGACACATGATAGTGTTCGTTTGTTCCTCATTCCCTCGCTGCCTTTGTCTAGGTGCTAGCACAATTTCCTCTCTGACCAGAGCAATGCTAGTTTGAGCTTGGTGTGTATCAGGAATTAAATTAATTTTAAATGCATTCTTATGCCCCATGCTCTCTTACCTTTCTAATTGTGTCAACTTTATTCTTAAGACCAAAATGAGAAACTCAGTCAAGAAAACAGAGAACTACAGTTACAATATCTGGAACAAAAGCAACAACTCGATGACCTTAAACACCACCTGAAGTCTTACAACCAGGTGAACTATGTTCTTATTTAGGAAATAAATGTCAAATTTTTATCTCCATATTTTTTGCTCGTAGGACTATCCTACAAAGCAAAAGAGTACAAATGTATTACTTAGTTTCTTTTCTTTTTTTTTTTTTTTATTAGTTTCTTAATTCATGATTATTAGGCAGCTTATATTTCAGGGGGAGATTCTGAATAGTTGGAATGTCTCTTATACTCAGTTTCTTGGTTCATGGTATCAGGCAGCTTATGCTCCGTGAGGATCATCTGCATAGTTGGAATGTCTCTTGTATTTTCCATTAATATCTCATTGTGAGCTCTTACTTACTCTGTCTTTTGCAGGAGAATGATATTAATGCTGATGAATTGAGTGAAGCTCTCCTGCTTATAAAGGTAACTTTTTGAACTTCACCATGAATTTCATGTCTACATATAACTGTTTCAGCATAATGATGACCCTTGTCTGTAACCCTTATCCTTGGAGAATGAATTATTCAGGAAAATGGTCAGGTGACATTTAGTTACAGCATATACATATTTCATAATGACATCAAAGTTACATTAAAATAGACCTCAGAAAACTCTTACTTAAAGCACTTTCTCCAACTGTAACAAACATTTCACTTTTACACGCCTCACCATAAAACTAACCAATAATTTTCTGTCCTAAGAGACCTTGGTACACCCTATTATCTTAAATAAAATATTGAATTGTAAATGCTACCAGAAGATATTTTTCAGTTCTAGGATATTTTGTTATTTATAAGAAGACAGGAGAAGATACATTTCTTTCCCTTTAGATCAACAGTGTAGCTTTTAATCAGTTGAAGAAATGGAAATAAATGTACCTGATTCTTCTTTATGTCATGAAGTAATAAACTGTTTTTTGAATTCTCTGTAATTGTTCCAAATGTCTATCTAAATATATTTTCTGTATCAGGATAGTTTTATTCCTGATGGAAAATGGAAATATATCTGTTTTCAATTAATGATTGTTCCTTGCTATATCTGTATTAATTCACATGATTACTTTTTAGAAACTCTTATTTCAGTAATAAAACATGTTTTCCTTTTAGGCTCAAAAATCACAAAAAAATGGAGACCTTTCCTTTTTAGAGAAAGTAGACAATAAAACTAACAAAGATCTAGAACGCTCCATGAGAGAGCTACAAGCAACTCATGCAGAAACAGTGCAAGAACTTGAAAAGACGCGAAACATGCTAATTATGCAACACAAAATTAATAAAGATTATCAGGTAATGTGCTGCACAAAGACAGGAGAATAGGTTTCCTGTGATATTCTACTGATGATTTACTTTTCAGAGCAGTATTATGTATTATCATCTGTTATCATCTCTTATCATGTATTACCACATGCCTGGAATTTGGCCTTGTAGCTGGGTGCTTAGAGTAAATAGTCTAAAAACAAATAATTTTTTTTAAAGGCTCTGCTTTTTTAGAGCAGAAACAGCAGCCACGAATTCACCTGTGCTGGCATTAGCACCTTCTGCAAATGCGTTATAGCTATCCTGCCACAACCACATCTTATTTGGCCTCTAACAAACAGGAAAGTCACCTCCACGAGAAGGCATCTGGAGTCTTGTTAATCTTGTTTCTGATTTGTGAACAATTGCCAAGCATAATTCTCTAACCTGTAAGCTATTTGAGGTCAGAAAATCATGGTTTACAGCTCCTGATATCCCCAAGATCTAGGAAATGCTTGACTCAGAGTTGCTTTAAAAAATGAAAATGGAACTAATCCTAAGTATTGAAATTTGTTGTCTATTTTTTAGATGGAAGTTGAAGCAGTGACCCAGAAGATGGAAAATTTGCAGCAAGATTATGAACTCAAAGTGGAACAATATGTTCATCTCCTTGATAGCAGAGCTGCACGCATTCAGAAACTAGAAGGTACAATTCTTTGTCCGCAGTACCTAGATGAATGGATTTTACAGTAGTTGAAAATGTCATCCAAATTTTACACTCACAATTTCCTTTTGCTCTGTTTTTTTCTAACTCAACGCTGTCATGAGAATTTACCAGAAAGGTAGTTTTTATCTGATTCTTTTCTACTGAAGAATTTTTAGTAATTTACTGTTGCTTTCCAGATTGAATGTTGCGGGCAAAATTTCAGAGAACTTTGTGGAGTACCACAGAACTAACTTCACCACCCCATTCCTCATTTCCCTTCTAAGCAAGCTGTGTATCTCATCCAAACAGGTCTGCTTGCTCCTTGTCGGATTCACCTTTCTCAGTCCTGCCACTGTACCTTTGCTCCCCCGGGGCCTCCTTTATATCCAGCATACACCCTTTTTATCCAGCTTTGAGATCTAACCAAATGCAATGCACGCCTCTGCCAGGAAGCTGGCTACGATCACTCCTCGCCATTCCTCTACTTGAAATGTCCTTGCAGTGGTTTCCAGACTTGAGCAAGTATGAAAGTCACATGAGGAACTTGTTTCAAATGTAGCTTCCTAGGCCCTACCCCTAGAGATCAGGGAGTCCAGGATTCCGTATATTTAGAAATAACTCCAAGTGATTCGGATGCAGCTGCAAGACTATTTTGAAAAACACTACCTCACTACTTCCCATTTTTCCTCTTATGTACTCAAAAAATATGTGTGGGGATTATATTAAATAAGTGTTCTTCACTGCTCGAGTTTTGCATATTCGCTGTGACTGCAATATAAATTCTATGAGGCTAAGTACTTAGTTTCTCTTTCATGTCCCCTGCCATACAATGTTTAATTCAGATGATTGATGCCAGCAGTAATTTTACACTCTAGAAAATTGCTGAGGATCCCAAAGGCCTCTTGCTTATTTAGGTTCTACTTATCATATTAAGAATTAAAAGAGAAAATTTGAAAATATTTATTTTATGTCATGCTAACATAATAATAAACCATTACATGTTAACATTAATTACAATATTTATTTTTTAAAAGCTGTATTTTCCATACAAAAAATATGTGATAACTATGTATGTGAACTATTCTGTGAATAACTTCTCCATAGTGAGAAGAGTGACGTTGTTTTAAACAGTTTTACATTTTTTTAATTGTTTGACACTTTTGCAAACTTTTTGGTGTATACCTTAATAGAAAACAGTTGGGTTTTTAGACCTGCTTCTGCATTCAGTCTGTTATGATATCACACATTATGTAGTCTGGGGAACTCCATTAAACACTCGTGAGAGAATAAGAATGAAAAAGGCAAGTGGCATGTCAGGATTATTTTAAAAATAGCTTTGACCTCACAAACCTTCCGAGCAGTTTCAGGGACCTTCAGGGTTCCCAAAGCACCACTTTAAGAACCACTGCTCTAAGTAGAAGGGTTCAATAAATATTTTTATCTGCCTGAACAGGGTTTTCCAAAAGTCAAAGAGCAGTATATGCCTTTTATTTCAAGTAGTACTCAATAAAAATTTGCTTGCTAGAATTTTCCTGAATAACAAGGAGGTCACATAGTTTAGGATTTTCATTCCTTTTAGTCTTAATAAATCTTCACCAATAAATTTCATCTATCCCCTAAATTCATTGATTCATTCCTTAGACATGCTCAGGCTCTTAATGCATCCTAAGCAATGTGCTAGGGAGGGAGAATCCAAATAGGAAAAAAAGGAAAAAACTCAGTTACCACCTTCAAGGAACTCAAAAGATGGAGCACATAGGATAAGGGCACCTGGGTGGCTCAGTTGGTTAAGCATCTGACTTTGGCTTGGGTCATGATCTCATCAGGTCCTGGAATTGCCCTGCATTGTTGTGTCTGCCCCCCACTGTTGTGTCTGCCCCCCACCCCACCAGGTTCCACACTCAGCGGGAATTCTGCTTCTCCTCCCTCTCCCTCTTGCTCCTTCCCCACTCATGCTTGTACACGTTCTGTCACTCTCAAATATGTAAGTGAAATATTTTATTAAAAGAAAGATGGGCGCCTGAGTGGCTCAGTGGGTTAAAGCCTCTGCCTTCAGCTCAGGTCATGATCTCAGTATCCTGGGATCGAGCCCCGCATCAGACTCTCTGCTCATCGGGAAGCCTGCTTCCCCTGCTCTCTCTTTCTGCCTCTCTGCCTACTTGTGATCTCTCTCCTCTCTGTCAAATAAATAAATAAAAGCTTTAAAAAAAAAAAGAAAAGAAAAGAAAGATAGAGCACATAAATAGGTATACTTGACCATGAAGAGTGTGAAGGTAGGAAAATGCAGACGATACCAAGGAAACATTGAGGCGAGAATGCCTCTTTAAACCTAAAGATTCAGGGAAGATTCTAAAGTCAGTTTGGAATCTTTAAAGATGACAGAATTCACCACTAAGTAAAAGCAATGAAAGGCATTCCAGACAAAAGAGGATGCAGGTTAAAATGCCCTAAATGTGAAGCACTGCCTTTCATTTGCAAAACTGCATGCAGATCCATCTCATTGGAACTCGTAGTTAGTAAAGGGGGAGAATCTCCCCAGGTAAGGCAGAGAAGAGCCAGATCATGAAGGCCCTGTTTGCCACCTTGAAGAGTTTGAAACTTAATAACCTAGAAGACCACTAAGCAATTTTTAAGGTAGGCAGTAATATACCCAGAACTGCATTTTGGAGGTTATGCTATAGTTATTAGAAAGAATAAGATATGAAGGAGGGAAGCACTTTGGGTTCCATAATAATCTGGGTATTAAACACTGGGAATGTAGGTAAGGTAGCATTAGTGGACAGAAAATGGACAGGGACAAACTTGGAAAGACTTAGGAGACAGTTTTGAATAGTAGTGACCCTATGGATGTGGGAATATTTAAGAGAAAGAGAAACTAAACCAATTCTGTGGCAATAGGCTTAGGCACCTGGTTGAATGCTAACACCAGCACTTGAGATTTAGAGTACAGAAATAACTGGAGAGAATACTCTCCGCTGGCTCTGTTCTATTTTGGATATATTGAGTTTGATGCAGCTAGGGGATATCTAGACAGAGGGCCCAGCAAGCTGTGAGATGTATGGATCTGGAGTTCAGGAAATAAATCTGAAATAAAAATAGAAAAAGGAGGGGCACCTGAGTGGCTCAGTCGTTAAGCGCCTGCCTTCAGCTCAGGTCATGATCCCAGGGTCCTGGGATGGAGCCCCACATCGCATCGGGCTCCCTGCTCTGCGGGAAGCCTGCTTTCTCCCGCTACCATTCCCTCTGCTTGTGTTCCCTCTCTCGCTGTACTCTCTCGCTATGTTTCTCTCTGTCAAATAAATTAAAAAAAAAAAAAAGAATAGAAAAAGGAGAGTCCCTAGCAAACTATGAGAAAAAGAGAAACCTCTTTAAAAAACAAGAGAGGTAGAAGGAAAAAAAAGTAGGACAGACGTTCACAAAAGGGAAAGTGACCATCGATGTCAAGGAAGCAAAGAAATCAATGATATAAGAACCAAAGTCTATTCCATCTAGCAATTAATTTGTTACTGGTAACCTTTTCTGGAGCAGTTTCATGAGAAAAGTAAGGCAGATACTCTTTGTAGGAGGTCTGTTAGATGAAGAGTTTTAGACACAAGAATACATTACTTTTTCCAGAACTTTGGATGTAACATGAGGATGAAATGTGTATTTAAAAAGAGATATATCTGTTTAAAAAGCAGCTTTATGGAAGTACAGTTAACATACTTTAAACTGCCCATATTTGAGGCATACGGCTTGCTGAGTGTGGGCCCATGGCTACACTGTGAAACCATCACCACAATCAAGGCAATAAACATATCCATCACCCCAAAAGTAGAAAAGTAGATACTTTAGTAAGCTGAAGGGAAAGAGCCAGTGGAAAGAGAAACTGACTTTAAAGGAGAGAATATAATAAAGCAGAAACAGCGGAATATGGAGAATCCAAATATTTACCTCAGCTGTTCGTTCAAAGCCTTTTTTTCTTTTTTCTTTTTCCTTTCCCCCGGTACAGGCTGTATTATAACTTGAGTTGTAATTTTCTTGTTAATAAGTGGTGTCAAAACAAAGGATGAATTTATGTAGACTACAATATTACTCACGGAAAAACCATGTAGTCATAGAATTTAAGATTGAGGCTTCCCCAAAGCACTCAGACTCCATACCACGTCAAAAGCCAGTTTGTATCTTCATATGTCAATATTTAAAAATATCTAAACTGTGTGCCTTCTCTTGCAGCTCAATTAAAGGATATTGCCTATGGCACCAAGCAGTATAAATTTAAACCAGAAATCACCCCAGATGACTCCGTTGATGAATTTGATGAAACTATTCACTTAGAACGAGGCGAAAACCTATTTGAAATCCATATCAACAAAGTAACCTTTTCTTCTGAAGTTGTCCAGGCGTCTGGAGATAAAGAGCCTGTCACTTTCTGTACCTATGCTTTCTATGATTTTGAGCTACAAACGAGTCCCATCGTGCAAGGCCTCCACCCAGAATACAACTTCACTTCGCAGTATCTCGTTCATGTTAATGACTTATTTTTACAATATATTCAGAAGAGTACTATCACTCTTGAGGTTCACCAAGCTTACAGCACAGATTATGAAACAATTGCAGCCGGTCAGTTGAGATTCCATGAAATTCTAGAAAAAAGCGGTCGAATATTTTGCACCGCAAGTTTGGTTGGTAAGTACAACCTTATAAGCTTTGGATGTTGGAATCGCTAATCTGGTTTACATATTAATATGGTTTTTGACATTACTGCCTTCTCCTAGGGATTCAGGATGCCTTGAGAGTAGAACAGTGTCCTCTAACTGATCTGCCCACAGTTGATTGGACTATCCTAAATGTCATGGGTGATGTCAGGGCAATGGCCATTAATTTTTTAAAATTTTATAAGTGCAAATATTTATTACCATATTGATACCCTTTTTTGAACAAACATTAACTGTAGTACATTCATCAAATATTTTTCAAGAGCTTATGTTACCACTGTTAGTAGGCATTGGAAATACAGTGCTAAATAAGACAGGGCCCCTGCCATCATGTAGCCTACCTTCTAGAGGGGAAGACAGTGCATAAAACAAATATATATCTCATCAAATGCAGAAAAATGAACAGGCTGACAGGAGATATCGTAGGTTGCTAATTCAGATGAGAACTTCTGTGGTGGTTGTCATTGATATAGACCTGAGTAAAGATCCATGACAGGATCCAGGGGAAAAGGTAACAGCATGTAGTACCAAGGTGGAGGGACAAACATGACATGGTGGAGGAACAACAAGAAGTCCAGTGGCTAAAGCAGAAAAGTGATTAAAGCAATAGAAGATTGACTGCACAAAGTCAGTCAGTCCGAGAAAGGGAAATACCATATGATTTCACTCATATGTGGAATTTAAGAAACAAAACAAATGAGCAAAGGGTAAAAAGGGGGGGATGGCAAACCAAGAAACAGACTCTTAACTCTAGAGAACGAACTGCTGGTTACCATAAGAGGGGTGGGTGGGGGATGGGGAAACAGGTGACGGATTAAGGAGGCCACTTGTCGTGATGAGCCCCGGGTGATGTATGGAAGTGTTGAATCACTAAATCACTAAATTTTTTCTGAAACTAATATTACACTATACTAATATTACACTGAAACTAATATTAACTGAAATTTAAGTGAAGACTTTTAAAGAAAAGAAAAGAAAAGAAAACATTGATAAAAAACATCAACAATTACAACAACAACAAAAAAAAACAGTGGAAGGATCAGATCATGCTCTAGAAACTTGTTTAAGTAATGGTGAGGCAAATGGATTTTTTTTCTCCGAGTGATGAAAGTCATTGGCGTTTTGAGGAGGGAAGTGACACGATCACACATAGGTTTTAGAAAAATCACCCTGGGTGCTGGGGGAAGAATAGTCTGTTGGGGGCCTAGAGGGAAAATTAGGACCATTATCAGGCTATTGCATTAATCTGTGGAAAGATGATGATGATGACTTGGATTAAGATGGTTATGAGAAGAGTGACAAGAAGTGGTTATTTTTAGTTTATGTTTGATTAACTTTAAGACTTGCTTATCAATCGCATGGAGAGTAATGAAGGAAATGGAGGAGACAAGAATTTCTGGCATGCACAACAAGGAGAATCATGAGCCCATTTATTGAAATAGGCCTGGGCAAGGAACAAATCTGAGGAAGAAAATCAAGAATTTTGTTTGAACAAGTTAAGAATGGCTGCCTATTGGATAGCCAAGTGGAGATGGCACATGGGCAGTTGGGACACACTAGCCCTAGCCCGAAGATCAGGGATAAACATGTGAAAGGGGGAGTCATTATCATATGGAATATATTTTAAGCCTTTGGCCTAGATAGTATCACATAGAGAGTGAATGTACACAAAGCAGAGAAAGTGGCCAAGGACTGAGCCTTGGAAAACCACACAACTTAGAGTTCCAGAAGAAGAAGAGACACCAGCAAAGGAAACTAAAGAGGAATGAGGATATATAGGGCAAACCTCGTGCAAGCATGAATTACATCCGGCATATATTTGGCATGGCTATAGCATTTGTCTCTGTACTTGTGGCACAGTGGAGAAGTGGGAAGGTGCCAAAGACTTCTTGAAAGTTGAATTATAATGTGGAATTCCATATTAATAATTTTGAGATTTTTATATTGTATGTGTCAGTCTACATTGAGTACAACTTGTTAAAAACAAGCTATTATAGCATCAAAAAGAATCTGCAGAGTATTTAATACAGTGTTTAGGGGTTTTTTATATTTTAGAAGGGTTGCAATAGTATAAATTGGAATATCTCAAACATAATTAGAAATAGCTCTTTAATAATACTTAACATACAATGAAACTCATACTTGCACAAGTAACTTTATTTTCTTCAGCTCTGTTCTTTGCCAATCACACATCATTTGTGCAAGTCATATATTATTTTACTCAGTATAAAATTTTAACAATGAGTTATGCATTGGTTTGTAGGGACTAAAGGAGATATCCCAAATTTTGGCACAGTGGAATACTGGTTCAGATTACGGATTCCCATGGATCAAGCAATTCGACTTTATCGAGAACGAGCAAAGGCTTTGGGATATATAACTTCAAATTATAAGGGGCCAGAGCAAATGCAATGGGTGAGCTGGTTGGACTTTAAGACATTTTTATGATACAGAAATTTTATAATATGCCTTTTTATGTCATGCTTTAAACCAAAATCATTTTCTTTCACAGCCATCAAGTGACCTTTTTAACTTTTTATTTTGGAATAATTATAGATTTACAGGAAGTACAAAACCAGTACAGAGAAGTTCTATGTACCCTTCACCAAACTTCTCTCAATTGTAACATACTACATAACTACAGTACATTTTCAAAACCAGGAAATTGACATTGGTACAATACCATTAACTAGATTACAGACCTTATTCGTATTTTATCAGTTTTTATATGCACTCGTGTGTGTGTGTGTGTGTGTGTGTAGTATTCTGTGCAGTTTTATCATGTGTATATACTCATGTAACTACCACCACAAGCAGGATCCAGAATTATTCCTTCACCACAAAGGAACTCCCTTGCACTACCCAGGGTACTTTTGAAAAATAGAATTGCAATACCCTGAATTGGAAGTTTAAGAACAATTCCTCAGAGCAGCATTTCCCAAACTGTGTTTCATGGAGTCTTAATGGCCATACTTCCAAAAGAATTCCATGATCCAATGAATGCAGAAAGCACTAAAGTGAGCAAAGTGAAATAGAGTCCTTGACTTATGTATTACAAGAATTCCAAGAGGAAGGCTTAAAGTATGCACTTGAATTGAGTAACAGAGGGATAAAATATGGCTGAAACATTTTGGAATGTCTGCTCATGTCATAATTATGTTTTTTCGTTTAGACCCCTGTGACTCCCAATCCATGGGGCTAGGCTCAGAGGCTAGATTTATGTCCGGCCGTCCTGTTCACTCCTGCTGTCTACTCAGTTATGACTAATGATTCGGGAGTATCCACCTGACCCCAGTTAAGCCTATCAGATTCTGCTTTCAAGAGAAAGTAAGAATTTCCCTCCTTGGAACATGTAAAAATGGGAGCTGTAGGGCAGCCATTCTCTACCATGTTAACCAGTAAAGGCAAGATTATGGGTCTAGAGAGAAAGAATAATGAGCAAGCATACAAAGAAAAATGGACACTAGATTGAGTATAAATTCTGGCAGTTTTCCAGTCCTCTTACCTTCCTAAGGCCCACTCACATTTCTGCTATCCAATTCTATGAAATAACCATATGGACTTACATTAAAGTCTCTTTTTGTTGTATTTGCTAGATGGAATTAGTTTCTATAATTTCATTGATTCCCGAACTTATAAAAGAATGACACCTGTTTCCCAGAGATCATTTTTCTGGACTAGTATTCTTCAGAACATACATTGGGAAAGGCTGTAATGGAAAAGAGAACTAAAAATAGGCCAGGTTATTTATTTAGTTTTGTAGTTTCATTGTTTTTAGACTCCCATTTTCTGACTTGGGTGAGTCATTTGTTGGAATTCCAGCTTTTGTGGGTAGATTTGGAGTGAGAAGGAGAGGGAGTACTTTTTAAATCATTCTGCTCGGCATTCTAGAGCTGAATACAAACCAGCCCTGGGACAGCAGCCCTGGGATTCCCTTCTAAGGCTTCTCCTCACCACACCACCAGATGTCTCTACTGAGGACATTATGAGTTTGGTTCTGTTTTGCCTTATCCAGTAAACTTGACTGGAGTCAGAGGTTCCAGATTCAGAAATGCAGCAAAAGAAGAGCCCCTTTGTGGAAAGCAGAGACTGCTCCAAAGCTAGACTCAGCAAGGCCCTGAAACACTAACATTTCTTTATCCTAGGTCATCAGCTATGGTGGGCTTAACAATTGGTGCAATTGTTTGTTAAAATACTTAAGTGCTGGCTACCTGGACAATAGTTTCGTAAGGGGCCGTGGGGTATCTTCCAGCTCTGCCTAATAATTCCTTTCACTCATCTTTCTTCTGAAATGGCCTCCCAATCCTAACTTTTTATGTCCTCTGATGTTTATCTCTGATTCTGTTCTTTGTTCTTATAGCAGTTGAACTTCAGTCAGTATACTGGCTAATCCTAGGCTCCTATATCTGCTTCCCCAGATACCATTGGTTGAAGAGGAAAACCAACCCAAATATAATGAAGTAACTTCTCTGGGTGGGCTCCCATCAAATTTACTGGATTCTTACATAAGAGTGAGATATGATCACAATAGCTAGAGTGCTTGAAAAATTAGCTCTCAATAAAATTGTGAACTAGAGGACATGTCTTTGGACCCATCTGTTCACATTACTCGTTAGTTATTAAATAGAATTAAAGAATAACAGTTCTTGGTTTTGTTTTCTTTTAACAACAGTCTCTACATGTAAGCGCAGTCATCTGTATTTATTGCTGATAGCTTAAGAGCCCCTGTTCACACATGTTCTAGGGAATATTAGTTTTGACTATGAATCAGGTCGTTTACTGAGAAATTCACTATATGGTGTAAATATGCAGCTTTTTGTTCATTTACAAAAATATTTTGTTTTGGATTTGGCAGCTGCTATTTATCTTTTCATTGTATTATTACTATAATTTAAATATGTATTTTTTTCCAGTCAAGTCAGCAAGCACCCAAAACTTCTCAGCTCAGTTCTACTGATTCCACAGATGGCAACTTAAATGAACTTCATATTACAGTCAGATGTTGCAGCCACTTGAAGTCCCGAGCAAACCACCTACAGCCACACCCATATGTTGTGTACAAGTTTTTTGATTTTGCAGACCACGATACAGCCATCATTCCCAGTAGCAATGATCCACAGTTTGATGATCATATGTGTTTCCCAGTGCCAATGAATATGGATTTGGATCGATACCTTAAGTCAGAGTCTCTGAGTTTTTATGTGTTTGATGATAGTGATACTCAAGAGAATATATATATAGGAAAAGTCAATGTGCCTCTGATTTCGTTAGCACATGACAGATGTATCTCAGGTAAGTGTATTTCTTGAATCTCTGAAATTGTAAAAACAAATCTAAATTATACTTCAGTTGTGGATATAACTAACCTTTCTAATGTTCTCAGATGATCTTAAACATTGGGCCTACAGTTTTTTTTTTCCTAGTTATTTTCTTAGTAGTTGTTCTACAGATTATGATATGTGTCTTACTAGTCTAAAATTAATGCTAACAACTCCATCAGAATATAGAAAGTCTGCCCCAGTATAATTTCATTTCCTCCCCTCTCCTTTGTGCTATTATTATAAACCCAACAATACAGTGTTATAGTTATTGCAGTCTATAACTTTTTGTCTTTTAAAGAAATCAAGAGAAGGGAGAATATCCATAATTGTAGGAGACTTTCACATTAACTTATGTGTTTACCATTTCTGGTATTCCTTTTTTTTCCCCCTCATTTCTGGTATTCTTTATTTCTTCCTATGAATTTGAGTTACTGGCTGGTGTTATTTCCATACTCCAATATAACTCTATTGCCTCTCTCTCCTTTGTGCCACTATGGTAATAATCATTTTTATCTGTAATAAATTCAACAATATAATTTTGCTATTATTGTTTTATGCAATTGTCTTTTAAATCAGTTAAGAGAAGAAATAACGTACTGTGCTTCACAATTATTGTGATTACTTTTATTGACTCTATTCTTTGTGTTGATTTGAGTTAATATCAGGTATCACTTCCTTATAACCTAAAGAACTTCCTTTAATGTAACTCAAGTATGCTGGTAATGAATTCTCTCAATTATTATCTAGGAATGTCTTTTTTTTTGCTTTTATTTTTTGAAAGGTCATCTTGCTGGGTATAATATTCTTAGTCATCAGTTATTTTTTTCTTTTGCACTTTGAGTATATCATAAATTCTGGCATGCTTTGTTTCTAATGAAAAATCAGATGTTAATATTATTATGGTTCCCTTGTACTTGATATTATCTTCAAGATTTTCGTGTGTGTGTGTGTGTGTGTGTGTATGGCTTTAAACAGATTATGATGTGTATGATGTGGATCCCACTGTGCTTACCTACTTAGAATTTGTTGAGCTTTTTTATGTGTAGGGTACTGTTGTGTACCTAATTTGGGGAGTTTTCTATTGTTATTTCTTAAGTTTTTTTCTGCCCTTTCTTCCCTCTTGGACTCCGATTACATGTACATTTTTGTTTAATGGTGTCCTGTAGTTCTCTGAAGATCTATTCATTTTTGTTCATTTTTCTCTCTGCATATTGGATAATCTCTTTTGGTCAGTATTCAAGTTCACTGATTTTTTCTTCTGCCATCTCAAACCTCCTACTGAGACCCTCTACTGATTTTTTTTTTATTTTAGCTATTGTAATTTCAACTCCATAATTTCTTTTTAGTTGCTTCTTTTTTACAAACTTTCTCTATTCTTTTTTATAAATCATTATCATACTTTCCCTTTAATTCTTTAAATATTTTAATTTTTTGAACATATTTATAATAGCTGTTCTGAGAGTTTTGTCTGCTGAGTGTAATAATGAGACACTCAACAAAAGGTGTTTATTGATGGCCTTTTTCCTATGTATGCAGCATACATTCCTGCTTTTCCACAAGCACCATGATTTTTGTTGTTTAAAACTGGACATTTAGGATACTATATTATAGCAGCTGTAGATTTCAACACTCCCCTACCCCACAGGGTGGTTCCCTTATTGTTTCTGCTTGGCAACCTGCCTGAACTAATTCTGTATCTTCCTCTCACTGTTCCCATTGATGTCTCTGCTAAGATTTTATTTATTTAATTTTAAGCTTGAGTCAGCATTGTTTAGTGGTCATTGATTGGTCAAAGGCTGTACTTAAATACCTTATGCTGGTAGGCTTCCCCACTTTGTCTGTGGGTTAGTGTACGAGTTAGGTAATAAGTTTTCAAAGTTCAGGCAGTCTATAATGCTCATGTTCAGCCAGGGAAGTAGCTTATTAGAGTCTCTTCCGACTCTTACTATCATTACTGAGTTTCTGTAGATTCTTATCAGTAAATGTTCTCAATTCGTTGTATACCTTTGTTCAATTTCCAGAGCACTTAAATGGTTGGGTTTTTTTTGTTTTTTTTTTTTATCATTTTGTCCAGTTTTATCATGTTCTTTTTGTAGAAAAGATTTCCTGAGCTCTTCACTCAGCCATTCTAGAAGTCCCACCTGTGCCTGTAATAGAAGTTTATCACCTCCTTATATTCCATCTATATTCTTTTGTTCTAAAGTCTAGAGTTGTCTTGTTTTTCTTTCCCAGCCAGCCATTAAAAAACGTATCAAACACTTGAGGACCAAGTAGAGAATACTACTCCTAAACAAAAGTTATACTTGAAATACAGGTTTGTTTTTTTCAAGTCTGTAATTTTTCATACTAAAAAATTCAGTGCAGGAGCACCTGGGTGGCTCAGTTGGTTAAGCATCTGCCTTTGGCTCAGGTCGTGATCCTGGAGTCCTGGGATCAAGCCCCACATCAGACTCCCTGTTTAGTGGAGAGCCTGCTTCTCCCCCTGCCCCTCACCCCACTCGTACTTACTTGCGTTCTGTCTCTCTCTCTCAAATAAATAAAATCTTAAAAAAAAGAAATTTAGTGCAATGACTAAAATTTGTGACTCTGTATTACAGTTATAGCTAGGTGATACTTTTTATTACCGTTTGGACAGTTTATTTTCTGGACATTTTTTGTTGTGCTACCATTAATTTGGAGTAATTTAACAAATCCTAGTAAAATATATTTTAAATTATGATAAAATTACATGGTAATATGAAGACTTCCTTAGATATATAAATTACTTGAAATTGGTGAAGTTTTAATATATTTTTCTATAGAGACAAGTCTTTTGTGAGAATATTTAAGTCAAAAGGAGGTTGATACTTAGTTATAACCCAGATAATGTCTTAGAGGAAGGCCAAGAATTCTGAATAATCTCTGAATTTAATTTCAGTGAATTAAAATATTTATAAGTTAATTTTCTCACCTTAGAATCAGTATTATCACTGAAGCCTTAATTTCTGAAACCAGTCTGTTTCAGAGATGAACTTATCATAGATTATTTTGTCTTTATTCTCTAAGTGATTTGAGGTGTGAGTAAAAACCAAACTTATTTTTAAAGCTGTGGATAGTTCTCTTTGTTCTTTAATCCTTATGGTAATAAAACTTCACTATAGCATTAATTAAAATTATTTTGTAACTTGACAGGAGTGTTTGAGTTAACAGATGATAAAAAGCATCCTGCAGGAACCATCCATGTTATATTGAAATGGAAATTTGCTTACCTTCCACCAAGTGCATCTATAACAACTAAAGACTTAGGAAATTTTATACGCAAAGAAGAGTCAGAAGTTGTTCAAAGAGTGCCTTCAACATCCTCTGTTAGCACATTAGTTGTGAGTAACAGTGACTTTGAATTTCCTATAGAACCTAAGAAGTACTATTTAAAAAAGAAAGAAAAAAAATAGCTGAAGTCTTATCTAAGTATATGTTCATCATACTCAGTTTGACATATTGATTTATCTTAGGCACCAACACCTAAACCAAGACAGCGTTTAACACCTGTAGATAAGAAAGTGTCTTTTGTGGATATCACACCACAGCAGAGTTCTGTAAGTAGTAAACACTGAAAATACTGATTATTTTTTCTCTCATACCAAATATTTTAAATAAATGATCTAGGTGTAGTATATCCTACCTGATTTCAAAGGGAACTGGTGAATAAAATACTTTTTCCTTTAAATGTTAGCTTCACAATTTGGCACTGTGTATAAATGTTAACTCTTCTTATTCTTTGATCTAAAGCCTCCTTTGACTCCATTTGTAACTCCAGCTACTGCCCTAATCCTCTGCCTCCCTTTGGGGGGAGAAGGGGAGTAACCTCTTCAGAAAGTCCCTTTTATCACCCCGTTTCTTGAACTCAGTCTAGTCAAAATTCATCCTCATTAAAACCACTCTTGCTAAGGTCACAATGACTTTGACTTTGCCAAATCCGGTAGTCAGTTCTCAGTCCCCATCTTTATTTCCCAGTGGCATTCGACACAGCTCAATACTTGCTCCCTCTTCACTTGACGTCTGGGACACCATGCCTTTCTAGTTTCTCTCCAGCTTTACCCGTTAGTCTTCTCCCTGTCCTAAACCAAATCTCTGAATGGAGAGGTGCCTCAGCAGTTTCACCGCAGACCTAGACCTCATCTCACTCTATATCTCCATTCAGAGGTCTTAGCCAATCTCAGAGTTTTAAACATCTAGAGGTAGTCACTCTCATATTTATTAGCCTCAGTCTTGATCTCACTATCAAATTCCAGATTTATTTTCTCCCTGCTTATTGCATATCCACTGGATGTGTAATAGGAATCTAAACTTAGCATGTCAAAAACCAAATGTGACTTCACAGCACGCTTCTAAAATGTTTCTTCCATTGTTCCCCATTCTCAGTGAATAACTAACCATTCACCCAGTTGCATAGTCAGTACATTTTGAAAGCATCCCTTTGCCATTCTCTTTTTCACATCCTATTTCCAGTTCATCCACAAAACCTGTCAGCTATACTTTCAAAACATCCTGTATCCACATCATCTCCACTGTCACCACTCAAGTCACCATCATCTCTTTTGGACTTTAAAAAAAATATTTTCTTAGTAATTGAGGTATAACTCTTAAATAGTTAAAGGACACAAAACTGAAGTACCCAGCTCAATGAATTTTTACGTAGGTACACACCTGTGTAAACACCACCCAGATCAAAATATTTTTTCTTGGGCACCTGGGTGGATTAGTCTATTGTCTGCCTTCAGCTCAGTCATGATCTCATTCCTAGGATTGAGCCCCACATTGGGCTCCCAGCTCAGTGGGGTGTCTGTTTCCCCTTGCCCACTGCCCCTCCCCCCCACTTGTGTGCTGTGTGTGTCTTTCTCTCGTGCTTTCTCTCAAATAAATAAAATCTTTAAAAAATAAAAATACAAAATAAAAAAATATTTTTTCTGGCATATACAGTGCATTTAGTATATATATGCTAAATAAATGAATTCAATAATTATTATTCAGGCCGTGTTTAATAGCAAACCCTTATTGAGTGCTCATTATAAACATATATGATACATGATACATAATATAATATAGACACTGAACCAGATGTTTTATGTCCACAAACTCATTTAATCCTAAGAACAACCTTATGATCATACTAGAATTATTCCCATTTAAAGATCAGGAAGGTAAGGGGTGCCTGGGTGACTCACTCTGGTAAGCATCCAACTCGTGATTTTGCCTCAGGTCACGATCTCATGGGTTATGAGATGGAGCCCCATGTGAGGTTTGCTTGAGATTCTCTCCCTCTCTTTCTACCCCTCCCCTACTTGCTCTCTCAAATAAAAATAAGTCTTTAAAAAAAAAAATAGATCAGGAAAGTAATATGTGCAGAGCTTAAGTAACTTGTGCAGGGCAAAATATAAGATCTGAGATTTAAACTTAAGTAACTGGATTCCTACATAAATGATCATAAATATAAAAAAGACATATAAATGGAGATATTTGTTGCAATGTTAGTCAACACAGTAACTGAAAATAGTGAATTTGTTACATGTCCCAACACCAGTAAAATGGTTCATTAAATTATGATACATCCATTCATTTTAATATTGCTTGGTATTAAAAATGCTTACCCAAAGTTTCTTACCAAGAGAAAATTTTATGTTGTAATATTAAGGTTTTTTAAATGTAACAGGATATATGGAATTTATAATTTCCACTATGTAACCAGGAAAGTTTTTTATTTGCATTAAAAATTAATCCTAAAGGAGCATCTGGGTGGCTCAGTCAGTTGAACATCTTGACTTGTGATTTCAGCCCAGGTTGTGATCTCATGGGATTGCACTCAGCAGGGAGTCTGCTTGGGATTCTCTCTCTCCCTCTCCTTCTGTCCCTCCCCTCACTCACTCTCTCTCTCTTTTCCTCTCAAATAAATAAATAAATCTTTAAAATCAACTTGGAAGAAAGAATTCTTTGAAAAAATGAATAATAAAGAAAAGTAAAAAATTGTAAAGAAATCTCTTATTAATGTACATTACCATTGGGTAATGAGAATATGGATTTGTATTAATTTCTTTTGTTTTCTGGTTTATCATTCCCATTCTCTCTATTGGACATATTTACTTTTAAAGTAGCAAAAATGATAAGCTACACTTTAAAAATAAACAGCAGTTTATGAATCTTGGAAAATAGTTGGCTATAAATTGACATTTGATAGAGTTAAAAAATAATGTTGATCATGGAAAGTATATATCCTCACATACGCAATTTTTTAATTACATGAGTAATGTATAACCAACATAGAAATATTAGAAAATGCAAATAGGCAAAAAAAATTAAAGATAAAATTAAATTTCCCCAAATCTGTATATGAGATAAAATTTTAGTGAATTTCCTTCCTTACTTATTCCCATGGGAACATACATGTTGTTTGCTTGCATGTTTGTTAACAAAACAGTATACAACTATATGTGTTATTCTGTAACTGTATTTTTTTCCCCTACACTGTATTGAGTACTCTCTTCAGTGTGTGTAAGTACAGATCTACATTAGCATTTTTTTCATGGTTGCAAAGAACTCAAGTATTTGGATATACAATATAATAAAACTATATTGTATTATATTAAAATATAATAAGATTATATTTTATTTAATCCTATTCTGTTGGATATTTGCATTGTTTTCACTTTATTTGCAATTATAAACAATGCTTCAATAAACGACATTTGCAATTCTTAGATTACATATATATATACCAGGATGACTATCAACCATTTTATTGAAGTACACTAGCTAAATTTAGGGTCATATGGGTAACTACTGTATTTACTCCCATGTATATATGGGATTTAGTAATAAATACAAAATAACATATATGCATATTTTTACATCAATAAAAGGAGATATCTACTCCTCCTGAAGATGTGAAGGAAATCTCATCAGAAGTGGAGCGTACACCAGAAATAGAAACTAACATGCCAGCTCTTTCACATAGTTCTGAGGTATGTATTTGTATTAAAATTATTTTGACAGGCTTAATTTGGTTCTTAAAAGACTTTGTATTAAAATAGATCAAAAACTCGGGGCTCCGGGGCGCCTGGGTGGCTCAGTCGTTAAGCATCCGCCTTCAGCCCAGGTCAGATCCCAGGGTCCTGGGATCGAGCCCCACATCGGGCTCTCTGCCTGGCAGGGAGCCTGCTTCTCCCGCTACCATTCCCTCTGCTTGTGTTCCC
>CM053620.1:24488637-24505413 GCA_028646535.1 Procyon lotor
CAGAGGGAGAAGCAGGCTCCCTGCTGAGAAAGGAGCCCGATGTGGGACTCGATCCCAGGACCCTGGGATCATGACCTGAGCTGAAGGCAGCTGCTTAACCAGCTGAGCCACCCAGGCATCCCCATAAAACCTTTTTTAAGCTTAAAAATCCTTGTGGCTCATTAGTTCCTTTTTTTTTTTTAATTTTATTTTATTTTTTCAGTGTTACAAGATTCATTGTTCATGTACCACACCCAGTGCTCCATGCAATACGTGCCCGCCTCAATACCCACCACCAGGCTCTCCCAACCCTCCACCCTCTCCCCTCCCAAACCCTGTTTGTCTCTCAGAGTCCACAGTCTCTCATGTTTCGTTTCTCCCTCCGATTTCCCCCAATTCACCCTTCTTTTCCTTCTCCCAGTGTCCTCCATATTTTTCCTTATGCTCCACATGTAAGTGAAACCATATGATAATTAGTTTCTTTCTTTACCTCTTCAAGAACTGCTTCAGGTAGAAATCTCAGGACAGTGATACATGACTTTCATCAGAAGGTATTATTCTTATGTGCTAAATTAGCACATCCTATGGAATATGCCCTTTAATTATCACGGTTCTGCGTTCATTAGCATCTACTGTGTGTCATAAAAGAAGCAGTCCCTGGCTTCAAAAAAGTCACAGTCTGCAGGGGAAACACAATCAATGCATAGTGGTTAGCACTATGGAGAGAACGGAATGCACAGGGTGCTATGGGAGCATTCAGCCATTCAGTCCCTCAACAATGTGAGGGACCCTCATCAAGGAAGACTTCCTAAAGTCAGTGAAGCTTGAGCCAAGCGTTGAAGATGATTAGGAATTAGTAAGGGTCACGGTGGGATTATTATAGGTCAAAGGAACAATAGCTTAAGAATTAGAATGTGGAACATGGCTCTTTCTGAGAATTAATGGTTTTAGGAGGGGCTATGTTATGGTACACCTGTGGAGGCTCAGGAGCAGATGCTGAAAAGATAGGCATGTCCTGAACATTAAGGCCCCTGCGTATCATCCAAGAAGGTTGAAGTCTGTCCTGAAGTTCTATGGGCAGCCATTGAGGGCTTTTAAGGGAGGGGGAAGATCACTCACTAATTAAACCGACACATAGCATTTGGTGAGTTCCAAGCTTTATTCTAGGCGCTGAGAATATAGCAGTGAAGAAGGGAAGTAATCCTCTTGCTCTTAGGGAGTTTACACTCTTGAATCGCATTTTAAAAGAGCATGCTATCAATAATGTAAAGAATAGATTAGAGGCACAGAGACTAATTAAAAAGTAATTAGAGAACGCTACTCTGTGGTTATCCCCACTTGATAGATTTTTTTTTAATTGCCTCTATCCTATAATGTTACAAAAGTGAAACTAGAACTAGTATCCTACATGAGTATCATTTATGCCAGTTACACTGTGAATATGAATTACCTGCTAACTGTGTAAGCACTTTAAGATCACGCATGTTTCTTTTCTTCATGATTCAGAATCTCACAGCTCCTGGTTATCTCTTAGAAACATTGATCCTTAAAAGGAATCTAACAGATTTCCCAGGACTTAGACATATTACTTGGTTCTTCCTCTTTTCTTCATGTCTGTGATGTATAATTAATCATAGATTACTTCATTTTGTTTCATTTCATTTACAACATTTATGAGCTTCGCTTTGTCAGAGAGAAATGCTTGTCCCCTCCTTTTCTTTCCAAAGTGGCATAATTAGTGTTAGCATCTTTTTTAACAGGCTACATAAAGTTTAGTGGCTGGATTAAATCAAGTCATTAACATAATGTGCTACCCAATTTGCCCCTATCTCTCTCCATTTCCAGGACATCAAAGTGCCACAGAGCACCACTGTAATTGGGCCTTGCTGGCCTGTCAGATTCCGTCAGCCTGATGACTGCTGCTTTACTGAAAAGCTCCTAGGCATGATAATTAAGGGGGGGGGGGGAGTCTGGGAAATGTAAAACTTTGGACATTTCTATATGAATATTTTATTAATTTGAATAATCAGAAGTTAACAGTATCAATTTGATGTATAATACATTGATTAAAAGCCTTGTTTTAGGTCCTTAAAATAGACATCAAAACCAAAAATTTGCATCTGCCATGGCATTAAAAAAAAAGAATTAACAATCCTTCTTGCAAAGTATTTCTAGTTTTATCACTTAAACAATGGAGCCTTCCATTTTCACAACAAAATGTACAACCACCAATTTACAGACTTCTTCAAGTGTGCCCACAGGTGAGAATAGGAACGCACACGCTGAAAGGGCAGTGGACTCTTCTGTACATTGCATATTTACATCTCTCTCTCTGTTTCTACTAATAGCAGTTTTGTAAAAACTGCCATATTCAATTGGACTAAATTCCACCTAGAAAGCAGGTCCTCTTGAACAATATGAGCTGGCATTCCCAGGTGACTGCAATAATGATCTTCAGCAAAATGTGTATTAAAGATTCGAAGGGCAAAATGGCATAAAGCAACTCATTGCTTTTATAATTCATGTATTAAAAATTACAAAATCACTTCAGAATCAAATATGATATCCTATCAGTGGGTAAAGTAAGTCCCTCCCAATATTTTACGTGTGGAAGCTTAAGCTAGATAGAGTTTCAAAATATATTTTAGGTTAAAACAAGAAATGTTGAATTACCTCCTGGTAGTAATTGCTTCCAAAACTCTTTTTTAGGTTTGGCAACTTATAATTATCTCTTACTATGGACATCTTTCCAATAGCAGTAAATTCCATTTCTTTTAACACATACATAATGTTCCTATTGCACAGCTGTACCATGTTGACTTAAGCCCCTTTTGGTGGGCCCTAAAACTGGTGGGCCCCAGTTTTTTCTAATACAAACATTTCTGGTTGAAGTAACAATGGATAAAAATTCCTGCTTCCCCACATCACACCTTTCCCAAACTGATGGTTAAGAAATTATACCTCACTGATAATTTCATTACAAAGAAGCAAAAAAGGGAAAATATTTGTATATGCATACATACATATTTTTATACGAGCATACAGATACAACATTTAGGTTTATGTAAGCAAAGAAAATGTCTGAAAGTATATAATCCAAACACCACTAGCAGTATCTCCGAGACACGGCTCAGGGTGGGGGTCAGAAAACTATGGCCCATGTGTCAAACCCATCCCTCTACCTGTTTTTATAAATAAAGTTTTATTGGAACAGAGCCATACCCATCACATGTAAATACATACTGTCTATGCTCTACACTCACTTTACAAGAGCTGAGTATTTGTAACAGAGACCATATGGCCTGCAATGCAAAAAACATTGGCAGTCTGACCCTTTCCAGCAAAAAATTGCCAACCCCTGAGTTGGGAGGAAACAAGAAACTTTACTACTTTACTTTTTAGGATTTATATTGTTGGATTATTTTTAACAATGAGTGTAGTTGCTCCTAGAAAGTAAATAATTTGTAAGTTAATTCTATACTAACATGTTAAGTAATAACTAAAGAATAGTTTAATATGAATTATAAAAGCTTTTTTAAAAGATTTTATTTATTTATTTATTTGTCTATTTGTTTGTTTGTTTGTTTGATAGAGCAGGGGGAGAGGCAGAGGGAGATGCAGATTCCTCGCTGAGCAGGGAGCCAGTGGGGCTCCATCCCAGGACCCCGGGATCATGACCTGAGCCAAAGGCAGACACTTAACCAACTGAACCACCCAGGCACCCTTGTAGAAGCCTTTTAATAAATATCTTAGAAAAGGTCAACAAATATAGGTTAAGTCTTTTTTGGTTTAGTGCAGTGATTCTCAAAATCTGGTGGCCAGACCAGCAGCATCAGCATCACCTGAGAACTTGTCAGGATGCAAACTCTTGGACCCCACCCCAGACCTTGTGAATCAGAAACTCAGAGACTGGGTCCCAGTGATCTGTGTGTTCGTTATCAAGCCTTCCAGGTTATTCTGGGGTATGCCAAAGTTTGAGAACAACTTGAGGGAAAAGCAGTACTTCTCACTGTGACTGCACACTAGGATCACCTAGAGAGCATTTTTAAATGCCAGGGCCCAGCTCCATCCGGATCAGCTAAATCTGAATGTTGTTTAAAGCTCCCCCAGTGATACTAATGTGCAGCCAAAATTGAGAACCACTGTACTATAACATCTGTTTTCAATGATGGTGAAAATGGAACAGCATATCAAAATCACCTGAAATTGAGGGTAATTTTTAAAATTCTCTCCTTCCTTCACATTATTGCCATAGTAAGCCATAGTTAATGATGGAAATGTGTCATATCCCTCAGGTGTATTAGGACAGGAAAGAATATTCCAACCATTGCTTTAGAACATGTGGTAACAAGCTTCCGTAATTTGCTGACCGTTATAGATGCAGTAATTTACATGGTGTATAAGGGAGACCAGGACAATATTCTAAAAATAAGCACTCTTAACCCTAGCACCATTTTTTTCTCCACCACTGAAGTTTTCAATATATATATTGAACAATATATATTTGTTCAATATAGGTCTTTCACAGAACCAATAAGAAAAGATAGGTTACTGCCACAGATGAAAGCTGGGGTGTTGTTTTTTTTTTATTTTGTTTGTTAAAAACATTGTTATCTCAACAGTTTGGGTTTCTCTTTACTCTTATTTCTCCCAAAGAGCTATTATTATTTTAAGAAACCAAAAACTTTTCAATCAAAACATGTGTGAAGAGTGGATCTGATTCCTTGTAAGAGGAAGTTTCGGAGCCTAGTGTGAGTTGAGGGACTTTTTTTTTTTTTTTTAAAGTTTTTGTGATAACTCTGCCTACCCCCAGCCTGAAGAAGGGAAATTGTAAGAATCACCATTTTTAAAATTTTGCTCTTAAAAGGCATAGACATAGATCATCACCTTCTATTTCCATTTTGTATCTGTCATTTCACTATGAAGTACCAAGTTCTACCTACTGTGGCTCATAAGAGGTGGCTTTTTCTCTATTTATTTACACACACACACACACCACACACACACACACATCCCACATACACATCCCACACATATTTTTATGGTGATAAATATAATACCCATGTAAATCCATGTAACCATTTGAAGAGTAATTTGAATTTCTCATCTCTCTCACTTAGCAATTCTCCTAAGAGAATCATTCACTTACACAGGAAAACAAAGGGATAGACAGTGAGACATTGTAATAACAAAAAATTTAGGGAAAAAAACACAAGTCGTAGAATGATTAATAGAGGATGATATCACTAATATAAAATGTGAAAACAGAAAGCAATACTATGTGTTGTTTATGGAAATATAAATATGTGGCAGAAAACACCAGCATGTTTGAGAGTGATACATATCACTTTCAGGATACTGGTTTCCTCTGGGGGAATGAGGAAGGAGAAATAGGAGGAAAGGAAATAGGAGGTGGGCACTTTACCTGCATCTGCAATGTTTTATTTCTTCAGTAACAACAAAAAAGTTTGAATCAGATACAACAAAATGGTAACATCTGTTTAAGATGTTGAGTCCTTGAATATGCCAAATTATTTTCTATACTTTATAATTTTACAGAGATGCTTATTCACTATAGAGACTTAGAAAGAAATAAAATTCACATGTAATCTCACCAGAGTTAGAGTTAAACCTAATGACTGATACAAGTTGCAAAATCTTTCTCACAGGCCATTCTCAGTTAAGGAATACTATGTTTAAGGGCTGTCAAGTATAATTAATATTTAAGAGCATAACAGTGTAGCCACTGTGATTTCAGAAACCAAAGGAAGAATTCAGCATGATCCTCTTAAGTAAAACAAAAAATTTAAACATTCCAATAAAAGTTTAAGTAAATACTACAGAAAAATATGGCCTAAAAAGTGAATTAGCATCAATCAGGAAGCAATAGTGGAATTGAGCCAAAATCATGAGAACTATAACTTTTTTTCTCCGGGAGTAATACTAGCTGTCATCACATTTCTAGATCATTCAATCACATAATACGTAGTGTCCATCTATACAGACAACTAAAAATAAGTTGCTTGCAGTTTATATTTGAGTGACTTCTATTACTTCTGTTCACCACAGTCAGAATTTTGAAATACTCTTTTTATATGCTGACATCACCATCTTGCTAACTAGGGAAGTTAATAGGGCAGTTGGTGAAGGAGACAAAAAAAGTAACATCGTACTTAGTAACAAATGTTCACACGTACAGAAAAGAAAACAGGAGGGACGCCTGGGTGGGCTCAGTCATTAAGTGTTGGATTCTTGATTTCAGCTCAGGTCACGATCTCCGGGTCGTGAAATGGAGGCCTGAGGTGGGGTCCACGCTCAGTGTGGAGTCTGAGGAGATTTTCTTTCTCCCTCTCCCTCTGCCCCTCCCCCACCTGCAGCCCCACACCCTGTTTGCAAGCTGTCTCTTAAAAAAAAAAAGGCAACAGGAAAAGCCTAAAGCCTATACTGTATGGCAGGTTTCCTATATGCGAAGGCTATTAACGTCCTGCCAAAGAGCACCTGTCATGTTGTGATGATTCTGAAGAGACATTACTATGCATCTACCTGCAGAGGCTTCGCTTTAGTCATCTGAATATCGTTGTCCCTTCCAAGTCTCCTAGTGGAATTTTTTTCATTGCTTTATTATGAAAAATTTCAAGCATACAGAAAAGTTGAAATCATGGTAACCTGCCATCTCAGTTCCACAATATTGACCCGTCTTTGAAATACTCTTGTTTACCTAAAATCTAGAACAGCAAGATTTCTGTATATTTTTCAACAGTTATTCATCACCAGCTTACCAAAGCACGGGAGACACAAGAAATATTTGTCGAAAGAGAAAACACTACTGATTGCAGCTTCACCTATCTCTGGCAATATACAAAAGATAATCTGAATATATAAAGGATATTCAATCTCGCGTGACTCTGTATCTTTAACTGATTATTGAGGGCCTACTATGTGCCAGATAGGATGTCAAATAGCTGAAGAGTAATAAAATACAGCTCTGGTCTCCAGGAGCTCACGGTCTCCAGAAAGAGGCAGAGAGGTAAAGAAATCCAGGCAGTATAATGTGATGGAGAAGTGCCGTGAGGGTCCAGTAGGGGAACCAGCTCGCTCTTGAAGATGAGTGATGCCATCATAAAAGGACAGCATGTGTGGCCCAGAGCCTAAAATAAGAATTTTGTCTAATAGAAAAGATTTTCAGTGCAAAACCTGAGCTATATAAACGGCACACCACTGGCGCAGGAAAATGGCTGGAGTGTAGGTTAATCCGCTTTCAAGCAGAAAGGTGATACCCCATTTGGTTTTAGAGGGAGAATTCAGCCACAAGAAGAGTAGATGCAACTGCAGACAAGGGATTAAGGGCAAGCGTGCCTCCCCTCTTTTCCAGCCCTCAGAGTAGATCCACCGTGTGTGCTGCATACCATACCAGTGATGCCATGTGCCAGATAATAGTCCCTGTATCACTGAGCCGGCGGTCTCCTTCCATCCCTCTGCTTACGGTTCTGAACCAGCCATCTTTTATGATTCCTTCCAATCTCTCCCTCGTCAACTCGACCAGATGGCATTCCAGCCCTAGGAAGCTGTAGAATTAGTTCTTCCCTCAGATCGTATGAGAACCTGAAGAAATTTAGAGAAATTTCTAAGAAATGTTTAGAGAGAAAGATGAGAAAAGAAACCACATCCAGTTTTGTCTGTATCTCCCCAGTGGCTGGTACAATGTTGAAATATCCTAAGCTTTCAACAGTCTGATGAACCGTTGAGTTATTTAGGAAGTAAAAATGAACAGGAATGGGTCATCTGTAGGATGTGGCGGGTTTGAAAAATGGGGATGGCGGAAGTGGCCCACAATCTCCTGGTTGCAGGTGACCGGGTAGATGGCTGTCACCTGAGACAGGAAGCTGCACAGGATGAATGAGCTTGGGGGAGAGGAGAGAATTTGAGTTCATTTCTGACACTAAGTTGGAGTTGTCAGTATTGAAATTGAAGTGCCTCCTAATCTTCAAAATCTTTTCGAATAATCTAGTTGAACCTTTTATTCACAGAGGCAAGAACACAACCAGAAGTGTTCCGATGTTGAAAAATAAATTGGCTAGCCCGGTAGCCAAAATGTATCATGTTTAGAAAATTCTTTATTCAGAGCATGCTTCCCTGGATACATACAATTTGGAACTTATCGCGTTTTTGATGTATTTTAAGTTGATTTAGGTAGCATAAAAAGAACAAAGAAATGATAACTTCTGTCCGTAATATTAAAGAATTTAGAAGGACATAGGATAGAGATAATGAGGTTGGGGCGGGGTAGGGGTGGAGTAGCTAAACAATAACAAAAACTGGACCAGAAAGGAAGTGAAGTCATGTGAGGAATTTTAAAGCTCTTTTATTTATTTGTATAATATGGTGGGTTTTCTTTTGGTTTGTTTGGTATTGATGTTTTGGTTTGTTCTTTGGCTATAATCTTTCACTTAGAATTATCCTTTTATATATAGTCTTATTTAACAACCTAAATACATTCTTAGAATAATGCAGGTTTTCCTATGGGAACTATATACTTAATATATTATTAATAAAATAACCAGTTAAATAAATTTGATTCCCCTGCTGTTTAAAAGTTCATTCGTATCTTCATTGGATTCTATGATAAACGGCCTTAAATTCTTCTTTTCACAATGTAGAAATAACCATATATATGCCTCTTTTGCCTTTTATGGCTAATTTCCTTTGATTCTTCTGTGCAGAAACGAACAAGAATGTTTTATAAGAAGTTATTATTGTAACAATTCTGAGTTTTTCGAATTACAAGTCATGTAAAAGGCTTACTTATGGCTCATGCTGCATTCGAAGCAGAATTGTAAAATGGGTGTTTTACAATTGTGTGTGTGTGGTATTTTGACAACCACCATACATTTTAAGGAAAAAATAATATCACTTAAAATATTTTCTTCACCACGTTAGTCTTCGGCAAGCGGAGAAGGGCTTTTCTGAAGTGAGGTTAGACAATGGAGCCAACTTCATTTTTTATGCACGTGAACGGAGAGGGCTTGAGGTTATTAGTTGAAACCGAGTAACCTTTCCGGGCTTTCATCTCTTTCTTTTCAAATTTGAATATGAAAAGCATATTCAAGTCAAAGACCATCACTTTAATGACATTTGGCAGTCATTTGATTTATTAGGTTTTAGAAAAAATTTTCCTTTAAATATTTCATCATACTATGCTAATCCTAGTAATATTGCCAGCTGCAGCCTTGTACCTGTATTAGTGGAGACAGAATGGTGTGGAATTTTCTCTGTCATCCTAGTAAAATTTCCATGAATCTACTGAATAATAAAATAACCTTATTGAAATATTCAGATTTGGGTTTTTAGTTAAAGTGTCTTAGAATACATAATAAAAGAAAATGTCTTTTGAAAGAATGGGGTAAAATTACTTCATCAAATATTGAGGGGGTTTGACAGTAATAGAAATTGTTCTTTATGCGGATATTTTTACAATAGGATAGTTACGCTTTTCAGTTTGATTAATTACATTATATGCTTTGAAATATCTAAGTAATCACTGTGATGAATTTGCACACTGATTTTATGTTTGACAGTGAGTTCCTAAAAGTTGGTCACATAGACAGGTCTTAGTTTCAGGGTTTCCTAATTATTATTTGAAGTTATATAATTTACAGTAACATGCTTCTGAATTTAGTAAAGAGGGATTTAGTCAAAGGGAATGAAGCACAAATTTAACATTTGTGCTTAAACAAACATGTAAGCAAGGAATATTCTCGGTGTGATCCAATTTTTAAGTCATAGTCTGTAGTTTGTTTTAAATCATTACTCAAGGAAACATATATGGCTCATTTAATAATGTCTGTGACATCAAAAATCTATTAAGTAAGGATTGAAATGAAAATTACACGGTAAGACAAATATATTTTTAGTGTTAATTCTATAATTACAAGGAAATATGTGGTAAATTAGATAACAATTTGGTTTCTTTTGTTTGAGAACATTACTTATTGAATGAAATATGTTATGGCAGAATATATAAGAGGATGAACTATAGTTTCTGCTCTAGTTAATATGGATTCATATAGCGACATTTATTAGCATAATAGCTATGAAGTATTCAACAGGCTTTGATCTCTGCATAACCGAAACTTTCTCAGGTACTGGAGATTAAATAAAAGCAGTGATAAACATGTACTTCATTACATAGTTTGAAATAAGGCCAACTGATACTTGTCATTCTGAGAGCAATCGGAGATGAAGATCTCATAATCTTCGCCCCCGATAGACTACTAGTGGGGTATTTATAGCCTCAAATGTAAATCAGGAGACTATTGCCATGACACTGTTAACTTCAAACCCTGGGGCATTAGAATCTCATTCTCTCTCTCTCCATCGTGAATAATCTATCATGTGTAACTATACAGTAGTGTACAATGTGTTCCCAAAAAGAAACCCATTGGTCTTCATGTTTTATTTAAAATGGATAGTGAAATAGAGTAAAGGGGTTTTCGCTCATTTGTTTTATGTTTCTTTGTTGGTTTTTTTGTTTTTGCTCTTTAAACAGGCATCAGAAAAAATTCAGATTGAGATCATAGCTCTGAGCCTTAAGGATTCTCGAGTAACTGCAGATGATACTATCCAACGACTGTTCGTTGAATGCAGATTCTACAGTCTTCCTGCTGAAGAGACACCTGTGTCCCTTCCCAAACCCAAGAGTGGGCAGTGGGTCTACTATAATTACAGCAATGGTATGTATGGTTCCTTTATAATACAGACTTTCATTTTTGTCTTATCCGTGAAGGTAGCTGAAGGAACAAGGAGAAAGTATAATTCTCTAATGTTCACATAAAGTCATGGAAGTCTCGTCAGAATGGATTAATAAAAGTCAAACCTGTAGCATAAGGATTAAGAAATTAAGTTTGAAGTAATACTAAAGAGAAAACGAAAACAGTAGAAAAACAATGTCTGTAGACGTTTCGGCTGATTATAGTATCGATAGAAAAATGTCACCTAGGTCTACAACTGAATTGAATCAAAAAGTATACTGTTTCACAGGGGGGAAAAGGTACTACTAGCGTTTTAATCCTATGATTCAAACAATTCAGTGACCTAATTTTTTCTACCTTTCTGGTCAAGGTCATCACATGGATTTTTTTTTTTTTGCAATATACATATATATCTCTCCTAGTGTCTATATGTTCAGGATTTTAGTTGAGTAATATAAATTCTTAGAATATCTTTTCATGATTTAGCCCACACCTGCACTGATAGCTGCAGGCAGCTTTTTTCTCTTTGAGGGCTTTATCTATCGGCTAGTTGACATCTAAGTCAGACCCAACTGGAACCCTCTAAATTCTTTGGTCAGCGAACTTTAAGGTGTTTTAAAGAATAGTATATATCAGGGGCACCTAGGTGGCTCAGTGGGTTAAAGCCTCTGCCTTCAGCTCAGGCCATGATCTCAGGGTCCTGGGATCGAGCCCCGCATGGGGCTCTCTGCTCGGCAGGGAGCCTGCTTCCCCCTTTCTCTCTTTCTGCCTCTCTGCCTACTTGTGATCTCTCTGTCAAATAATTAAATAAAATTAAAATCTTAAAAAAAAAAAAAGAGGGGCACCTGGGTGGCTCAGTGGGTTAAAGCCTCTGCCTTCAGCTCAGGTCATGATCTTAGGGTCCTGGGATCGAGCCCCGCGTCGGGCTCTTTGCTCAACAGCCTCCTCCTTTCTCTCTGCCTGCCTCTCTGCCTACTTGTGATCTCTCTCTCTGTCAAATAAATAAATAAAATCTTTAAAAAAAAAAAAAGAATAGTATGTGTCAGTGTATAAAGAGGAGTAAAAATAATCATATCAAGCTGACATGACCCTATGTTGAAACTGCTTATTAAGTTCTAAAGCCCTATATTAAAACAAGCCATAAAGATGGAGTATTGTATTATCTTTAGCAAAACAAGCCATCTTATGCTAGTTGAACACTAATATTTTTTTCTCACCAGTTTTATAATTGTATCTTAATATATGTAATCATGCTATTGATTGTATGTGTATCGTGCTACTGATTGATCATGCATAAGATTACAAATGCTCATGGTTACTTGTATGTGTGCATATGCACACAACTGCTGTTTTTGGAAATGTGGTCATTGCTTGAGACAATAATCGTGAGTATCTAGAAATTTGTACTAGTCTTCCCTGTATCCACAGTTCTTATTAGTTATATGAACTTGGGCAAGATGTTTAAATTTCTTGGTATCCTGTTTTCTTATCTATTGAAAAAGGTGCTCTCTTAGATCCCCTCTAGCTCAAATTCTATAATCCTATAATGACAGATA
Source organism: Procyon lotor (assembly GCA_028646535.1). Classification (NCBI taxonomy): domain Eukaryota; kingdom Metazoa; phylum Chordata; class Mammalia; order Carnivora; family Procyonidae; genus Procyon; species Procyon lotor. The sequence goes on from CM053620.1 coordinate 24,500,921, forward strand.
GGTTGAGAAGTCACAGGGGAAATAAATAGTGTGATCAGGACAAGAATCTGATTCCTCCTTCCTTTCACTGACTTGATATAACAGAAACATTTCACAAAATATTTTCTCAAGCTTCCTAGAGATCTTTTACCTGCAAAGTTTCAGAAAAGTAAACCATATCAAAATGTTATTAGTAATGGAAGGACTGATTAGACAACTAAATATAATGAAGATACCCCAAGAAAAGAGACAATGTCTTCTGGCTTTTGTATTATTATTTTTTTAAAGGTCAGCAGTAGAAGGCTTGGTTGGACTGACAACAAAATTGCTTTTTAGAAATCGTACATCGAGAAATTTGGCCCGCTGCACAACAGATTGTTTTTATTTGCTTAAGAAGCAATGCAAATCATTCTGGAGTTGCAACCTGTTAACACATGCTCAAGTGTCCTGAATTTTGTACCGTTCATTCTCACATGGTAACCAAAGGCTTTGGGGGGCTTTTTGTTAGTTAGCTAGTTGGCATTGGCTCAGGTATATTTTTTCCTTTTACTGCAAGATACCTTACTATCCAATTGGTACTTTAAGAGCCACTTATGTTTTTAATGAATAGTCATCTGAATGCAACAAGAAAACCAATAATTTATTAGAAGTGAATTCCATAGAAATGTATACCATATACCTTTCCTCAGCCTCTCTTCCTACCTATTGAGATTTGACTATGAGAATTTTAAAGATTAATTGAAAAGGATTGTAAGGATATTTAAAGCCCCTCCTCGTGGGAGTGGAGAGGAATGTATTTTGTGCTCCCAAGCAAAATAATGCTGTTTTTTATCTATCATATCTGGAAAAATGTAGTCTTAGGTCATCAGCAAATTTGAGAAATAATGTTAACCTTGTAGGAGGCTTTCTTTTATTTTTCACTTAATTATGACATAGTGAAAATGTTTATTTTTAAATTATTGGATTTGCATCACCTTCAGTGCAGGAGACTCTCCTTGACTCTTTGGTTAATAAGTAACTATCTCATCTAATTATTGTAATAATTTGCCATTCACTTGTGACTTGATGTAAAAGGTCAATATAATGTAGACTTACATCTTCCAAATCTTATTAAATGTTAATGAAAGTAATTTTATTTCCAAACTGATTTTTTAATTCAGATGGAAAATCTAAAGGACAATTAGTACATGCTATCTCTATTTGAACACCATACCAGTTGAGAGGTTGACGGAACCTCACAATGATTTTTACCCTGCATTATGGCTTGAATCTTTTCAAAAGGGATTTGTATCCTGAGGCCTAAATTAGGTACATAAAAAGAGAGGTTTAGTCTAGTGATTCCCACAATTATTTATAGCCTGATTCAGTCTTTATTAAGAGGTGTTAATACCAGTTTCACTTACACAGAAAATATATCTTCTTAAGGCTGGAAATGCTGGGGGGGGGGTCGAATTCACTTGCTAGACATTTGTAGCATGAACAAAACATTTGTATTTTATTGGGCCTGAAAATTTTGCTCAGAGAATGCTGAGAAAGCAAGAAAATAGTTGGGAAAAAATAAGATTAATGGTAGGTCTGAAGAATGTTGTCTGGGCTGAATAAAGCCTTCTAGGGAATTGACAGTGAGAAGAAAAAAGATTAATGAAATCGTCCAAAGTTTTTATGAGACTTATATGGATCTTGGTCCTTAGTCTCTGAGCACTAAACAATCTCTGTTTTGCAACAATTAAAGTTTAATTCAGAAGATGAAAACAATGCAGAATTTACATTTTGTCACTAATATAAAGAGAAGATGCAAAGATAAGGACTAGGGGAATGATAACACTCTCAACACAAAAAGTTTTCTGAGATTCAAGTTTATCGATCCTTTGTAATTTAAGCCATCTGCATTTCTTCTGCCAAAAGTCACCGACAAAGAATGTAAGGACTTTCCCAAACTGCAGAAGTGAAGAATAGGTTTTTAATGGTACACAATTCAAAATCAGCTCATGTTTTTGGACTACTGTTTTGTACCTTTTTTTTTTTTTTAAAGATTTTATTTATTTGACAGAGAGAAACACAGCGAGAGAGGGAACACAAGCAGAGGGAATGGTAGCAGGAGAAGCAGGCTTCCTGTCAAGCAAGGAGCCCGATGTGGGGCTTGATCCCAGGACTCTGGGATCATGACCTGAGCCGAAGGCAGACGCTTAACGACTGAGCCACCCAGGCACCCCTGTTTTGTACCTTTTTTGAGTTATATGTTTTCAATAAGTTTTGTCAAAATCTAGCAAGTCCTAAACAAATGTGATTTCTAATGAGAATAAAAGATAAATAGCTTAATTTTTAGAGTTCTGATACTTTTCAAATCACCAGAATTTCTTTTTAAAAGATCTATTTGGAGTTTTGAAAACTGTAGATTTTTTTAACTGTCTAGTTCTAGAATACCAAATGGATGTCCTTAGGACCATGATCTAGAGGTGGCCCCCGTGTCCCAGTTCCCAACATGTTCAACACAGAAGTGTTCACTGGTTGCTGATCCTACTCAAAAATTAAGCGAAGAGACATTGAGCTGCACAGTGGTTCTCAGTGTGTGACATCCTGACCAGCAGCATCAGTAGCTTCTGTGAAGATAAAAATGCACATTCTCAAGCCCTAACCCAGACGTGCTGAATTAGAAACTCAGGGTAAACTCATTCGTGTGCATTCTAACCGGCCCTCCTGGGGCTGCAGGCGTACATTAAAGATGGAGAATTGCTGGGCTGGACTAAGATGCCTATATTGTAGGCATTTTTTATGCAAGCAGGAGAGCTGGACTTCACATTTGTATACTTTTGGAGAAGTAAGCTGATGGGTAAGGAGCTTGAGTTTTTTCGGAAAGGAATTTTTAAGTGTTCGTTGAAGGCACTTGGACCGGCTATACCCAAGCAATATCCCTTTGTGAAAAAGTGAAAGGAGGATCAGGTGGCTTCCCTTGATACGGGTACAGAACTCTCTCTCACACTCCCATCTGTGCTAATGATATGGCTGCAGCTTAAACAGCAGGAAAAGTTTTGGCTTCCTATAGAAGGAAGGAGAAGTTCTAGCACGGAGGTTAAGAAGGCAGGCTGGGGAGGCAGATTTTGCTGGATTCAAACTCTGGTTCTGCCACTTTCTACTAGGTGAGCTTGGGCTAATTATTTACCTTCTTTGGGTCTATTTAATCATCTGTCAAATGTGGGAGAGCATGGTTCTGAACACATGTGATTGCCATAAGAAAAGTTTTGACTGTAGTACTTAGCACATAAACATCAGTCAATAAACGATGGCTGTCACTATTTGTATCATTGTTAAGAGAGTAGGAAGTGCAGGGTGTGCTGGCCAATTGGATGAAGCAGAAGCAGAAGGTGTCCCAACTATACCATTTTGTGTTTTCCAATTTCAGTGATAAAGGTGTTTTAAAAAAAAAAAAAAGTTAAACATAGAATTGCCATATGATACAGAAACTCTACTTCTATATACTTACCCAACAGAATTGAAAGCAAGCACTCTGCCAGACACTTAAATACCCATGTTCGTAGCAGCATTATTTACATTATTTACGATAGCCAGAAGGTGTAAACAACCCAGATATGTCCATCAACAGACGAATGGATAAACAAAATCTGTATGTCCAAATGGAACATTATTCAGTCTTAAAAAGGAGTGAAATTCTGACACATGCCAAACATGAACCTTGAAAAACATTACGCTAAGTGAAATAAGCCAGTCCCAAAGGGACAAATATTCTGTGGTTCTGCTTCATAAGAGGTACCTAGAAGTACCTAGAAGAATCCAGTACATAGAGACAAAAAGTAGAATAGAGGTTACCAGGGCCTGGGGGATCCTGGAGAGAGTTTTAGTTTGGGATGATGAAAAAATTCTAGAGCTGGCCAGTAGTCGTGGTTGTACTTAATGTCACTGAACGTGGGCTTAAAAATGGCCAAAATGATAAATTTTATATTATATGTATTTGACCACATTAAAAATCAAATTAATTTGACCAAATTAAAAAAATTTTTTTAAATTTTTTTTCTAGCTACTGAGACTTGTCAGAACTGGCCTATTTTTTTTTTTTTAACTTTCTTACCATTTGATTTTCTTATTTATTTTTTTTAATTAATTTTTATTAACATATAATGTATTATTTGCCCCAGGGTACATGTCTGTGAATCTTCGGGCTTACACATTTCACAGCACTCAACAGCACATACCCTCCCCATTGTCCACAACCCAGCCACCCTATCCCTACCCCCCCGGCCACCCTTAGTTCATTTCTTGAGTCTAGGAGTCTCTTATGGTTTGTCTCCCTCCCCATCCCTTCCTGTTTCATTTCTCTCCCCCACCCCCCCAAACTCCTGCCTTGCCTATCAAGTTCTTCATATCAGACAGATCATGTGATACTTGTCTTTCTCTGACTGACTTATTTCGCTTAGCATAATACCCTCCAGTTCCATCCACGTCGTTGCAAATGGCCAGATTTCATTTCTCTTGATGGCTGCATAGTATTCCATTGTATA
>CM053620.1:24505913-24529181 GCA_028646535.1 Procyon lotor
ATTGCAAGGAGGGTGCTCTCTGGAGCCACGTGGCTTGAGTAAAAATTCCTGTTTCTTCATTTACTGGCTGTCTGACCTTGAACAACCACCCTCCACCTCATGTTCTTCATCTGAAAAATGGAGATAATACCAGATAGGGTGGTTTGGAGGATTCAGCGGGATAATATGTGCGGGATGGCTGGATGGCTAGAATAGTGCCTGACACAGAGTGTGCAGTAAGTGTCGACGGCCATCGATGTGAGCGGTAGCAACGTACGATGTCCATATTAGTACTTGTGCTAGCTCATCAGCCTTCCAGACTCATTTTACCTTACTATCATTGTTTAATTATTCATCATTACATGGGATTTTTTAATGCCTTTTTTTTTTTTTCCAAATCTGAACAGAAGATTTTGGAATCTGGTTCAGTAGAGAAGTGATAGCCTTGTAAGAAGGAAAATCCCTGGTCTTAGTAACTTCCTGCTTTTGTGTGAGCTCCCAGGTGTACAGTTTGAGGAGTTTCATAAGGCACTGCCCATCCTCCCTTGACCAGGGCGGGCCCTTTATGTCTTTGTCTCATTGTCTTCTGCTTGCCTTTGTGGCCCACAGATGACACACTTAGTGTCTCAGAGGTGGAGCTCGCCCCTGCCCACCATAGAAAGGGGCTCAAGTTCTCCCCTTTCCTAGAGGGCAGGAAGGGAAGGTTAAAGACATTCTATTTTTCCTTTTTTTAAGATTATATTTTTAGGTAATCTCTCTACCCAGGATGGGGCTCAAACTTACAACCCTGAGACCAAAAACCACATGCTCCACCAACTGAGCCAGCCAGGTGCCCAAGACATTCTGTTTTTCAAAAGAACTTGCAAACTAGCATTTGATCTTACCGTTCAAGAAAGGAGACTGGAGGGGCACCTGGGTGGCTCAGTGGGTTAAAGCCTCTGCCTTCAGCTCAGGTCATGATCTCAGGGTCCTGGGATGGAGCCCCACATCGGGCTCTCTGCTCAGTGGGGAGCCTGCTTCCCCCTCTCTCTCTGCCTGTCTCTCTGCCTACTTGTGATCTCTCTCTCTCTCTCTCTGTCAAATAAATAAGTAAAATCTTTAAGAAAAAAAAAAAGAAAAAGGAGACTGGAATTCTTAGCTCTTAGGATTTGATAGTTGCTTTTTCATTAATTCCTTAAAATACATATATCAGTTCTTTGGATCTCAGTTCTGAAGAAAGCATGTTAAAAACCCGGTTAATGAGGCTGAAGTTCTGTATTTCCCAGTATGGTAGATAATCCTTCAGGTTTTACTTGTTTACTTTGTATACTTGAGCTTCTTTCAAGGCCTCCTCAATGCCATCAGAGTTCCAGGGTTATCCCAGGTCACAAGTGATTACGCAGCACTGACCATGTCATCTGCCTCTCTGTGGTCCGCAGGCTAGTTGTTACTCTCCAGGACTGAGCTCTGTTCCCATGGGCAAGCCCTGGGCTGCACTTCCCAATCTTGGCTGTCTGATTTGTCTACCTCTGTGTTCACTTTATTTCTGGAATGTTAGAACATATTATGAGTAGCAGTCCTCATCAGGGGAGAGCAATTTTGTTTTCCCAAAAGTGGGTATTTTTAAAAAGACAGAGTCTGCTTTAAATGTAGACCTGCCTTTCCTCAGAAGACCTACTTCCTTGTAGCAAAATTGTTTAAAAAAATTTTTAAACGTCCACAGTAAATGTAATGACTTCCACTGACCCATCATTGTTTCTCTAAAAATCTCTAAATGACCCCAGAGACACAAATGTTCGTGTTATTTTGAGAAAAGCCAAAAGAGGTACTGGAGGCACCGAGTGACTGACGACAAGGGATGGGGGCCAAGTACACGCCTGGAGCGCCGCTGTGCCCACCACCGACCACACCACTGACCACGCCACTACCCCTGTGGTGGGAATGGGGCCATCACAGGAGAGAATGGGCGCGCCCACTTTTCTCCCTGACAGTATCATTTTCTTCAGGAGAAAGGGGAACTTTATATTTACATGTTCCCACGGCCAAAAGACGTTGTTATTCCCGTGAGTGTTCTCACCTTTTGCAAATACTTACAGGTCCCATTACTTCACATTGTTTAAAGTACCTGCTAGTTTATAAGAATTTGTTTTCTCAGGCTGCACCCCTCTTGAATACTGGAGACAGCTTACAGGGCACAGTCAGAGGAATTTGGCCAGTCTTCCCTGACATACATACATTTATGTACATCGTATAACAAACTACATACAGTACCTTTGCACCTGGCCCTGGCTATATTTGCAAGTGTACAAGTGTCACCTTCAAAGGGAGGTAACACCCTGAAGCAGGACTTAAAAAGTATTTGACGTCATCATTTTGACACTGACATAAGACTCTTTTTTGATTTCATTTCTCCTCTTTAACCTGTCCTATCGAGCAGATCCACCACAACCATCAACCTTCCGATATGTAAAACTCACGGGCAACCCTAGGGTTTTCTTCTATCCTGTTTTAATGTGAAAAGAAATTATTTCATAATGAGGAAAGGATCAAAAATGTTAAGCGATTTAAGGAGTTTTAGTGCTTTCTGAGTTCCTGAATAACAGCAAGTGACATCTGAGGTCTGAATCTTGATGCCCAGCCCAGGGCATCAGTAGACCTGCTTCACATGAGCCAGGCTTCAACAGGATCGTCCCATTTTGCATTCGTGTAGTAACTCAACGATATTTATGATCCCCTGCTTACAAGTCTCAGGAGCGAAATACTCGACAAGGCAGGGTCCCTGCACTTAACGGAGTTTCCATCCCACTGAAGATGACAGACAACAACAAGTAAACAAAGAAACCAATTACATTTTACAGTAAGTGTTAAGAGAAGGTTAAACAACTTGCTCCCATAGAAAGTAACAGTGACGGGCGAGTCTTAGGAGATGACAGTAAGCTGGATGGTGGGATAAGAGAAGCCAGTCAGGTCATGAACTGCGCAAGGAAGATCTTTGCAGGCAGAGGGCACCAAGGGCCTGCAGGAAGACCCAGAGGTCTTTGTCTAGGACCTGGCAAGGGAGGTCAGCAAGGGGAGAGTTCTGCAGGAGGGAGAAGGGGAGGCAGGAGCATCCCCGGTGGCACTTCCGGTTCGAACTCGCTGTGGGTGTTTGACATCTACGCCACATGTCTGCCCTGACCTCAGAGTGGCCTGGAAGCCTCTTCAGGACACGAAACAAGCAAGATTTCCACGTCTTTGTTTGGCTTAAAAGTGAAACATAAAATGCGTCTTACATCTTATGTGCAGTTTAGTCTAAGCCAGACTGTAGCTTTTAGAGTATTTGAGTGTACCTTCTTCCCTTTTTAGCTTAACTTCATAATTTCTTAATTTTGTATTTGACATCTCATTTTGCTCTATAGAATTTAAAACTAGGAGTACTGAATATTGGTTTCTAACCATTTCCCTGGCATTTAGAAGGGTTTTTTTTTCCTTTTTGTCTCAGAATTCTTATATATTCAGTGAAGGTAATGGTCTGCATTTATAAAGTGATAGAGATAGGATCCTTAAATATGAGACATTATAGGAGGATAACGTGTAACAATATTAGTACAATCTGCATAGCCTCTATCTTTTCTGTAAGTCTTGTGGATGTAAAATGTGCATCAGATATCACTTGTAATTCCTACTCTTCCAAGCATATTCATTTTAGGACAATTACTTTCATCACCATTCTTCTTGTTTAACTGACTGATACAGTCGTCGTATAATTTGGCAAATCTCAGTCTTCAATTGAAACAAGTCTTCCCTATGTCTTATTTTTCTCCTCCATTAGAAATGTAGAAGCTTAAGCAGCTTTACCTAGATTAAAAATAATGGTAATAAAAGAGCAAACATTTCCTCAGTGTTTACCATGTTCCAGGCACTGTTTACATGGATCATCTCATTCGGTCCTCCTAAGAGCCCTATGAGATAGATATTCCCCTTCCCATTCTACAGATAAGAACAGAGAGGTTTAGTAATGTGTCTCACATTACACAGCTAATAGTAGGATAGCTAAGTCTGAACTCACAACAGATGCCCTTTAACCATTCCATCTTAATCCCTTATTTTGATGCATCATATAAAATACTCATCCACTTACAAATCAGGATCTGTAGTCTTCACAATTATTGTGTGAATAGGTGTTGCCTTTGGTTTCAAAGGAAGAGATTTCTTTTTTTTTTTTTTTAAGATTTTATTTCATTTATTCATCAGAGAGCATAGGCGGGAGGAATGGCAGGCAAAAGGAGAAGCAGGCTTTCCGCTGAGCAGGCACCCTGATGCAGAACTGGGATCGTGACCTGAGCTGAAGGCAGACACTTTAACCAAGTGAGCCAGCAGGCATCCTGGGATTTCTATTTTCTTTTTTTTTTTTTTTTTTTAAGATTTTATTTATTTGACAGCGAGAAACACAGTGAGAGAGGGAACACGAGCAGAGCAGAGGGGATGGTAGCGGGAGAAGCAGGCTTCCTGCTGAGCAGAGAGCCCGATGCGGGGCTCGATCCCAGGCCCCTGGGATCTGACCTGGGCCGAAGGCAGACGCTTAACGACTGAGCCACCCAGGCGCCCTGGATTTCTATTTTCTAATCAAACTTTATTGCTGTCTAAAAACAGGGACTTAGTAAAGGAATGAAATGTCAAATGCTTACTTTCAGCAAATTAGTTAAAAATACTATCATGTTTACCTGTATGTATTTGGAAAGGATTTTATTTGCACGTATTGCTCAAGGCATGATTTCTCAGAGACTTAGATTTTCATCTCAAAATACGATCTAAGAAACAAATTTCTTGTTTTGTTTCTGATTTGGGATGGCTACATTTTGAAAATGGTTAAAATGGCAGTTTACAAGTATCCATGGCTTAAGCTCCATTGCCAAGACATATCAAGAGAGTACTTAACTGTAAATTCCTGTCATTTGGTCAATCCAACTGTGTTTGGCCTCAACACAAACCACTAATTCAAATCAGTTCCATCGGAACCCTACAATTATGTGTCTAAAAGTAAAATAAAACTTGGATGCTAGGATTGTAAGTTAAAAAGATTGCTGAAGTAGTACAAACATTCTGTGTAGCTGTTGGGCTACAATATTTACCTATCGTAACTCAGAATGTTACTGGGGAGCATGGTCCTTGCATTCCATAGAACACAGAGGGTAGGATAAATTGCTTGGTAACCACTCTGAAGTTGTACATTTCCGTAGAATATGTTGCATTTCTTTTGAAAATGGTGCCCTGATCTCCATGGTCTTTATTCACTTGATCCTTTTAGCCTTAAAAGTAGATGTGTCACAATACAATCAGTGTGTATTAGAGAGAACATCTGGTTCTTCTCTTTGCCTAGTAATTTCCTCAGATTCTAGAGTTAAATGTTAATCAGTGCTCAGAAAAGTGGATTTATGTTCATTTGAAGGCTGGCCATGGTATAATAATTCTAGTAGTTCATGCAGTAACTTATCTAACCTCATGTAATTTGCTTTTTATTGGAATAATTGGAAACTTTGAGATTTCATACTTAGCATTAAAACCCCGTTTGGGAGTTGTGTTTCATGGTGATTTTTCCTCACTTTGTGGGGATTTTCTGGTTTTTTCTTCCCTTCTCAGTGTTCGCTTCACAGTGGTCAGTGACCCTCCAGAGGATGAACAGGATCTGGAGTGCGAGGACATTGGCATTGCTAACATTGACCTCGCAGACATGTTCCAGGAAGGGAAAGACATCATCGAGCAAAATATCGATGGTATGAGTGGAAGTATTGCTTAATTTGTACAACAAATGCTGAAATCCAAATTCTTTATTAAAACCTTCTTTTTTGCTGGCTGCAGGGACGTTGAGTCACACATTGGTTGACTCCTTTGCAGCTCAAACTTTTCTTTTTTTTGAAGCCGGAAGCTTTTCGATCCCTCCCTCCCCTGCCCTCCCCCTCTGCCTTCCTTTCAGTCAACAGAAATTTTAAAATAATTAATTGCACTTCACAAGGAATTATTCATTTTGTTAGTATTAGGGGTGAGTGTGTGACAAAAATGTGGCCATCGGACTTTTTTTTAATGTTGTTTATGGAAGCTTCCTGCTGTCAAGCCTTATTTCAGCCAAGGCATGTTACTCTGAGTCATCATTATAGTGTCTTTTGTAAGGCTTCTCTTTAATTCAATGTTACAATCCAGTAATACCGCCACCACAAATGACTCCAAGTCATAATGGTCACTTTTTTCCTAGCAGGACTCAGAGAGGAGTAAAGGATTTATGACCAAATGTACTCTCCCGGATTGTCACCTCCAAGGCATGAGTCCTGTCAGGGCTTAGTTTCTACCCTCCAGATTCTCATAGAACATATTTGGAACGTGCTGAAGGAATTGTGCTTTATGAATCAGACGTTTAGCAATCATAATGGGGCTGGCCTGGGCCGGACACAGTAAGTGGACAGATGAGGCGGAGTCCCCATCACATTTGTTCAGTGAGCAGAGCCGTCTCCGGAAGACTGCACACGGCTTGTTCCCTCAGCTGTGCATGCCTGCAGCGAACACTTACTTGAGCACCTCTTAAGTGCCAGACACGGTTACCCCAGAGTTCAGCTGCGGTTCCCGAGTCAAGCTCTCTGTCCTGTATGTGTGTTACCTGCTCACAGGTCAACATCAAGCCAGATAATTAACCAAACAGGAATCTTATTGTGGGAAATCTTTATAAACTATCCATATCTAGCTACGTGACAGTTTGTCACAACCTTGTTTGGCACAGAAAAAGAAGATGAGAGGATTAAAATATGAACCTAAACCCTCTGAAAGACAACCAGAACCAAGAAAGTCTAGAAAAGCAAGGAAAATGATCTAGGCTTTATGTTCTGAAGCTTTTCTCCAGTGAGTTCTGGTTAGCAGCCCATCCTCCCACTCTGAGAATCCACGTGGGGCCATGCGCATCTGTCACAGTCAGCTACTGTGGCCGCGTTTGGAAGGAGAGTCAGAAAAATTAAACACTCGGGTGTCCGGTCAGGATTTTAATGCTGTGTTCTGTGCCAGACAGAGCAGTGAGGAGTCCCGAAGAAGAGGTGTAAGGAAATTCAGGAATGAGCTAGGGACCCCCGGTGCCCCGTGACCTCCCTGTCTGCTCGGGTCTCCACCTAAGTCTTTGTACACCCAGTTATGTTTAAAAATTTCCTTTAAAAAAGTTTTGGGGGGATTGTCATATCTTATCCCCTCTAGACTTTATTTCTTCAAACTTAGAAGTTCTGACCCTGTGTGGGAATGGTCATCCTATAGCCTTGCCACGAGGTCAGCTTCAGGAGAGATTATGAGCCCTAACTCCATGGGCGATGGGTACGCACACCTGTGATACACCTGAAATGTAGACCTTCCTGTGCACAGGACAGGCTTTAATTTACAGATTTCTTAGGTGCCAGTGAACTCTGGACTTTTATAGAGCCGCCTTCGTGTTTGCAATTCCCATTTCACGTAGCCTGGGTGAGGAAAAATCTGTTGAATGACAGTAACCCTTTTCGGCCATCTTTCTCCCTAGTCTTTGATGCACGGGCAGGCGGTGGCCGTATCGGCAAGCTCAGGGTCACGGTCAAAGCGCTCCATGCCCTCCAGTCCGTCTACAAGCAATACCGAGATGAGTTGGAGGCTGAAAGCAGCGGTTCCAGAGGCATGTCCCGCTCCTGAGTAAACGCTCACGTGGAAGCCCGAGATGAGATTTCTGTAATTACTCCGCTGTATATAATCTATAATTCATGGGACGCGGGGAGGGGGAGGCCTGGGTTTGTAGTGTTCAAGTTTTGTATACTTTTCCGTTTGTTTATTTTTCTATTCCCTCCTTCCCACGACTGCCAGCCCTCAGGACTTCAGTTCTCCACCATGGGCAGTTCCTCCTCAATAATTTATACCTACATGATAGCATGAGAAAGTCTATTTGCATTTTCAACAGTTTCTTATGAAGAACCGACATGCTCTTCCCGTTTTTATTTTTAATAAGCAAAAAGGATAAATCTTAGAAAACCTATGAAAAGAAATACTTTCATGTTATCCCTAATCGTCCCACTAAATGGAATGCCTATGATTAGCCTCATTAAGAGTTTTATACTGTGAAGATTTTATTAGAAGCAATATATGAAAATTACTTGGATTAATGTGTTAATCTTCCTCTTTAAAATGCTAATATCCATTTTATGCACATTAAAGCTCAGTATGCATTTTCTTTGATGCATGCAGTTTCTATCAATTAAATATAAAGAATGAGACTTGGCACCAACTTATTAAATTACTGCAAGTTTTTGGTTTTCTTTCTTAAAAATCACACTTTTTCCCATTTGTATGATTTTTAGGGATTTGTAGTGGTGAAATGGGATCCAGGGATGTGTGTGTGTGTAAAGAGGAGATAGACAGGTACATGTACGTATATACATGAAATCCGTGTTTTGAAAACTTAGCTTATGATACAGAAAGAAATTATTAAAAGTATGGCTCCAATTTTGATATGCTTAGTTAGACCTGAAAGGAATATCTTTTTTATCATTTTTAAAATTTACCTCAAGCTTGTACAATGGTGGGGTGTATCTGGATAACCAGATCCTCGAAAAGCAGCTCAGAAAGTTAATTTTCTAGCTTTTACCCAATCTCACTGAAGGATTTAATTGATATTTTTAATGGAGCTGTGAATCAATGCTGCAAAGGAATTGTCTCTGGAGGTCTAGGATATAATACATTTCATTTTTTAATTTACTTTTTTATTTGTCATTTTCTTCAAAGGATTTTTATAGGCTGTGGGTTTTCACTGTTTGCAAACAGGCTATGTTCCTTCTTAAGCATATGTAAAGTATTCAGGGAGATAAGTAATTTATTAAAATCTACCTAATTTGCCGTGATATATTAAATCTCTGCTTCAGTGATCACAGACCATTTCATTTAGAGAATTAGGCATTCCCTCTTTGTGTGATTAAAGCTCTGGAAAATGAGTTCTTTGCTCCTATTTGTGAACATTCAAAGCCTGCTAATGGCAAGAAGATGGAATAGATTATGAGACAATTCATTACAGTTCAACAGAAAAAAAAAAAGCAGCTATAATGCAAAAATGCAAGTATGAATATCTGCATATAGTTTGAACCATCTGTGCTCTAATGGCTTCAATAATGACTCTCGTCTTTGGGAGGCTTTGAAATGACATCCGTACAATATTAATTTGTTGATGTACATTGTGGGACCAGTAGAGTACGATCTGACCACAGAAATCTATAAATTCTGTCTCTACCATTGGGCCTCCCTGTCTGGGGCCTGCCATCTCCAAGAAGAATCTTGCTCTCATCAAACTCTGCAAGTCTTCATACTAACTCATTCCTCTGGAACCTTCTAGAGACCACAAACATCTGCAGACTAAACCTCTCCAATCCTAGTAAACAGCCACATGTTTGTTGTCACTTCAGCTGGCTCTGAGCTCATCTTTTTGGCCTCGCTTTCTAGCTTTCTTTGGCTTCATGCAGTTACGGTGTCATTAAGGCCCATAATATTCCCTGCAGTAATTTAAAACAGCCGAATTATACCCTGGGATTAACTGAGTGGTTTTTGAGACATTTATTGTGGTATTCTCCCAGGAGGTTTGTATTATTGTTTTAAAACGTTACATCCCAAACTAAATACCCTTTCTGCAGGGAAAAGAACCGGATTGCGCTGACTTCTTATGATCTTTAAGGAGAGAGGGGGAGTTTTTATTAGGGAACTTCTGAGACCTCGTCAGCTGGGTGGAATGTATACCTCAGATATGATTAGAGAACTAGCCATGTTTTTGTCACATTCGTGTTTGCCGTAGAGATTATTAAAGATTCCTTTTCTCGTTTTAAAAGATGCACCTTCCAACTACGTAAATTCTTACAAGGCTCATTTTTTTAAGTAAGCAAATAGCTGCCGCCATATTTTGAAGTGGGTGAGTGGTATTGAGTACCATCATATGGATGCTTCGAGTGGGCTTCATAATCTTTTCGAGAATGGTTTTTTATTGTTGTCTTGTGTTGACCAGAGCTCACTGAAAGAAGTTCACCACCTTTTCAGATTACAGACCAATAGTTTTCTCTTGGCGCGCCAAGCCTGACCCATTAAGTATGGCGAGCAGGAGAGGGGGCGCCAACAGTGGCCTTGCCACCGAAATACACCAGTTTAAGGCAAGGTTTTTATGAACTTACAGCTCTTGGTATAAATGTACACAGTACACTCAGCACTTTCGGGGGCTGTAATGCTTTTAGTTTGGAAATATAAATAGAGAGCTGATGTGGTATGTGGGAGAGTGTATTTTACATGGTTTTTTGCCTACTGTAGTAGAAATGTCAAATTCCCAGCCACTGTCATGAGAAGCAGTTGACAAAAATAAGTTTTATGGTTTACAGTGCGGTTTACATAGAGAACATTTCTCTTCACTCTCAATTTCAACATGTTTTCTAAATTATCATGGTTTATTGCCATTTAAGTTAAATTAGTTTTTTTAAGAATAAATAGAGAATATATTTAATCAAATAAAGAACAGCCACATTGAAATTCTGCTGTTCCTGCCGTTCATTCGTTACCACGAAGCACAAATACTTTTTATGTGTTATGAAGAAGTGTGGGCTCAGAGGTGGTCATGTGACTCAGGGAGTTCTGCGTGCACCCATGTTCCCACAACAAAACATAAATTATTTTAGTAATCTGACATCAAGAGCTGTGACAATGAAAACCACTTCTTACACATGTTCTAACAAGAATCTTATTAACATTTTTGTGGATATGGAAAATAGCTTTTTTTAGTCAAGATGCCACCATTGCTGAATTTAGAATGATTTCCTTATTCACTAGATAGATAGCAAAATGTGAATCATGTCTGTGACCAAATAGGGGAATAAAATGCCATCTTTGTGTAGTACAAAACAACCAAGGGAGAGTATCAAATTATCGAGTGATTGACAATATCAGGATGATAATTCATCCCCAACTATGAGAGTACATTTCAATAAGTCACTCATGCCTGAAGGCCTCGGACTACCTTGACAAAGAAAAACTAAACTCGTGATTTATTATAGATTAGACAACATGCCTAATTAGATCCATGAATGGGAGCAAATAGCTTTACATCCCCTTTGTTCAGAACAAATACAACCTCTAGGTCACCAAGAAAGCTAAAAAAATATCAAAGATTAGGAAACAAGTGTTTTAAAAACTAAAAATACAGAATTAGAAAATATCTCTCATCCTAATCTCTTTTATCTTGCAAGATAGATTTTTTTTGGTTCCATTTCAAAGAGCCACCCAGTGGACTGCACCTTACAGTCTAACCTCCTGGAAAAGTGAGCCCACATTTGTGGTATTGTTATGCTCTCATTTTCCATGTAAGACTGACTGACATCTTTTAACCATGTTTCTCCTTCAGTTTTTCTGAAGTAAATACCTGGTTCTCTCAGAATGTGGCTCCTTTTCTGTGGTGGACACCAGCAGGCTTGTCTCCTGCCTTTTGCCCCTTCTCACTCTCTGCCAAGATTGACCTTTCTCATCCCTGTAACAGCATCACCCCCTCTTGACTGAACACCATTGGTTTTCTTTGTAAGTCAGACTTGCCATCTTGATCTTCCTCTTTCTGTCATCTGTTCTGTTTACATGTATATTCAACTGAACATTTCCTCCCCTACTCATTTTTTATGTCAGTCAAGGCACATTTCTCCCCCCTTCTCTTCTCTTGTGCTGCAACTTCTTTAGATACCAGCATTGGTGAGAGCTCCAATGGCATTCCCAAAATGTGCCTTTGTGTGAGGACTTCATAATTTAACATGACAGGGTCACTTTTAGTCGGCCATTATGAAACCGAGGAAACAGCAAGCTAATTTTTGTATCTTTGCTTTTTGTAGTGAAGAAACAGAGGCTGGAACTCAGAAAGCTCTCAGGAATCACTGGTAAGGAGCTGAAGCATTAGGGCTTGTCTTTTAAGGAAATGGGTCATTAAAATCAAGCCCTTTGGCATAAACGTGTTTTGTCCTAGTTACACATGCTATCATTAACAGTAGGAGAAATCAGATCATTTGAAGAAGAAAACAGACTACACACAACCCAAGATGAGGGAGCCAAGAGAGCCAAGACAACCTATAAAGTGAGATAAGATATCTTATGTTAACACTGAAGCAAGTAACAGGCAAAATAGAATGCAAGGTGGAAGACAAGGAACAAAGGAGGACAGTTTATACTGGTAAAAGGAGCAACAGGTCAAAGATCTAATGAACTTGAACGTATATACACCTAACAATATAGCCTCAAAGTACTCAATGCAACAACTTGATAGAACTGTAGACAAAAATATTATGGCCACATCAGTTTTATTAGATTTTAATTGTGATAAAAAGAAATTTAAGTCTAGAAGATGTGCTCAATATGTTTATTAAGCTCAAGCAAATATAGAATGCACATGGAATATTAAAAAAAAAAATCAGCCACAAAGGAAGTCTCAGTCTCCAAAGAATTGAAATCTTGTAAACTGTTTCTCTAAGCAAAATGCAGTACAATTAGAAAATAGCAAAATAACTAAAAAATAACGCTATCTAAAAGTTAAAAATGTGTTACTCTTCTGGGTTCTAATAGAATAAGAAATTACCCACTCCTTCTATATAACCAGGAGAAAGAAAATTCTACAGACTTCATTTTACATGTAAGTGGGGGAAATAAACATTTCAGCTCAGAAGCCCACACCAGAGGGGGAGTAAGGCAAGGGTTAAACATAAGAGCATGTGACAGCTTTCTAGTGGCAGTAGAACACAGGTAACCTCAACCTAAGTTCCCTCAGTAGGACAAAGGTCATGCTGAGTGGGGAGATGCTGAGAATAGTTCTGAGGCCTGATGGGGAGAGTTTTTGGCTACTTGAGAAATGAAAGAAAGGGACTTGGAAAGTCCATAGAATCTTGAGAAGACACCTGGAAGAGATGAGATACTGAAAGGGGGAGGTATCCTTGGAGACACGGTAGTGAAAGAAAAAAAAATCTAAAACTATGGGCCCCGGTGGAACAAGATAGTATCATTCAGTGGTATCATTCTCATTAAAAGGACACCATTTATTAAAGAAACTTCACTGCAGCAACAGAAGAGGATGCTCTTGAGCTGAGAAAACCTGTAAGCTACCCAAACCTCTTCCCCACCTATCTGATTATCCTTCCTGGCCTGTCTAGGAAAATTGAATGCAAATAACTTTTACTTTGACTATCCCGTATCCATATTGCATGAGAAAATAAGGAAACTTTTTGGCAGGAATGATTTCTACACTAGTACTGATGAGTTTGATAGTTGGGACCAGCATTCCTGTTGAGAACAACCAGAAAATCTGACTTTATACACACACACATTATATATGAAGCATTTGAAAACATCAAAATGCCACCAGTGACCTAGTCTGGTGGTCTACGGTCCCATGACCGTAAACAGTCACGGGAACAAGATCTGGGAACACAGAGAAGCTCAGAGGGTAAGCCAGACATTAAAGCTGATTTGCTTCTAGAGGCATCTGCCAATTTAAAAGCATGGGTGTGAAGCTGAACAGAGCTTTCAACAGACTCATTGGGCTTTGAAGAACAAAATGCAGTCCACCGAAGACTAGAATTTAGAAGCCCCAGTAAGTCGTTCAGGCTCAAATTATCCCTGCGTTTTCATGTACAATGTTTAATACACATTAAAAAATAACTAGGCACATGAGGAGACAAGACCATGTAACTGAAGACTAAGACAACAGACAAGTAAAATTCTCACAGGTAATTCAGAAAATGAAGTCATCTGTGAACCTCTAAACAATGTTTAATATATTCATAGAGTTGGGGGCGCCTGGGTGGCTCAGTGTGTTAAGTGTCTGCCTTTGGCTGGGGTCCTGATCCCAGAGTCTTGGGATCAAGCCCCACATGGGGCTCTCTGCTGGGTGGTGACTCTTGATTCTCCCTCTCTCTCTGCCCCCCCCCACTTGTGCTCACTCTCTCTCAAATAAATGAAATCTTTTTAAAAATGTTAATAGAGTTAAAGACAATCCTTAAAAATTTGACATAGAATTGGACATTATAGAAAGAAAACAACTGGAAATATTATAAATGAATGTAGACTATAATTACAATAAATGAAATTAAGAACTCACCAGGTGTATCTAACAGCAAATCAGACACAACTGAAAAGTGGCTCACTGAACTATTTAAAAAAAAAAAAAAAAACTGTTCTAAAAAATACCCATTCTGGGGCACCTGAGTGGCTCAGTTGGTTAAGTGTCTGACTCTTGATTTCGGCTCAGGTCATGATCTCAGGGTTGTCAGATCAAGCCCCATGTTGGGTTCCCCACTCAGTATGAAGTCAGCTTGAGATCTCTCTCCCTCTGCCTCTGCCCGCACCTTTATATCCTTGTGCACTCTATCTCTCTCTCTAAAAATATATAAATCTTTTGAAAAATGTATCCATTCTGAGGCATGAAAAGTAACAAAATGGGGTTGTATTAAAAGACACAGGATTGTGTGGAAAGTTATACTATACAGTTATACTTAATAACTGAAGACCCAGGAGAAGAAAAAGGGCATCAGAATCAATATTCCAGGGACGCCTGGGTGGCTCAGTGGGTTAAAGCCTCTACCTTTGGCTCAGGTCATGATCTCAGGGTCCTGGGATCGAGCCCCACATCAGGCTCTCTGCTCAGCGGGGAGCCTGCTTCCCCCTCTGTCTCTGCCTGCCTCTCTGCCTACTTGTGATCTCTCTGTCAAATAAATAAATAAATAAAATCTTTAAAAATTAAAAAAAAATCAATATTCCAGAAGATAATGACTAAGACTTTTTCAGAATACATATAAGGCACAGTTATAAGAACGACCTCATTCTGTATGCCCAGGCTGGGTAAGCAAAAAGAAAACCACTTAAGCAACATTCTAGAAAAACTACTGAAAACGAAAGACCCAAAAAAAGTCTTAAAAGCAGAGTTGTAAGGCAACACTAAGACTGAGAGCTGACTTAAACAGTGGAAGCCATTAAAAAATAGTATGAAACCCTTCTTGGGCCCTACCTCACATCCTACTTCTTCAGCTTTTATTCTCAAACAAGGAAGTCAAAACCCCAGGGGACTCGACCAATGGGAAGAATTAATGCATAAGTAGTCCCCCATCCATCCCTCCAGTGGACAGTCCAGAGGTGCATTCTGTAGGGTTCCAGGCAGGATCAAGCCCCATCACTCATAGAGGTGATCAACTTGATAATACAACTTTGCATTGGCTTTTCCATTTTATTTCTCCTAGTCTGTCCTTCTCTCTGGGATCATTTCCCAAATAAAGTCCCATATGCAAGTCCTCGCTTCAGGCCCTGTTCTTGCGGAACCTGGGATGAAAGTAAGTACCAGGAGTGGCTCTGGAAAGCAGAACATTCGGATGGGACTCGGAAACTTGGTCACTCACTAATCAGATGGCAAGAAGGAGGACATTATTTATGGAAAGTGGTGCAGTAGCCCCTGGCATGTGTTAGATGCTTAATGATAGTGGATTAAGTGCAGGGGAAAGTGAAATACCAGGTTATCAGCTACCTACATTTCTGAACTTACATTATACTTCCATTTTTTTAAAGTTGAAGAAAAACTTCAGTAGATGAAAAATCCCAGAAGGAATCAAGAAAACCAGCCCTGATGCAAAAGAAAATATAATACCATATTCCAACATAAACTAATTATAATTAAACAAGCATTTGCAGATGGGGGAGAAAACATAGATCAAGAATTTAAAAACTCAAAATAGAAACTGACAAACTGGAACTAATGGGAACTGACATTAGGGAAGAAAAAAATTAACTTTGAGATGGCTAAATTGTAAGGTACCTAAGAGAAAATAAGTATGAGTGAAAGCCAACAATAGGACATAATGGGTAGAAATGAAAGGACCCAAGAATATGAAATGAAAGAGGCAAAAAGAACCTGTGAGAAAATGACAGATATAATAGGCGAACCTAAGTATGGTTAGCGATGTCGAAGAAAAAACAGTGAAATAGGACAAACTTACAATACTACAATTCAGGAAAGCTCTCCTGAAATAAAAGACCTGAATTTACATAACGAAATGATCTACCATGGACGAAAATTGCTTCAAGACAGTCAACTCTGAAATATATCTTTAAAAAAAACAACCAGACATTCAAGTCAAAATCAAGAGAAAAATAATCTTATGTTCCTCTCAGCCGGAAGAATTAGTCTTTTATAAAGAAAATGAAGTCAGGTTGGCATCAGATTTCTCAACAGCAACTTTGGTAGATAGGCAGTGGTCATATAGTCTTACCAAAAACTCAAAGCGTGAACCAAGGATTTTTTTATCCAACTCGGACAATTTTTCAAATATGAAGGCTATCAAAAAACAATTTTTACCATGGTAAAATTCATACAACATGAAATTCTTTTAAAGGAACAATTGAGTGGCATTTAGTACATTCACAATATTGTTCTATCTAGTTCTAAAACACTTCATCGCTCCAAAATAAAACCCAGTATACATACAGCATTTACACCCTATCATTCCTCTCCCCAGCCCTCGGCAACCACCCATCTTCTTTCTGTTCCTATGGATTTGCCTATTTGGTATATGTCCTATAAATGGAGCCATACAATATGTGGCCGGTGTCTGCCTTTCACATAACATACTGTTTTCCCAGGTTCATCTACACCGTAGCATGTATCAGGACTTCATTCCCATTTATGGCTGAATTGAATTCCATTGAATGGATAACCAAAATTTGTTTATCTACTCATCCACTGATGGACGTTTGGGTTGTTTTTACCTTTGGACTACTTCGATTAGTGCCGCTATGAATATTTTGGTACAAGGATTTGTTTGAGTACCTGTTTCAACTCTTTTGGGTATATATCTAGAAGTGGGTCATTGGATGTTTAACTTCTTGAGGATCTACCAAATTGTTTTCTACAAGAACTGAACAGTCTTTCTGTTCAGAACATTCTCAATAGTGATGTAAAGGGTTCCAATTTCCTCACTTCTCTGCAACATGTGTTATTTTCCTTGTTCCATTTTAATAGCCATTCTTATGAGTGTGAGGCACTATCTCATTATGGTTTTGATTTGTGTTTCCCTAATGATGTTGAGCATCTTTTCATGTGCTTGTTTATAGGAGAAGAATCGCAGACAAGCAAGAATTTGGGGAATATGGTACTAATGAGCTCTTCGTAAGGAATCTACTAGAAGACCACCTTCATCCAACTAAGAAGTGAATGAAGAAACTGTTAGAAGGACCGTGGTAAGCACTGACTGTATTTAACTACAGCTCTTAGAACAACCAGCGATGGACACAAGGTGGAAGAAGAGTATGTAGGTGTTATGTGCTCTGATAACATAATTTCTTAATGAGAGGAAAAGGGGGAAAATGGAAAAGTAGAATAAACTCATTGATTTCACATAGATTATAGGTGAGGGCCAAAGACACCATTTAAAGCAGACAAACCAAATAGTAGAAGCCTAAATAAAGAAAGCATAGGCATTATATAAATATATTAGTGGAAAAGTAACTACTAAAACAAAAACACAAATCATTTTAATCACCGTTTCTTTTATTAAAAAGCAAAGAAAACAGACCAGAGAATGAAAAACATATGGCAAAAATGCAGAATAAATACAACATAAAATAATCACACAGGACTAAGATCAAGTGTCTAAGTTGTAACAATAAATGTGAATGGCTTTAACAAACTTATGAAAAGAAAAATATTTTCAGATTGTCCTACAAGGCAAAATCCAAGGGTACACTCTGAGAGATACTTCCAAAACAAAGTGCAATAAAATTAAAAGGATGGGCAAAACTTTACCAGACAAATGCACGTAAAGAAAGCAGGGATTGCGAACTTGACATCTGACAAGATAAAATTCGTGGAGGGAAAAGTGCTTAATGAGACAAAAGAAGGACATTTTTATAATGCTGAAGGCCATACTTCACAGGTAAGATATAAATAGTATCCATAACTGTGCATCAAATAATGCAGCAGCAACCTTCATAAAGCATAAATACAGGAGATAAGAAGAGGAAGTACATTGATTAGAGAACTTCCACATGGAAGTACATTAATTAGAGAAGACTATAGATATACTATCAGTTCAACACAGGGGCAAATTGGAAAAGAAAATAAATTATGTAAATACACACACAGACGCGCGTATATATAACCTAAACAACATAATCCCAAGGTAGATGTTATGAATACATAATGAACCCTTCACCCTTATAAAAAAGAGTATTTCTTCTTTTCAAATACATGTGGAACATTCATGAAACTTGACCAAACTTCAATAAATTCTTTCAAATAAAAATGTAAACCAACAACATTCTTATCACAATGTAATAAAATGAAAAAATAAATTCAAAAGGCACAAGTTCTTTTCCATCTGGAAATAAAATGTTATTAAGCAATTCCTTAGTCAATGGAGAAATATAAATTAAAATTGAGCAGTTTCTTAGAAAAATAATGATCTGAAAACCCTGTATATCAGAATCTTCGAGATACAGTTAAAGCAAAGAAAATGCATAGATTAAACATAAGAAAGGAAATAAAAGCGTAACAATAAATGAATTAAATATCTATCTCAAAAGTTAAAAAAGATACAAAACGTAAATCTAATGAGAGAGAAGGAAATAATAAAAATAAAAGCCTAAGGAATTGAGTTAAAAGCCAAATAGTAGAATTAATAAATAAAATAGTTCCATGACCGAATCAACAAAATGGACCTAATCGTTGTAAAAGAGAGAAATCATAAGTACAAATGAAATAGGACAATGGGACATCAACTACTAAATCAGGGGTTATTTTAAAATATCATGAGTCTATATTGTATAATTCTTTGAAAATACATTGAAAACCTAAATGAAATGGATAATTTTCTGAAAAATGCAACTTGTCAAAATTGACCCTGGTAAAGAAAGAAAGCTTAAAAGATCAATTACCACAGAAGAACTAAAATATTAAAAGTGCTAATTCCAGGGGTGCCTGGGTGGCACCACTGGTTAAGCGTCACTCTTGATTCCAGCTCAAGTTGTGATCTCAGGGTAGTGGGATCAAGCCCCGCTGTGGGACAGAGCCCCAACTTGGGCTACATGCTCAGTGTGGAGTCTGCTTAGGGTTCTCTCTCCCTCACCCTCTGCCCCTCCCCCTCGCTCTCTCTCTTTCTCTTTCACTTTCAAATAGACAAATCTTTTTTTTTTTTAAGTGCTAATTCCAAAAAGCACCAGGCTCAGGTTTTACAAGGGAATTCTAATAACCTTCAAAGACTAAATAATTGTAATGGCTTCACTGTGTTCCGGAGATATAAAAAGAATCAAAACTTCTGTAATCTTTGAAGGAACTGGATATATCATTGATCTGTAGACCAAATAAATACCACACACACACACACACACACACACACACACACACACACACAATCCTGAGTAAAATATTAGCAAATAGACTAGAACACCAAATTCTAAATATAACAAGTCATGATCAAGAGGTGCTTATTCCAGGAATGTAGTGTGACTCACAGGTTCTAGAAAAACAGACAATGCACAGAAGAATTTGACACATCAAAGGTGGCATACCAAGTTAGCGGAGGAAAGTAATGAGAATTGCTCGTGGCTCAAAGTGACCAACACCATTTTCCACTTACACATTTTGAATTTTGAACCAGTGCTCTCTTCAGCAGCACATATACTAACGACATTGCATATGGAACTACTTGACAATGGAGTCAGAATCACTAAAAAGGCACCTAGAAAAAAAAATTGGATCCCTACTCATTCCTTAAAGCAAATGAATTCCACAAATATTTACATGCAAAAAATGAAACTATAAATGCACTAGAAATAATTATTTGGTGTACCATTTCACAAAATCCAGAAGCTATAAAAGAAAATACTAATAAATTTGACTGTATACAAAAGTAAAACTTTCTTCTTGGAAAAAAAAAAAAAAACCCAACCATAATATCCAAGGACAAATGAAAAACTTGGGGAAATATACGCTAAAAATGAGACAAACAGCTAATTCGCTTGTAGAGCTCCTAAAGAAAACAACGATAAGAAAAAGACCAAAACCCATAGAAAAGCAAGTAAAGGATATGAATAATTACAGAAAATTCAAATGACTTCATGAGTGAATATAACATTAACCTTATTGGATGTGTCATTATTCGATGTGGAAAAGATGCTTAGTGTGCTCACAATAACAAAAATGTGCATTACAACCACAACGCAATTTAATTTTTCAACTACCAGATTGACAGGATCAAATATGTAACACATGGTCCTGTTGGGGCTCTGGGAAACAGACACACTCACTTATCGCTAGTGGGAGAATAACTTTCCAAAGACATTATAGAGATCAGTTTGGCAATTCCATCAAAATAAAAAGTACACTTATCCTTTAATCCAAGAATTCCACCTCTAGGACTTTATCCCACTTTATCCCAAATATGTACTTTCAAATATAGGGAATGATGTTCAGACAAGATTATTTATTTCATCCTTGTTTGGAAAGGCAAAAATTGGAAGTACTCTAAATATCAAATAGAGAATTCATTAAAAAATAATGTTACAGTTATGAAATTTAAAAGAAGGAGTCAGGGAGCCTGGGTGGCTCAGTCAGTTAAGTTTCTGACTCTTGATTTAAGTTCAGGTCATGATCTCAGGATTGTGAGATGGAGCCCAGCTTTGGGCTCCCAGCTCAGCAGGGAGTCTGTTTGAGGATTCTCTCTCTTCCTCTTGCTCTGCACCCCCACACACACTCCTTACACTGTCTCTCTCTTTCTCTCTCTCTAAAATAAATAAATCTTTCATTAAATAAAGTGTGCCTTTTAATGATTTTTTAGTATATTCACACAGTTCTGCAACCATCACCAAAATAAAAATTTGGAACATCTTTAGCACTCCAAAGAGAAACTACCTACACATTAACAGTCATTCTCCATTCCCAACTGCCCCAGCCCTAGCCCTAGGTAACCACTAATCTACTCTCTGTCTCTGTGGATTCACCTATTCCACACATTTCACATAAATGTGATCATAACAATATTGTATTTTTTGAAACTGGCTTCTTTTCATTTAGCATTCATGTTTTCAAAGTTTATCTACATTGTAGCATGCATCAGGATTCCTTTTTTTTTTTAATGCTGAGTAATATTCCAATTGTATGACTACACCACATTTTGTTCATTCATCGGTGAAAGGCATTTAGTGTTTTTTTTTCCCCCCACTCTGGGGCTATAAATAATCCTGCTATGAACATTCATGTACGGGTTGTTTGTGTGGATACATGCTTTTGTTACTCTTGGGTATATACCTGAGTGAAATTTCTAACGTATAGTAACTCTGTGTTTAACTTTTTGAGGAATTGCTAGTGTCTCAAAGTGACCACCACATCATTTTCTATTTATACATTTTGAATTTTGAACCAGTGATCTCTTCAGCAGCACATATACTAAAATTGAATTTTGAACTATGCACCTGTGTTATCTATCCATGACAATTAATAAAATATTTTCTAAATAATAAATTACAACTATACCCATTGACTTGGAGAAATTTCCATTGCGTATTATGAAGGATATAAAGCAAGATCCCATAAACTAAGAGAAATATCTATGATTGCGCTTTTGTAAATTGAAGACCAAAAAATGTGTGTGTGTTTGCATATGGAACTTCTATCAGTTATAATTGCTTTTGGATGTAAGATAACAATAAACCAGAATAGCAGTGGTTTAAACAGAAGGGTGTGTTTTTCTTCCACGAGGGACAGTCTGAATATAGACAGTTTCTAGCTTATTTCAGCAACTCTGTAGGGCTCTGAAAGACCCAGACCCTTCTGTTTCTACCCCACCATCTTTATCACTGCATGGCCTTAAGACGCCTATGGCACCTACAGGCATCATATGTGCATTCTAGGCAGGCAGAAGGGCAAGGGGCAAAGACTCCTCTAAATGAATCATCAAAAGTTTACCCGGAAGCCCCATCCATAGCTAACATCTCCTTGGCCGGAGCTGGGTCATGTGGCCACCTCTAGCTGCAGGGTAGACTGGCAAATATGGAGAAAGGATTATCATCATTGGCTTGGACCAATCATGACACACTGCCAGGAGGAAGCACACTGCATTGCAAATAAAGTCAAGATTCCACTAGCAGAAAAGAATGGGACCACTGTTGGACACTCTGTACATACAAATGAAAAATGACTATATGAGCAAGGAGAAGAATGTGGAAGGATCCACACGGGAGTGCTGATGGTGCTTTGGAAGGGGTTGCAGGAGAAGACAAAGCCGAGGAGGTGGGTGGGAATAAAATATAATACATTAATCAAAACAACCAAGGACTCAGAAACTAAGCCCAGACACCAGGACACATTCTAGCATGCATTGGGTAGAACAAGGCCAATGTGAAAAACGCGGGTTTGGAGTTATTATCAGTTTCTTAAAAATGAGGAACTGGAGACTTGGAGACTGATGTGAGAAACCCACTGAATATCTTTGGGTTGATCCACAGTAAATGGAGCAGAGTTCTCAAATTTTACAAAATTCAGTTCGGAACTAAAAGAGGACACTTTGGAGCTTCAGAACCATCTTGCAGGAAGACAGAGGAGAAAACTCTTAGCGTATGTACAGAAAGAAAAGCTTTAAAAGGAAGGAGCCGCAAACAACAAAATAAATTTTGGAGTGAAGTGTTTTAACATAGGGAATGTACAACGGCATCACATGTTTTTCTCAATGGCTAGAAATCCTTCAACATCTCTTACTCAGCACTCCCAAGTCTGATCATTGCGTTTTCACCCCACACTGACAGTGAAAGAGCCGGAGACTCTAAATCAATTTGGGATCATAGAACCAAAGCAGCTGGGGTACATTTTGGAGGCCTGTGGGGCCCCGTCTCTTGTCCTCACTGCCGCATCTCAGATTCTAGCTGTGGCTTCCGTGGCCAGTTCTATGACAGCGTCAATGTTCTTCACTCTACTAGTGTCTTGCCCCAGGTACATAATGTGTTTTTTGTTCTCTGATCTGCAACTTCTCCAGCAAGGAGGAAGAGTTTACTTAGCCTGCATACATGCTACAGTAATTTTTTGCATAATAATATGGTACATTTAGAATCAGGCCTGAGGGGCGCCTGGGTGGCTCAGTCGTTAAGCGTCTGCCTTCGGCCCACGTCAGATCCCAGGGGCCTGGGATCGAGCCCCGCATCGGGCTCCTTGCTCGGCAGGAAGCCTGCTTCTCCCGCTACCATTCCCTCTGCTTGTGTTCCCTCTCTCGCTGTGTTTCTCTCTGTCAAATAAACAAAATCTTTAAAAAAAAAAAAAAA
>CM053620.1:24529681-24586172 GCA_028646535.1 Procyon lotor
AAAAAAAAAAAAAAAAAGAATCAGGCCTGAGAGTCCTGTCCAGACAGCAATCCAGAGAGCACCATTAAGACCCCAAAATAGGGGACTCCTGGCTGGCTCAGTACATTAAGCATCTGCCTTTGGCTTAGGTCATGATCCTGGGGTCCTGAGATTGAGTCCCGAGTAGGGCTTGAGTCCCACAGCTTCTCCCTGTCCTCCTAGCTTGTGCTTTCTCTCTCTCTCTCTCTCCCTCTCTCTCTCTCTCTCTCAAATAAATAAATAAAATATATATTAAAAAAAAAAAAAAGACCCAAAATAGATGGTTCAAACTTTGCCACCTGACTGGGTTACACCAGTGCCTCTTCCTAAACTCACACCTATGGTCCCATGGAACAGGTCAGGTGTCCACTACAACTGGAGATCAGAGGAAGTAGAAGTCTCTAGATTGTTTTATGGATTAATAGGCCCAGTTTGTTGATGTAAGTGGAAAACAGATTTTGCTGCCACACTACAATCTCACTTAAAGATGGCCACCTAGAACGGGGATGGAAGTTATGCATGGGCCCAATATGATGGACTCCCTCCCATCAAGACTGGTTCTACCTATTGCACTGTTGAATTCTCAGCCTGCCAGCAGCACAGACTAATATTGAGCCCTCAGTATGGTACCATCCCTCAAGGAGACCAGCGAGCCATTGATGGCAAGTTGATACATTGGACTCCTACTTTGGAGGAGGCAGTAATTTGTTCTTACTGCCATTGATACCTTCTTTGGATATGTGTTTGCCTTCCCTGTCCACAATGCCCCTACCAGTATTTCCATCAGAAGGATAACAATGTTTGAGCTACCAAATGTCATCCCACACAACATTGCCTCCAATCAGGGGACCCCTTTTACAGAAGAGGAGCTGTGACTGCTTCAGCTAAATATTGCTATGCCCAGAGGCAGCTATCCTAATAGAATAATGAAATGTCCTCTCACAGGCTCAGATAAGATAAGAGCCTGCTCAGAAACAGCTGAGCAACTTGAAGTGCTATCTTCCAGGATGCAATTTACATAGTGAGTCTACAGCTGATAGAGCACTTTGTGCCCAATAGTGAAAATATGTGGATCCAGAAACCAAAAGGTAGAAGTAAGAGTGCTCCTTCACCACCACTCCTGGTAATTTGCAGAATGGGTGCTTCCCATCCCTACCATTTTAGATTCAGTGGGGTCCTGGGTCCTAAGAGGGGAACTATTTCACCTAAGAGAACATAGTAAAAGTTCCACAGAAGCCACAATTAGTACATTATCATTTTGGGCTCCTCATGCCCATGGACTAATAGACAAGGAAAAAATAGACATTATAATAGGTTGTGGATTAATGACGACTCAAAACTGCTCCCATCAAGAGGTGGGATCCATTTTTTCTCCTCCTTGGATCTGGGCTGTGCCTATAACTACATTGACCAAGAGAATACACTGGAAGAGATTCTGTGTTAGTCCCTGATATCCTCTTTAAGAAGTCCCTTGTTGCCTTTGAGCTCTTCAGTTATCTACCTATTTGAGCTCGTTGGCTGATAAATACACAGGCTATGGCATCTCTTAGACCAGGAATGCCAATATCTTTTCCCAAAGATCTCCCTGATACATATTCCACTGGAATCCAGCTCCTTGCAGTGTGATTGTCTTGTTACTATCATTATCATTGTCATTTCTTGCCAAAGCATGGCAACTCTTATGCCATGATTAACAAAATCTGATGTTTAACATGAATGCAGAGTTATAGTCATTAGCAGCTGTGGTTTCTGCTACTAGGAACAGAGAAGGAAGGCATTCTTCAGCACCATTACTAGCTTCCCAGGGAATGAAAAAAACACCTCTGTTGATAATAGTTGGCTTTGAGTTCATGCAAGAGGTCAGGAACAGCAGCTTAGGAAGTGGTCGCTGCCTGCTAATCTCAAATCAGGATTGATATATGCAGCCTGGTCTATTTCTACTGCAGACATTTCATTTGAAATAACTACACTGATAAACAAAATAACTGTAAACGTGTATTTTTTTCGTATTACATGTGGGAATGATTTGCATGGAAGAATCCTTAAATGGCAAAACATCACCATCGAGCTCTAGTCAATATCATATCATTGCTTTTATGGGCAAATAACATCCCACCTTGGGTTAGTCTTGTTATTGTAACTTTTTTTGTTATTAAACTCAGTGACCCCAAATCAAAGGCATAATTCATGAGAGAAATAATTGAGAAGCTAGACTTCATTCAAATTGAAACTTCTGCTCTGCAAAAGACAGGTCAAGAGAATGAGAAGACTGGAAGAAGATATTTGCAAAAGAGATACCTGATAAAGGACTGTTGTCCAAAATATATAAAAAGAAGTCAAAACTCAACAATAAGGAAACAAACAACCCAATTTTAAAAATGGGCCAAGGATCTGGACACCTCATCAAAGAAGTATGCATATGGAAGATAAGCAAATGAAAAGATGCTTAACATATGTCTTTAGAGAATTACATATTAAAACAACAATGACATGCCATATACACCTACTAGAATGGCCAAAATCTTGAAAATTGATAGCACCAAACGCTGACAAGAATGTAACACAATAGTCACCCTTACACATTCCTGGTAGAAATGCAAAATGATATAGCCACTTTGTTTTTGTTTCTGTTTTAAGATTTTTATTTTTCTATTTATTTGACAGAGAGAGCACAAGCAGGGGGAGTGGGAGAGGGAGAAACAGGCTCCCTACTGAGCAGGGAGCCTGATGCGGGGTTTGATCCCAGGACCCCGGGATCATGACCTGAGCCGAAGGCCAACGCTCAACTGACTGAGCCACCAAGGCACCCTGGCCACCTTTCAGGACAGTTTGGAGGTTTCTTACAAAGCTAAAAATACTCTTTTGGAGCAATCTAGCAACCATGCTCCTTGATATTAACCCTAATGAGCTGGAAACTTATGTCCACACAAAAACCTATATACAGACATTTATAACAACTTAATTCATAAATGATAACCTTCATTTATGAAGGTTTGTGATATCAAGGATATCACAAAGATAACCTTCAATATGTGGATGGATAAATAAAGTGAGGCACATTCAGACCATGGAATATTATTCAGCATGAAAGCCATGGAAAGACACAAGAGAAACTTCAATGCGTATTACTAGGTGACAGAAGCCAATCTGAAAAGACTATGTGCTTTGTGAGTGCAATTATATGACATTCTACAAGAAACAAAACTATGGAGATAGGAGAAAGCTCAGTGGTTGCCAGGGTTAGGAGGAAGGAGGGAGGAATAGGTGTAACAGAGGATAGTTGAGGCATTGAAAGTATCCTGTATGGTGCTATAATGGTGGATACATGTTATTATACATTTGTCCAAACCTGTAGGAGGTCCAACACCAAGAGTGACCCCTAATGTAAACTATGGACTTTGAATGATAATATGTCAGTGTAAGTTTGCCAGTTGTAACAAACGTCCCACTCCAGTACAGGATGTAGATTGTGGGGAATAGTGTGCATATGAGGGACTGGAGGTTGGGGAAAGGCAAGAGATTTATGTGCTCTCTGTACTTTCCACCCCAACCACTCTAAAAAATGAAGTCTTCTTTTAAAAAACCTACAGAAGAGACTTAGATTTTCACATTCTTGCTTTTTTTGAAGCCCTCGAGCTGTTTAGATATTAAGTTCTTTTATATAAGATTCTTTGGTGACAGTAGGAAAATATAGCTTCAAAATATAGCTTCAAAGCTTCAAAATATAGCTTCAAAATTTAGCTTCAAGCTATAAGACAGCTGAGTCCACTGAACAAGGTCGACTGGTTCTGCTAGTAACCAACGGCATGTCTATAATTAAACCAACTTCCTTGGATCTTCTACCTTAACCTGATGTGAGCATATTGGACTAGACAGTTCTAAAATCACCTGCATCTTGAAATTGTGATTCTTTTCATTTTGATTTTATATTTTTTTATTTCCACATACAGATGGTATGGCTTCAGGACCACTGTCACACTGGACCCAATTATTCTAGAGAGAACTTAACTTTGGAAGTCAGGCAGTTACTTGTTTAAGTAAATAAGTGGAAAGATGTTGCAGGATTAGAGACCTGCATTTAAAAATATATATATTTTTTATGTTTTATATATTTATATATTTATAGTTTATAATATTTATAAATATATATTTATATTTACAAATATATAATGTATATTTTATATTTATATATAAATTTATAAAATCATAAATTTATAAGTTTATATATAAATATATACATATATATACACACACACACTGATCCAGGAGATAGTGCCCAGCAAACTGGGCAGTACTCTGTCCTTCACAGAGGAAAGATCCAGAGCTGATGGAACATCCGTTGTGATTCACACAGAGAGGTTCTCGAGGACAGATTTCTCCCCAATATGGAAAGAATCGAATGATTCAGTATGGATATTCTGAAGGGACATGGCTGTAATAGAAGACACATGGAGAAGATATTTATGAAATAGAATGAAAAAGAGTTGTGAACACTTACCAGATTTTATAGTCTTAAAAGGTAAACAGAGGATTATACTTTGAAAAGATTTAGAAAGTTGATAAACTTTTACCCAGATTCATCAAGAACAAAAGAGAGATGACTCAAATAAATAAAATTAGAAATGAAGGAGGAGAAATAACAATGAAAACCACAGAAATACAAATGATTATAAGAGAATACCATGAAAAATTACATGCCAAAAACTTGGACAACCTGGAAGAAATAGATAAATTCCTAGAAATATATAACCTTCCGAAACTGAACCAGGAAGAAATAGAAAATTTGAGCAGATGTATTACTAGCATTGAAATTGAATCACTAATCAAAAAACTCCCAACAAATAAAAGTCCAGGACCAGATGGCTTCATAAGTGAGTTCTACCAAACATTTAAAGAGGAGTCAATACCTATTCTTCTCAAAATATTCCAAAAAAATAGAAGAGGAATGAAGCTTCCAAATTCATTCTATAATTCATTCCATTCTACATTTATTACCATGATACCAAAACCATATGAAGACACTACAAAAAAAAAAAAAGAGAGAGAGAGAGAGAGAGAAGAAAGTAAAGAAAACTAAAGGCCAACATCTCTGATGAACATAAATACCAAAATTGTCAACAAAGTATTAGCAAACCAAACCCAACAATACATTATAAAATCATTCACTATGATCAAGTGGACTTATTTCAGAAATGCAAGGGTAGTTCAGTGGTCACAAATCAATCTATGTGATATATCATATTAATAAGGAAAAACATAAGAACCATATATGATCATCCCACTAAGTGCAGAAAAAGCACTTACAAAGTACAATATTCATTCATCTTTAAAAAAAAAAAAACCTCTCAACAAAATAGATTCAGAGGGAACATACATGAACATAATAAAGGCCATGTATGAAAAACCCACAGCTAACATCATACTCAGTGATGAAAAACTGAGAGCTTTTCCTCTAAGATCAGGAACAAGACAAGGATGTCCATTCTCACCACTTCTATTCAACATACTCCTGGAAGTCCTAGCCACAGCAATCAGACAATGTAAAGAAATAAAAAACATCCAATTGGTAAGGAAGAAATAAAGCTTTCACTATTTGCAGATGACATGATACTAAATAAGGAAAACCCTAAAGACTACCAAAAACTGCTAGAACTCATAAATGAATTCAGTAAAGTTGCAGGGTACAAAATTAGTACACAGAAGTCTGTTGCATTTCTATAGAGTAATAATAAATTAGCAGAAAAAGAAATTAAGAAAACAATCCCATTTACAATAGTACCAAAAATAGCAAAATACTTGGGAATAAAATTAACCAAAGAGGTAAAAGACTTATACTCTGAAAACTATGAAATATGAAAGAAATTAAAGATGACACAAACAAGTGGAAAGATATTCCCATGCTCATGGATTGGAAAAACCAATATTGTTAAAATGTCCGTAGTACTCAAAGCAAATTACAGATTTAATATCAAAATACCAGCAACATTTTTCACAGAGCTAGAACAAATAATCCTAAAATCTGTATGGAACTACAAAAGACCCCAAATAGCCAAAGCAATCTTTAGAAAGAAGGACAAAATGGAGGTATCACAATCCCAGATTTCAGGATATACTACAAACCTGTAGTAATCAAGACATTATGGTATTGGCACAAAAATAGATGCATAGATCAATAGAACAGAATAGAGTCCAGAAACAAATCCAAGCTTATATGATCAATTAATTTACAACAAAGGAGACAAGAATATACAATAGGGAAAAGACTTGGGCGCCTGGGTGGCTCAGTGGTTAAGTGTCTGCCTTCGGCTCAGGTCATCATCCAGGGGTCCTGAGATCAAGTCCCACATTAGGCTTCCTGCTCAGCGGGAAACCTGCTTCTCCCTCTCCCACTCCCCCCTCTTGTGTTCCCTCTCTCTGTATCTCTGTCAAATAAATAAAATCTTAAAAAAAAAAAAGACAATTTCTTCAACAAATGGTGCTGGAAAACTAGATAGTTATATGCAAAAGAATGAAATTGGACCACTTTTTTTATACCATATACAAAAATAAACTCAAAATGGATTAAAGGCCTATCCATGAGACCTGAAACCACGAAACTCCTAGAAGAAAATCATAGGCAGTAATTTCTTTGACATTGGCCACAGAAACATTTTTCTGGATATGTCTCCTCAGGCAAGAGAAACAAAAGCAAATTAAATTATTGGCAATATTCCAAAATAAAATGCTTTGCACAGCAATGGAAACCATCAACAAACCAAAAGACAACCTACTAAATGAGAGAAAATATTTGCAAATTATATATACAATAAAAAGTTAATGTCCAAAATATATAAAGAACTTATATAACTCAACACCCAAAAAATCCAATTAAAAAATGGGCAGACGACATGAACAGACATTTTTCCAAAGAAGACATACAGATAGCCAATGGGCACATGAAAAGATGCTCAACATCACTCATCATCAGAGAAATGCAAATCAAAACCACAATGAGATGTCATCTTCCACCTGTCAGAATGGCTAGAATCAAAAAGACAAGAAATAACAAGTGTTCATGAGGATGTGGAGAAAAACAAACACTTGCGCACTATTAGTGGGAGTGCAAGTTATTACACCCACTGTGGAAAACAGTATGAAGATTCCTCAAAAAATTAAAAATAGACTTACTGTATTACTTACAGTAATTTTACTACTGGGTAATTACCCAAGGAAAATGAAAACACTCATTTGAAAAATATGTGTATCCCTATGTTTATTGCAGTATTATTTACAATAGCCAAGATATGAAAGCAACCAAGTTTCCATCCATAAGTGAAAGGGTAAAGAAGACACGGTCTATATACACAATGGAATACCACTTAGCCATTCTGATTTTTAACCATAAAAAAGAATGAGATCTTACATTTGTAACAGTATGAATGGATTTAAAGGATATAATGCATAGTGAAAGAAGTCAATCAGAGAAAGACAAATACCATATGATTTCACTCATACGTGTAATTTAAGAAAAAAACAGACAAAGGAAAAGTGACAAAAACAGAAATAGGCTCTTTTTCTTTTAAAGATTTTATTTACTTTTTTGACAGACAGATAGTGAGAGGGAACACAAGCAGGGAGAGTAGGGAGGGAGAAGCAGGCTCCCCACTGAGCAGCGAACCCCATGTGGGGCTCAATCCCAGGACTCGGGGATCGCGACCTGCACTGAAGGCAGATGCTTAATTGACTGAGTCACCCAGGCACCCTCAAAAATAGACTCTTAAATTCAGAGAACAAACTGGGGGTTACCAGAGGAGAGGTGGGTAGAGAAGGGGTAAAATAGATAAAGGGGATCAAGAGTACACTTATCTTGAGCACTGAGTAGTGTATAGAATTATTTAATCATTATATTGTACATCTGAAACTAATATAACACTCTGTTCATTCTCTTCAACTTTTTTAAAAAGAGGATTGCACTTGTAGTAATGGCAGAATAATAATTAAAACCTCTGGATAAAATATAAATATATAAATATACAAGTATATTTGCAGTTGAAATACAAAAATATAAAAATACAAGTATCTGTGCTGTAGAAGTCCCAAAGCAGGCATAAACTAAATAAATGTTCTCTTTTTCTCATTCTTATTCTCTGACTCTCCTTCTCTCTCTCTCTCTCTCTCTCTCTCTCGTTCTCTCTCTCTCTCTCTCGTTCTCTCTCTCTCTCTCTCTCTCTCTCTCTCTCTCTCTCACACACACACACACACACACACACACACACGTTGAACTTTTTGCCTGAGGGCAGGCCTTAGTCAACCACCATGCAAGTGGCTAAAATTCAGAAACCTTTAGTTTGGGAGGCATGAATAATAAGAGGAGTTTAGGATGACCACAGCAGTTGAAAAACAGGGTGTGGGGAGGATCATGAAAAGAAGAGATCCACAGGGGGAAAGCCTTAAACTCAGTGTAAACTCTGCTTCTATCTCTAGCTACCCCTGACCTACACATTCATGGAGCAGATTTCAATCAGTCCAAAGAAGAATAAAATAACTCAACTGAGATTTCAATTGCTTCCCACCACAGAAGAGATAGAATTTGGAGTTTTAGTTAACTGCTAATTAAGAGGACAAAAAAAATCAAGAGTCTTCAGAGGAAAATAATGAACCCAGGGTCTTTATAACATATCATTCATAAAATTCAGGATATCAACCAAAATTACTAGACATACAAAGGCACAGGAAAATGTAACGTGCACTCA
Source organism: Procyon lotor (assembly GCA_028646535.1). Taxonomy (NCBI): domain Eukaryota; kingdom Metazoa; phylum Chordata; class Mammalia; order Carnivora; family Procyonidae; genus Procyon; species Procyon lotor. The sequence continues at coordinate 24,538,432 of CM053620.1, forward strand.
AGAGAGAAGGTAACCAATGAAGACATTAACCCTAAGAAGACCCAGATATTGGGATGGGCAAACAGAATTTTAAAGGAGCTATTATAACTATGTTCAATAATGTAAAGATATGCTTGTAATAAATTAGCAGATAGGAAATCTGAGCAGTGAAATAGAAACAGTTGAAAAGGACCAAGAGGAAATTCTAGAACCAAAAATTAAAATCTGCAGTAAAAAATGAATAGCTGACCATACATAACAAAAGAGTTAGTGAGTTTAAAATGTATCAATAATAACTGAATGTAATTAAAAAAATGTATCAATAAAACTAAGGAGCACCAAGGAAAAAGATTTTAAAAGTGAACAGAGGTCACTAGTCTGTGGGGAAATATGAAAAAGTCAAGAGAAGCAAGAGAAAATAGAAAAAGTATTTGAATACACTGAAGCAGGATACATAGAAAGTAAAGCACACCTAAGCATATCATACTCAAGCTGATAGAAACTAAAAATGGAGAGAAAATCTTGGGTAGTCAAAGAGAAAGAATATATTATATATAAAGGGGCAAGGCCACAGATGACTTCTGGCTTATCACTAGAAAAAGATGGAGGCCAGCACACAGTGCAACCACAACTTTAAAATGCTGAGAGGAAAAAAAATTGTCAACCCATCATTCTATATCCAACAAAAATATCCTTCAAGAATGAGGCAAGATTGGGTGCTTAGGTGACTCAGTTGTTAAGTATCTGCCTTTGGCTCAAGTCATGATCCCAGGGTCCTGGGATCAAGCCCTGCATCAGGCTCCCTGCTTCTCCCTCTCCCACTCCTCCTGCTTGTGTTCCCCCACTTCCCCTCTCTCGCTGCATCTCTCTCTGTCAAATAAATAAATAAAATCCTTAAATAAAAAAGTAAGACAAAATGAAAAAATTTTCTATTAAAAAAAGGTAAGAAAATGTCACCTGCAGACCTGCACTACAAAGAATTCTATAGGAAGTTCTTCAGGCTGAAGGAAAACAATACTGAATACTGAACAATACTAGAAACTCTCCCTTAAACCTGCCATTAATAATATAGAAGAGTTATGACCAAGTATTGACCATGAACCCATTTCGCTCCCAACAGAGGTAACAAAACATTAGGCAATCATTAGTGCTGTTTATAAAATATTTCTGATTTTCCTCATTTTAGGCATATGATAGAATTGCCAATTCCACTTTTTGGGGTTGGATGTGGCTGTTTGACTTGCTTTAGTCAGTGAAACGTGGCAGAAACTTTATCAGAGTATACTTTTTGCCTCCTTTTCTTTTTCCAACCTTAACAATCACGCAAACACAGAGACAGCCTAGACTCTAGGCAACCTTCAATAGATGTAGAGTATGAGTGAGATTTGGGGGGTTGTTTGTTACCACAGCATAACCCAGCCTATCCTGACTGTTACAGAAGTTAGTACCTAGGAAATGGTAACACCATCGCAAAGGAAAGTATATGGTACTGACTAAGGGGTCAAGCATTCAACTGCATAGCAGCTGCTTTATTGGTGCCCAGAAGGTGTGTGATTCAGGCTTGCAAAGGCAAAACATGGTAAACTATATCCTATGATAACTTGGAAGGCAGAGAATTTGTCCAATAAAAACTCTTTTCCTTTCTGACATGTAATCCAACAGACAATGTTCCAGATAGTAGTTATGCTATGAGCATATGCCCCAAAATAAGGATGTATGGAACAAGGTGGACATAAGAAATAAACCTTTTCTTTTTTTAAGACGCTGAGATTTGAGGGTTGGTTTTTGTAGCAGAATTCAACCCATCCTAACTGAGAACAGAAAGCAGCACCACACAGTCCCCTAGAATCGCCGACCCAGTCATGCTCATGGAGTATGGCTGTGGTTGGTGAGCAAACCACTCTGTGTTTTCACCAGTGGAGCATGGGCAGTTGAGGGACTCAGGACTGTGGGAACATCTCTGGCTATTTACAAATTGAAAATATTCCCACTTCTAGCAAAAGGTCAAAAGCAATGCCTGGGATCATGCTCGACAGAGAACGAAGAGTAGAGGAATATCCACTTGATGGGTCCCCAACTCTGATATCCTGAAAATTGTCTCTGTGTTTATTGAAAAGAATTCAAATGAGAGCCTAGCCCAGAGAGAAGGGTCATTGTACAACAGTACATACTGTGTGATCCCATCTTCGTTGTGAAGAAGAGCTACTTTAGTGTGTACGTATTTATACAAAAAGTCTAGAAATGTGTATTCCCAAATGTCAGTGGTTGGCTATCTCCAGGATTACACGAGTAGTCTCTTTTTTTTTTCTTTATCTGTATTTTCTCATTCCTCTAAAATAAATACTCTATTTGTGAGATAAAAGCTTTAAAAACAAAGTAAATAAACAAATACAACCACTACAAAATGAACATTTGGAAGAGAAGACGTCTGAAAAGTCAGGAATCAAATTACTGAAATGTAGGAGGAAGGCCCAGGGCCAGTATTATGCCAAGTGCCCTGGTGGACACAGAATACCCGCCCCCCCCAGCCACCCGACTCCCAGAGAGTGAACACAGAATTCTGTAGAGTATGCAGGTAGGGGCTATTCCTTGTCTGGCCTGTGAATTCACCAAGAGAAGAGTAGGAGTTATTACAAGCTGGTTAGCATACAGTTTTCAGAGTTTCACAAGGTTCATGACAAATGTTTTTGGAGCTCTTTCAGACCCATGTCTACACATGGAAAGCTCTTCCTACTTTAACTCACCCTTTGGCAGCATGAAGCATGTTAACACCCCATTTGATCACCTTTAGCAAAAAATTAGAGACCTTCTGAAGTTCCTTCCAGCCCTCTGTACGAACTCCAAGTGTTTCCAAATACCGCGCGACACCAACGTGAGAGAGGCAGTCTTGTGAGGGAAACAAAAACATGCATGCCCTGAGATATTTTGAGTTGTAGTCAAAACCACCACCCATACCATTCTCAATGTCAATTAGAGACGTAGCTCTTTCAGGTGGCGCATTAAGGGAAAAAATAAGAGAAAGAAACCAGGTCTAGAATCCTAGGTCTTGAGTCCCCTTACAGAGCGTTGCTTGCCAAGTGATCTATTTCCACCACCAACCCACTGTGGGATCCTTTCTCTCACGCACTCCTTTCCCTCACAGTACAATGGGGAGGGTGTAGGGGTGGCCGAGGTGGGGACTGTAATGTCCAGCATTGGAGAACCTGAGTCACAAATCTGGAAATCCTGTTTCATGGCTTGTTGGCCAAAGAAGAGGTTTCAAAAAGCTGCGATAAACAATGGACCCCAAAAACAAGTTTTAATCACTAAAAAGTGGGGCAGAGCTGATTTTGACCAAGATGCAAAACAAAACCCATTTATGAAAGAAATAGGCCCCATTCAAAGACATAAACCATCCTTCCTGCTGATACATTTCCTGCGGAACTTTCCCTCGGAGCTTTGTTGTTCATTTTTCTCACCATCAATAAATAAGGACTGTTTGTTACATATGTAACAACTTAGTGTTTTTCTTCTAAACCACTGTGCTCTGTGTGTTGAGGGCACATATTCTTTCCACCTGTTCTGATTGTCACTGGTGTCATTAAAGAAAAGAAAAACCCTTTCCACTTGGGTTTATTCAGAGAGAGTTAACATCTGATTTTACATGGAACTATTTAAAAGAAAAAGAACAACATGGCCTGAAGCAGTTCTAGCATAGGGTGTGGAAGTATTTGATGTCCTGGTGCTTGTTCATAAAAGAATGTTGTTTTGAAATGTGCAGTGAAGTCAGGGAAAGAGATCCAAAGAAAGTTCCCGTTGAGACAAAATCAAATCAACGCGCCACCACCACCCCCCCCAAACACCTCCCTCGTGGATCGGGGGGCCCCCTGGCTCGGTGCCCACCATCTGTGCCCAGGGAGGCTTCAGCTTTGCTGCCAGCAGTGATGTGCGAACATGGGTTGGTCGCAGTCAGGGCACCGATAAAGGTCACTTGTGGATCGGGACCCACAGAACAGAGGCCGCCCCAGTGGCCAGGCCACAGAACTAAAGCTAGTGTTAGCCGGCGCTTAGGGGAAATGCCTCCCTGCCATGGAAACCGAGCGTCACCAATCACAGTCCTCCAACTCAGCTCGGGCTAGCTTACCTTCCCATGGGAAAGAGGATCCTCCTAGCGTTCCTTGACCTGCTTCTGCCTTGTCTCCCCACCACTCCATAAAGCCCCCGTTGTCCCAAAGCCCTCGGGAAGAGTGCTCCATTGCGTACCGTGCCTGCCCCCTTACCCCCCGTGCATGTATTGTCTGCTCTTGAATAAAGGACATCCAAGTCATTGCTAAATTGTTTTATTTTTGTCATTTGTCAGCAGTAACAGGCTGGAGGAGAGATGCGTCGGAGCTGACCCAGTCTCTGAAGGGATTCTGCAAAAGTGAGTATTACCTTCCCCGTGAACCCACAGGCTCGTGGGTTACCCTTTAAATAAAGCCAAGTAAAATGTCGGGACCCACTGGGCAATGCTAGGAGACACTCGCCCAGGCACAGCATTACAGGGGGTGCCAAAAACTCTGCCATCAAAGGAAATCCTGTTTTAATGCAATGCAGCATTTTAAAAATCAAAATTAATGCGGAAAAATCCATGATGAATAAATTACCAACATGATAAATAAAGAAGACTCCAGAACAACACATTGTTCGGCTATACCAGAGCTGGAGGCAAAAGGAAAAAAATCAGTCGTATACTGATACCCTGTCTGTCTTTAAAATTTGGGGAGTCTGTTCATCATAGATTTTTGTATTTGGGTTTTTTAAGCCTTGCATGAAAATAGGATTTCTCTTGACGGCTGGGTTTTGGAGAGTGCACACTCTCGAATGTGCGGAGGCAAGCACCTCACCTACCTGACCACATCTCAACCCTGATCCTCGAGCTGGGAAGTAACAGGCCCCAACCCTTCCTTCCTCCTTCCCGCTCTTTCCAGATTCACCTTCCAGGATGGTAGAGGAAAACAGGGTTTGTTAAGAATCTGTTCCCGGGTCAGCAGGCCCTGAAGCCTGTTCCTCTGTGGTCACTCCTCTCCTGATGTCTCGCTGGCCCACCTCGGGCCTCTGCCACAGGTCACTGCCTGAAAGGGCACCACTGATGCCCGCGCACGACTGTAGGGGACCCAGTCTTACTTCGGGTCTTAGGGAGAGACGATCAGGGGAGCAGCAGGCGACTAGAGCCAGTAATCACTGTGCTGGCAGAAACCAACTTTAAACTGGAAGATTCTAGGGGCACCTGGGTGGCTCAGTCAGTTAAGTGTCTGCCTTCACCTCAGGCCATGATCTTGGGGTCCCCGGATCGAGCACAGAGTCAGGCTCCCTGCTCAGTGGGGCCTCTGCTTCTCCCTCTCCCTCTGCCCCTCCCTCTGCTCATTCTCTTTCTCTCTCAAATAAAATCTTAGATAGATAGATGATAGATAGATAGATAGATAGAGAGATAGAGAGATAGAGAGATAGAGAGATAGAGAGATAGAGAGATAGAGAGAAAGGAAGTTTCTAGTCCTCCCATTGCCTAGAGCTCAACAGCCAGTGCCTGCCTCAGACCCTCACAGGGAACTACCTACCAACTGAAGACAGTACTGGGGGGCCCTTCAATCCCTCCTCTCCTTCCAGGACCCCCAAGTCCTTCTCTTTTCCATGACGCACGGTTGGACTCTTCTCTGTCCAAACCTCTTCCTCGAGGTCATGGCCACGGGGCAGACACCTTTCTCAGTCAGCATTAAAGAGGTCTCTCCAAATACTAGAAGGGTTTCCCATCCGTGTGCAACTCTGCCAAGAGACCAGCGGGCTGCAGGAGCCTCTACCTTTCCACCAGCCCTTTCCCTTCCCACGTCACCCATGGGATTTGGCACCTGCGCACAGGTCTGGGTCACCTGTACTAAGGGCTGCGTGCTTTTATCTCTACCCTCAGCTCTACCGCTGGGCCTGGCGTGGAGCCAGTGCTTGGGGAAGATGCTCCAAGCTGCCACATCCCTCCCTTCCGGGGTGGGCAGGGTGCAGGGAGGGCTGACACAGTTGGAAAGCAAGCACAGGCACACGGCGGTGATGCTGCTCATTCAGAGTTTCTGGTTCCAGAGCCCCAAGGGCTTCTGGGAAGCATCTGGTTCCAGCCCATCCTCTGTGCTGGTCCCCACACCAAGATCCCTTCTCCAGAAGGTGCTTAGCTCCTGATTCCACAGCACCCAAAGCCCCTGAGTGTGTAAGGGTGGGGAGAGAAGCGTCTGGATCCCAGTCCCCTCTGCTCCCTGGTGACACAACCCTGTGCATGTATCATGGTCTCTCCAGGCCAGTTTTACCCTTACCCTCTGCAGAGTGAGTATCACAAATAGTACTCCCTCCAGGAGCACCTGGGTGGCTCAGTGGGTTAAGCATCTGCCTTTGGCTCAGGCCATGACCCCAAGGTCCTGGGACTGAGTCCCACATGTGGCTCTGTGCTCAGCAGGCAATCTACTTCTCCCTCTCCCTCTTCCCCTGCTCGCTTGCTCTCTCTCTCAATTAAATAAATAAAATATTTTTTTAAAAAAATAAATGAATAGTACTACCGCCAGTAGGCATTACTGCGGAGGTAGTCTAGAAGAGCGTCTAGCACTCACTAAGCACCCCATGGCCATCAGCCACTCTTACTACCTCCTGGCCTGTGATGAGTTTATTTTTTGGCGTGGAGAAGGCGGAGAGAGCACACCTCAGTGTGCCTGAGGCATGGGGCTGAGGACGCTCTCAGACCGACTCCAGGTTGCACTGGATGCTTCCATTCTCAGGAGCACTAGAGGGATTGGAAAGTCCCTGGGAAAAGATCCCTTTGCTCGAAGAAGGAGCAACTTCGGGTTTTTAAGTGTAAATGACCTCGAAGACCGGAACAGCGGGAGCCAAGTGTGCACACACCTCCCTTGACTCAGATCTCCTGGCTTCAGAGGCAAACCCCCAGACTTCCTCTGACCCAGGCTGGGTCTGAGACAGAGCGTGTCTCGTGATAATAATGCAGGAAGACGGCCTTCTTCAGTGTTTGCATAAAACTTGGGCTTTAGAGCATTTTTTGTTGTTGTTGTTTCCAGAGAAGAAGTCTTTGTGGAGGTACTGGGTCAAGAATGCCTTTTCAAAGCATGTCTCACACCCCATATGGAAGAGCGCCCCCAGGGAGGGCGAGGTCCCTGCAGGATGCTTCATAGTAGGCGGGAAGCAGGAGCCCTCCCCATCTGTCCTCTAGGTCAGTAAGAATTTCCTTCCTGGGAGGACGACTTACTTGAGGCCTGGAGACCAGCTCTGGCTGTTAGACCCACCCCAAGTTCCATTCCCAGCCCCATCTTCCTGTCCCCCATCCTTTCCTGGCTCGAAAGTCGGAGTCCAGAGCCTCCACATGGGCCCCCAAAGGACCCGCTGGGACTCGGCCAGCCGGCACCATCACCTCCCAGGCAGCAAACAAGAGCCCAAGACACAGGCTGACGTAAGCTTTACAAAATTCTCCGGAGCCAGCTGGCCTCACCTACTACAGAGCCAAATGCCAGGAAACTCCGGCTGGCCCGCCAAGTCCCCCGGCCTGAGGGATGCACGACTTGCTGACATGGGCCTTTGTCCTTCGTGGCTCCACTCCCCCCCACCCCGCCTGCATGGGGCACCCCAGCCTGACATGGTGGTCTGAGTCCCTGCAGCTCCCAGCACAAGACGAGGAAAGCCAGCTCCGGCTGGTTGGCTGTTGGGGGGGAGGGTTCTGCAGGGCCCATTTTCCACACACTGCTGGCGCGGCGGGGGGGGGGGGGGGGGCACCCGATGGTCCTGGATCCCTGGGCTGGAGCGGGGGCGTGGGGCGGGGGGCGGACCAGAGGCAACCATTCCATGAGCCGCTCCTCGTCAAAAAGAAGGAAAGGTCTGGTCTTCCATCCACAGGCCATAGTTCATTTCTTGGGGGAAACCTGTCTCCCAGGGCTGCACTTTGCTTTTCTCCCCTCTTCCTGAAGGGTGTAGCATCCCGCCACCTCTAACCCAAATCTGTTTGCATCCACTCAGGGCCCCCATCATCAGCATCGCAACTCTTCAGTGGCCCATGCGACAACCAAGAGCAAATAAGAAGAAAGCATATGTTTCATTAGGGGCTCTGGGGAAAGGCCCAGAGAGACTCCAGCATGGAGTACATAGCAAAATGTCCCCTCCTCATTGTCTTCCAGCCACCCCCACACCCCAGCCGTGTGTCTCCTCTCGGCACACGCTGTAGACCTCCCACCCTACCTTGCCAGGGAGCCAGACCTGCTTCCATGGAGCCCGTCTCCTTCCTCCCAGAGAACCTGTCCTTTAAAATCCCCCTAACACAGGCTGCTTCGGCTGTTACTCTCATCCTCAGATCAAGAGACTCACAAGCGCCGAATTTTCCAGCTCCCCACTCCGTGACTCGCATCTTCGGCAAATGATCTCATCTGTGTTTACTTCTGTCGCCACCTAACTGGTCGTGTGCAAGCCTGTGTTTTCGAATGATACAAAATAGGCCCAAACACCTCAATTCTGGAAGCTTACTGAAGGTCAAACGTTGACTCAGCCATTAAATTTCGCTGTGTTGGAGTAATTTACGTAGGGATCTGCGAGGAAAACGTGAGGAGCCCGGTAGACAGCAATTTATGGCTTTTCTCCATTAACTGGAGTAGACAAAGAGGAAGCAAAATAGAACTATTCCCTCTGGTCTTTCTCCCTCTCCCAAAGAAAACAAAGAACAGAAACACCTGCGCCCCCCCAACCTCACTTCAGAGGGTTTTGGGAGCCCCGGCATCAGTGAGGAGGGGAATACCCCTGGACTGGAAGTTTCCATGGCCCGGATCGTCAGAGTCCCGCATTTCTGTGAGGAGTTTTGACTTGAGCAAGGTCAGTGCAGGACAGGGGCGGGAAATGTGCTTAAACCGACTGCCTGGAAGGCCTTTTCCATTTTGGAGTGTCGACCGTGGGTCAGACAGTCTCAGGGAATAAGCTGTAAGTGGAGGTGAGTCTTTCCATATGTCTTGCATGAAAATCGAAAATGATCATCTAATGTAGTCCAGAATCCCTCCAAAACAGTTTTATTGTTTTGAAAAAGAAAAGGAAAAATGTGAGCCAGGTCGAATGTCATGGGGTCTCCAATCCAAATGAACAAAGCAGGAGAACAATTCACCCCTGAAATGGAGTCAAAGAGGGATTCCAGCGGGTGACAGGTGGGGCTGTGCATCCAAGTGGACATTTTATAAAGCACAATTTGATGAGGACGATGGCATGCAATAGTCACAGGAATTCCAGACTTCCCATTTGCTGATGAGAGGAAAGAGGCTGCTGAACTCCTGAGAGATCTTTAAAATAATTTTTTCAGTACTTACTGAGGGATTTGATATAGAAGGTGCAAAAAAAAAAAAAAAAAAAAAAAGCTGGGGAAGATAATAGCAATTTACCCCCCAGGAACTGGCAATCCACAGTAGAGTAGCTGACAATAATCTCCCATTCCCTGCCCCAAAATACAGCCTCTCCCACAGATATGTGAAATTCCACCGTTAGAGATTCTTTCCTTTGTATTAAACATCCTCAACAATCATGAAGGGAAAACGTTTCTTCCAAATCCCTCGAAGACGGAGTTACACATCATTTCCAGCCTATCCTGCTCTATAGGAGAGTATGGGGGTATTTAGTTTCAGAATGAGTCAAGTAATTCTTTTTATTTCTAATTAGAAACATGAAATGCTTTACTGAACGAAATGATGTAATGTCTTGGCTTTGCTTTAAAATAATACAGAAGGTGGGGGAGTAGGTAGGGATATAGAAACATGCTAAGCTGATTATTGTGGAAGCTGAGTGATGGGTACATAGGAGTTCATGTCTCATACTCTAGACTGTTATGTATGTTTGCAGTTTTCCATAATAGGACGTATTTATTTTGGAAAAGTAAACAATAAGATCGTGCTAAAAAAATTAATATGTTTTGTTGCATAATATGCAAAAGCTATAAAAAAACATTGGAGCTAGACAATTAGTCTTCTACCATCCTTTCCCTTCCACTAGAGACTACAGCTGTAAACAAGTAGTGTCTCTTCTTCCAGATTTTTTTTGTTGTTAATCCTAGGATTCTAAAGCCAAAAAGAACCGCGAAAGCTAACTAAGGGGGTCTGGTGTCTTCTCTCATGAGGGAGAGGAGGGCCAGGGGGTTATGGGTGGGGGCAGGGGGCATGAGTGCAAGGCAGAGTCTAGACTGGGGTCCTGGTCCCACTGCCCCATGGTCAGTCTCCACTGAATCCTTCAGGGGACGTGGTTTTCCAGATGCACATTTGTTTACTTCCCTAGCTTACAGTCTTTCTATGGTGACCAGTGAGAGAAATGAAAGTCAAGCCCAAAGTAGGAGGGCTTTTTACCCAAGACAAGAAGTAGATCCCACAGAGCTCGCTGATTAAGGCAGGAAACCACCTCCTACTTCCTCCATCCTGGGGGCTGGACGATGCCTCTTACCCTTTGTGGAGACCAACCCGGGACATAAAGGAACAGCTCCACTGGACAGCTGTAGCTACCATCAGTTTATGAATCTGTCGAGAAGGAAAAGCAAAATCCCAGCCCTGGATTCCAAGGACCCTTTGCTTGAGTGAGGAGGAGCCCAAGAGCATGAGGAAACCTGAAACTAACCCCCAGAGCATCATCATCCCACGGACTAAATGATGAACCAGATGGGGACGATCAGTTACACTCGTGGGACATTTCTCCATCCACACAACCAGACGTGCTGGCAGATTCCCGGGCAGTCCCTGCCAAAAGCCACGGGAAAGTGAATAAAGTCAACAAAGAGTGCTCAAGCTCTGTGGTGCGAAGACCTCCCTAGAGGTCACCTCCTGTCCCACCTCATCTCCACATCCTACCTAAAGCCACGCTGGATATGAAACCATGTCTGGCTGCTTAGGGCTTGAAGGAGCTCACAACTGTCTTCATCAGCAGGCCATCCTGATAGGGGATTCTCCACTTCTGACCCCTGTGCTCTGTAGGGCGGGCAGAGGCCCAAAGGGCATGTCTAGAGAGATTGCATTTCAGCATTTTAATCAAAGTTGCCGTGTGGAGTAGCCCTCTCTGGCCATACAACCTACTGATCAGTTTCCTGTTGCTGCTGTAACAAGTTACTTCACAATTAGTGGCTTAGAACAATCCAAATTCATGGTCTCGTAGTCCTACGGGTCCCAGTTCCAGGTGGGTTTCACTGATGCCTCCGCTCAGGGTCTCGCAAGGCCAAAATCAAGGTGTCAGCTGGTCTGGGTTCTTATCTGGAGACTCTGGGAAGAATCTGCTTCCACGCTCCTCCTAGTCGTTGGCAGAATTCAGTTCTGGGGCGAGGTCCCCGTGCTCCGTGCTGGCCAGTGGCTGGGGGCCGCGCGTGGCTACTGAAGGCCACCTGCCCTTCTTGTCACATTGCCGGGGATCTCAATCAGGCTCAACAATTGTAGGTGCACAGGAGGCTACAGCTGACAAGGCCCATTCCCTGCCCTCAGGCAGCGAGAGCAGAGAGGAAGGCCGCCGAAGAGGGACACGAGTGGGGGAGGCAGCCTCAAACTCAGATGAAAGCACTGTGTGACTTCCCTCCTTCAACAAATCCCTGTAAATAAAAGCACACACACCCCCATCCCCTTTCTCCCTTGTTACCCTGAAGTGTTTTGAGGGAGGGTGGGGCTTCGGAGACAGGCCCTGGGAAGGAGGGCATATCTGTCCCCGTGGCTGCATTAGACCACGGGATGTTTATGTGGAGGCGGTCCCCAAAGCCAGCGGGCTGGGGGCCAAGTGAGACAGGGCAGGAGCGGGTTCCAGTGACCTGGCGGGCTCCCGGAGCTCAGTCTCCCCGGAAAGCACATACAGTGACTCCGTGGGAGGGGCAGGGGAGCTGGGGTATTGCTGCCCTAGCTCCGTCAGTCCTGAGGTGAGGACGGCCCCGCACCAGCTTCCCCAGCACTCAGGCCTCGCCCGGGTGCGGGCAGAGCTACTATAGAAACCCCTCGGCCAGAGATGGCAGGGGCTGGCCGCCCGTAGTCCGGCAACAGGGAAGGAGCAGGTGCGGCCCGAGGGCCATGTGGGCGTGGGGGGCACTCCCGCTTCTCAAGGACCCAGAGGCATCTGCGCCCCCATCTTCCTCAAATCTCCCTCTGCCCTCCCTGCCCTGGGCCAGAGGACCTGCTGCCTCACCTCAAGGAATGAGGACACCCTCTAGGGCCCAGCACCTGGCAACCTGAAGCTGTTATTTTTGCCAGGGACTTTCCTATCCCCCAACAGATAGGAAGTTACTCTGGCAGCCCATTGCCCCTGATATATATACCCTTCCTTCTCTTGCTACAGGGAGCCTAGGAAGAGTGTCCCGGGTGAATGAGAAAGGCCCCTGTGTACCAGGAAACACAGGAAAGCCCTCAAATGATTCTTATCACACAGATGTGCACCTACGTGGCCAGAACCCAGGGTGAGTACGGTATGCGCCCTTGTGAGGTCCTTCCCCAGGAGAGAGAGAGAGAGGAATCCCCATTGGAGGCAAATATGGAGGCCTGCAGGAAGGAGGGGGAGCATGTGAGCTGAGCCTGGAGGAGCATCAGGGCAGGCCCGGTGGGCCTCACCTCCCTTGGCCTGCGCTAGGGTCCTCGGGCCTGGGGGGCAGAGGGGTGACAGCTTCCCCTGCCACGCCAGACAAGGCGGGAGCGACAAGACAAAGAAGAGTGAAGGTCGCACCCCATCGGGGAGGCTTTTAAAGCCAGATCATTTCAGGATCCTCTGTGGACCAAGTATAGGCCTCTCTGCGGGAACAGGAGGGGGCGCCCCCCGCCCCAGCTCACAGAGGCCACCCCACCCGAGCTCCACTGGGGCCAGGACGCCAGGCGAGTCCCGCTTGGGCTCCCGTGATGGGGAAGGCTGACCCGCTACATGAATCCAGCGACTTTGGGACTTGGGACCTACAGACCCGGATGCCCTCGGGCAGAGAGATTGTCAGAGAAGGAGGTGACAGCCAGTGAAAATGGCCGGGACAATGAGAGCACAACCCACCCAGCCAGTATCTTGGCTTCTAGGAGCCCAGTCGGCTTTGAAGAAAATAAGAAGGTCTGAGTTTTCTGGTTGTTCACACTCAGAAACTAAAGCCGAAGAACTTCCAAACATCTGGCTTTGACCGCATGAAACCCCCACCGCGCCTGCTGGGGCCCCATTCAGTGATGTTATGGCTCCATCTACAGCCGGAGGAAGGAGCTCATTGCTAGAGTCTTCTGTGAGCTGCAGCCAGGCCTCTGAGTTTCACAGGCTCATTGCAATTAATGCTAATAAGGCCCTCTCCCTCCCTAGCTGCACCGTTTATTCAATGCAGCTTTGGAACCGCGCTGGAAGTTATTTATTTCGGGTTGTGTCTACAACAGCAGCTGTTCAGAATATACTGGAAACCCTTTTAGCCAAAATTGGTTCGAAGTTTCTATTTTAAACCACTATTTGTAATGAATTAAATGGAGTGGTTTTTTTTTCCTCCCCCACTTTTTTTTTTTTTTCTTTTTCAACAACAGAACAAATAAAAGCCCTTAAGATAGCAAGATCGCATTCTCTTTCATTCACTGAATAAACATTTAATTAGCACCTTCCCTGGGCTGGCCTCTGATCACGGCAGTGCTCCGTCAGGCCGAATACGTCCCATAATTGACTCATCAGAGAACTTCTGCTACTTCCTCTCGTTGCCTGGAACCCCCACATGGGTCAGGAAGAAGGCAAGGAGCAAGGCCAGGGTCACCAGCGGAGGGGGAGTTTGGAAGGCCTTCAAAACCTCATGACGTGCAATCCTTTGACTCACGACAAAATGGAAGCTGGAAGTCAGTTCTGTAAGGGTGAGATTTTTATCCTTGTCCGTTTTATTCCTCAGAAGTGTAATTAGCTCTTTCCTGTTAAAAAAGGGGATACAAAGATACCTGTGCAGAAAACTTGGAAAACAAGACAAAAAGGAATAGAAAATCTGAAACGATAATAATCCCGTCCACCAAAAGTGAGCAATTGGTGGTTGACCAGCTTAACATGGCCCGGAACTAACTTCATCTTCCTGACAGTGGTTCTATAGTCTCTCCAACCCACGGGACCTCAACATTCTTCCAAGTCACTGCATATTCTTCTGCGTGATTTTGAATGGCTGCAGAGTATGCTTTCCTATGAATGAACCCTAATTTACCCCGTGCCAGAGTGTCCCCATTTTTCACAGTTAAAAGCTCTATACAGACGATATTCCTTCGGTTGGACCTCTGGCCACGGAAGTTCTGGGTCAGAGGGCCCATCCCATGGAGGCCTCCGTGACAATACATCCAATCGCCATCCAGGGTTGACCTAGAATTTCACGTCACGTGGGCACCGACATCTACCTGGAGGAGCCCCGAGGGGTGGCCACTTCAGAAGGAGGTAAGCGTGATGGCGATTGCCGTGGGAAGGGGACCCTGGCTGAGCCTCACAGCTAGAGGGAGCGAGAGCCGTTCAAAATGGGTTTTTGGTACGTTCTCTCCCTCGTAGGTGATTCAGACTGGAACGCCTCTGGAAGAAAGGCAGCCAGACATGCTTGGGCCCTGGGAAGGGTTAGTCAGTCAACAGAGCATTACCACAAGCTGGGCAGATGAAGGGAGAGAGGATAATGCTAGTCCTCATCACCCATAACTCACCACTTGCCAGGATTAAAGTCGCCCCTGGTTTATTTTTCCTTCTTCCACATCCTATCCACCGTTTGTGTTCACAGATGCTTTGCTTCGCCCTGCATGTTTTATAAGGTTGAGCGGGGCTCCTCTGGAGGCAATTATATTCATTAGGTCTTTGAAAAAAAAAAAAAATCCTGGCGCCTCTCGAATGTGAGGTGTGATCTAAGGAATCAATACACTGGCTTAGGGAAGACTTGCAGATCATTTTCTGTGGAATTGAAACATTCTTCCATATGATCCCTCCAGTTGTTGGGTGCATATGGGATGGAAACGACTCGAGGGATAGTGAGAAGTAGATCTTACCCAAGGACTGCGCAGCAGAAGTCATTTGGGGGTTAGTTCTGGAAAGAGAAGAGGCAGAAATTAACCAGCTTCGGCTGAAAGGGAGAAACTAAATTTTGTCTTTGATCTTACGGGGTACCTAACTGACTCATCAGTCACAAAAAAAGGAAAGAATGTAGCAGAGACCCCAGAACGTTAGAGCCTGATGTCACCTCCGGGCAGAAGGGGATGCAGAGACAAGAGTCGCCCAACCAAGGTCACGGGCTTCAGGGTGGGGGATAGGGATGGGCTGGAGCCCTGCCTTGCAGGCAGCTCATCCATGTAGCAGAATAGGTGCTTAGTCCTTAGGGAGCAAGAAGACACACACCCCACCCCCGACCAAGGGGGTGGCAGGGGAGCCAGGAGCAGGAAAAAGCAGATCTTGCTCTTCTCTGATTCACACTTCTCTTAAGAGATGAATGGTTCCACCCCAGGTCCCTGCCCGGCCCAAAGCTGCGCAGAGCGGGGCCCGCGTGGGTAGACCCCCAAGGCCTCTCTGTTTTTATGGAATATTCTCATCACCTTGACATCCTGGCAGTTTCCCTTTGCTGCACATGTGTCATGCCGAGAGTGTGGGCGAGGCTCGGGCTCCAGTGTTCTAGCTGCCCCGGAATGTGGGCCGGCATCTCATGGTATCCCCTGGGGGTACTGCGGGGGAGCCTGGCTGGCATCCTCCCTCCACCCTCACACTGAGGGCATGCCCCTGTTGGGTGGGACCCAGCTTTCAGCTCGCCGGTTTTGGCTCCCAGTGGTAACACCACCGGGAAGGCTCAAGGCAGCGAGGATCTCCTTATTACTGATAGACCGGAGGCAGAAGTGATCGGTACCCCACACTTTCGTAGCCCCCAGTGGGACCCCTGAGCATGCCGGACAAAACAGCAAAGATCTAATTACACTGACAGAAATAACTTTCACAGTCACATACCTTCTACCTGTCCATCTCCAAACCGGACAGCCTTTCGCTTCATGCAACAATGAGAAAAAGTATTTCGAGGTTGACATTTCAGGAGGTCCGAGGTTCCGAATGCAACCGAGCAACTCCCCATACTTTTTCTGGGGAGTTTTTTAGTATAAGTATATCCCATGCAATATTTGGGTTATATATACTTCCACGAAAAATTTCCTTCAATCTGGCAACTCTGTCAGATGCTATGTGCCCCATTTACTGTGTAATCTGTAAAAGCTCGAGGAGAATCTAATGTTTAGCAAAAGAAAGCATGTCCATGAAAGGAGAGTGTCCATTTTACGTTGCAATCTCTGAATGTCTCCCCAGCCTCTGTCTCGTCTTCATTCTGACCAAAAAACAAACATAAAGCTCCAGCTACTGAACAAGACAAAGAAAGACATTGTAAAGATAAAATGCGAAGATTTTTAACCCTGTATTAAGCAACTGAGCATTCCGCTTGTTGGTATCCAATGAGACCGTGGAGCAGTACAGACCTTTCCAACTTACAATGGAGTGATGGGCTGATAAACCCATCCTAAAGGGACGCCTGGGTGGCTCAGTCGTTAAGCATCTGCCTTCAGCTCAGGTCATGATCCCAGGGTCCTGGGATCGAGCCCCCCATCGGGCTCCCTGCTCCACAGGAAGCCTGCTTCTCCCTCTCCCACTCCCTCTGCTTGTGTTCCCTCTCTCGCTGTCTCTCTCTCTCTCTCTCTCTGTCAAATAAATAAATAAAATCTTAAAAAAAAAAAAATCCCAAGATGAAAATGTCCGTAATACCACCTCACCTACGGAACGTCGTAGCTCAGCCTAGCCTACCTTGGACACGCTCAGAACAGCTACCCTAGCCTACAGTTGGGCGAAATCATCTCACATGGAGCCTATTTTATAATAAAGTGTTGGAAATCTCATGTGAGTTACTGAAGGTCGCCCTGCAAGTGACAATCAGAATGGTTCCAGGTGTATTGGTCGGTTGTTTACCCTCATGATGGCGGGGCTGCCCAGTATCGCCAGAGAGGATCCTACCATGTATCGCTAGCCCGGGGAAAAGACCCAGATTCAAAATTCCAAGTACAGTTTCTGCTGAATGCATACCACTTTTGCAAAAACTTAAGAGTCAAAAAAATCCTAAGTCTATCCCTCAAAAGCCGGGGACCATCCTGTATAAGTGTTAACGCCATTCACTTGTGGATTTCAAAATAATTCAAGTAAATTTAAGCTCTACACAGTTTTTCCTCTGGCAAAGCATCCTGGGCCACTCAGCCCCGCGGTGTGGAAATGCCTCTGTCCGACAACGCCGAGCACCAGGCTGAAAGTTCTTCCCAGACGCAAACAGATACGAACCCACCTCACGGTTGGAAAGGTTTACAAGAGTGCCAATTTGGAAATCCCACTGTCAATTATAAAACAGACCTCCCCCGCACTGAGAGGAGGGAAAATGCAGAGATGAATATGAAAATCTGAAGGGCTGTATGGTCTAAGAATAAAATGTTTTCTAAATCAAATTAAGCGACACCGTGGAAATTGAGGAGAAAGTCCTTAAGGTGACTTTTGAATGAAAATGAAATGTCTGTTAGTAAGTTACAGAGGTGCGATGATACCAAGTGGCAGCCTTGTATCTCATTAATTTCAAACATAGATTTTTATGTGAGGCTATTTGATTATAATTTGATTATCTGACCCTGTAATTAAAGTTTATTGCCAATTTGGAAGCTTACATGTAAAATGAACTGGTTTTCTTCAAAGCAATATACAATCCTTTGGACTCATTGACTCCTGGTTTTGCATTTAAATGGAAAAGTCAGTTATAACGTGACAAACAGGTTGGGGTTTTGATCATTAATCCTGCTAAAGCAATATTCATAAATTCAATTCTGAATCAGTTGGAATACTTTTCTTTTATTAGTTTCTGTGTTATTAAATGAGATTGTTTCTGACTAATATATTTCTGGACTCAAAGTGTAGCTCCGAGCTGTTATTCAAATCAAATAACATGCCCCTTACTAGTGCCTCACACTAATAAATGCCAGCTCGTGATACATTTGCAAGAGACTGTCAGCAATATTAAAGAAGGCAATAATGCCATGGAGGTCTCGAAGTGAGCTGATTTTTCTAAGGGCTGATATCCGTCATTTTTCTTAAAAACAAAACAGATATTCAAACCTTAAAGCCAAAAGCAAACTTTGATTCCTATAAACACAATTCACCAAGACATTGGAATTAGAAGATTCGTACTTCGGGGTCCTGAGCCGAAGAAGTAGGAAGCTGATTTCAGAGCAAAATCAAAGTTATCTTGGGAAGGAAAAGGGCTGCTTTTGCTTGGGAAATGGGTGAGTCTCTCTTTCCAGTACATAGGTGGGAAGGAGACGCTACACTGCTTTTGAAAAACTGTTCACAAATCATTGCCGGATTCCCAGAGCAAAAAGGGGTCCTCAAGACCCTCTTCCCTCACCCCATTTTATAGATGAGGAGACGGGCCCGGAGAAAAGTCAGCTGGCCAGCGTTACACAGTGAGCTGAAAGTAAGTCCCAAACGGAAACACTCCCTGTCATTTTTTTTCTGACAATTTTCCCACCATCTGGCCCACAAAAGGCTCACGAATTTGTGTGGAAAGTTCACCGGGCTGGCCCCAGAGGCCCAGGGCTATCATTCTGGCTGTCTGACCTTCAACCCTTCAATTACATACCATGAGCCCCCAGCCCCCTCAGATGGAGCTCATTCCTGCCCTTTCTCCTTGTTCCCAGATGGAAATGAGACCTGGTAAGTCACCTATAAGGGTCAGGTGACGTATCATAGCTCACCTTTTTAAGGACAAATGCTTTCTTGACGTACTTAAAGCATATTAGATATTTCTCCTAAATAATCATGACTCTGAACTTTTCATTATTTCCGGTGATGTTGCCCCGGATTCCTGGATGCAGGCCTCAGAGACCGTCATCCTGCCGCCCAAAACGGTAAGAGCCAGGCGGTGGCTCTTTCCCTCCTCCTTTCCTGAGACCCCACACATTGACTTGGCCCCTCCATCAACCAGTGATGGACTCGGGGTGGGTGGGCACTGCAAGAATGCTACCTTGTCACGTGATCATCCCGGGCCAGAAATGTCTCACGGTCCCAGAAGGAGATGGTTTCCGCTGACACCTAGCATGCCGGTGTCTCCAAGTTTCTTTCAAGAATCTTAGAACCTGCCCTCTGCTGCCAGCTCCTCTCTTGCCACCCGAACCACAAAGCCTTGATTCCGCACCCTCCCTCCAGCTGGGCCACCCCCTCGGCTCCCAGGCGTGGGCCACTGGGTCCCCAGGTGAGAAGTCCTTGCTGGTCCCACATGGAGCAGTGACCAGGTGCAGGGACTGACCAAGCAGGTGGCTAGGTGCCGGCCATGACGGTTACCATGGAAGCAACTCTGAGTGCAACTCTGAGCATCTGCTTGGCACTTTTGGCCTCTCTCCTAGTGATTTGCATTATCCCGCTTCCTCTTGCCGAGGACGGTTTTAAAGGCCTGCGTCGTTAGCCCCCGCCCCCCCCAGGGTCAGCCAGGAGGAAATCGAGGCTGAGTGAGGTGGTGAGTGGCCAATGGTCTTCCTTCATCCCTCTGGCCCTGCAGGTTTGTTCTGAAAGACAAGTGGAGAGAGCTTCGGGGAAGGAGGCAATGTGAAAGTTGCAGGCGGTAAGTGTGACCCCGGGTAGGGGGTGGGTGAGGAGACTGTGGACTCTGAGGTGTCCGTGAACTTGAGTCTGTTTTGGCCCGAGCTCCATTCCCCCGGGCACTTGCCTTGGTTGTGCATCTCGTAGGTGTAGACTGCTCCCTTCCCGCCCGATATGGTGAGCCAGTTCAGGCTGGCTGCAAGACTTCGGTGCCGGCTGCTGCCAGCAGGAGATGGCGGGTCCCCATCTCTGGCTTTGTCCTTAGAAGGACACCTGCCCTGCACGGTGTCTGCTAGGGGAGCAGGTGTCTCTGCCTCGGTAGTACTGAATGTTCTCGTCGCCTCTTTGGGGGAGGCTCCCCACTCATGTGACCACACTTCCAGCCCACCTGCGGCAGGGACTGGCAGCTCCCCATCCCCCACTGCCGACCCTGGATGGCTAAAGAGGCGAGACATCTCAGAGGACTTGGAGGTACCAACCCGACCTCCAGGCAGGTTGTCACAGGTGTCAGGAGATGATGGGACTTTGCACGGACCCAGGCTGGGGCCTCTCATTAACCTAAACAGGTGATTAAAATCCCCAGGGGGCCCCAGCTGGTCACTGATACTGGGGCGTGGGAGCTCTTACAAGATGGCAGCTCCCCGCCTCGGTGGTCGTGACTTTGCCACTCGGCAAGTGTGGGTACCCCCCACGCAATCACGTGTCTGTGCGGGCGGGCAGTCACATGACTCTACACCCTGCCCTTCTGAGAATATATATATCATTTCCATATATTTTTCCAGTGTGTATTTAGTGGTAGTATATTCACAAGGTTGTGCCACTACCACCCCTAATTCCAGAACATTTTCATGGCCCCCAAAATGCACCCTGCCTTTTGAGTGGTGATCAGAGTCAGTAGACGCACCTGTGGGTGTGGATAATGATGGTGTCATCGTCTGTCGAGTGCTTCCCATGTACCAGCTGCTGCGTGTACTGCTTGATGTGTTTTGTTCAGTCGGCATCACACCTGGAGATGGGCGGACCAAGCTCTCCTCCTCTTGTTTACGAGGGAACCGAGGTGCGGAGAGAATGAGTGGCCCACCAGTGTGGGATCCTCCCCTTCACGGCTTCTAATGAGTCTGTTCCCTGTGAAGTCTGGAAAGCTCTCTCCATACCTGCCATTGTGGCTTTTTTTTTTTTCTTTTTTAAATTGTGGTAAAATATATACAACACCAAACTGATCACTTCAACCATCTTTAAGCATACAACTCAGTGGCAATGTTGTGCAGCCCCCCCCCCCATACATTCGGAAGACATTTTCATGACCCCAAACAAACTCTGTACTCCTTCAAAAAATAACTCTCCCTTCGCTCCTTCCCCCAGCCCTTGCTAATCTCGTCCATTCTCTGTGAAATTGCTGCTTCTAGGGATCTCCTAGATATGGAATCCTACAGGATTTTTCCTTCTATGTCTGCTTTCTTTCACTTGGCATAGTGTCGTCAGGGTTCATCCATGACGTCGCCGGGGACCCAATGTCACTACTTTTTAAGGCTGAATAATATTCCATCGTGTGGGGTTACTGCATCCTTGTCTGTCCATTCATCGCCGCTAGACAACTGGGTTGTTCCTACCTCTTGGCTCTTGTGATTGGAGCTGTGATGGGCACCTACAGGTGTACTGGCTTGGGGACCTGTTTTCAGTTCCGTTGGACATGTACTTAGTGGAACTGTGGGTTCTAGAGTAGCTCTAGGTTGCTCTCTGAGGAGCTGCCACACTCTTTTCCACACAGGCTGCGCCATTTTACATTTCTACAACAGCGGAAGTACAGGGACTCCAATTGCTCCATATCCTCGCCAACCCTTATTTTCCCTTTCTTGATCCTACCCAGGCTGATGGGGGTGACCTGGGTGTGAAGTGGGGTATCTCATAGTTTGGGTCTGTTTTCCTCAGGACGGATGATGTTGACCTTGTGGCTTCTCGTGCGGCTGACTTATCTGTGAAGGTCACAAAATGGAGAAGAGGGGTAGGTTTTGTGGGACAGAAAGTTATCTGGGCAAAAGGGGGCCACTCTGGTGATGAGTGAAGGCCTACGTGTGGGCCGAGTCAACCTCTTAATTTCTGAATTTTCTGAACCACTCTTCTCAGCCTCGACTGCCTCTTAGAATCACCTGAGGACATGTTTAAACCATGAAGGCCAGTCACAACCCCCAGAGCTGCTGCCCCGAGCCGTCCAGGTGGGGCCGACATCAGAGGTTTCTGGAGCCCCCCCAGGTGATTCTTATGGGCAGCCACTGCTTCAAGCAAGCTTTGTTAGCATCACCCTCCGCCCTCTGAGCTGGCTTACAAAACTACATGCCTCCAAGCTCTGTGTGTGTGTGTGTGAGAGAGAGAGGTTTATTGCAATATCACTCATGTACCACATCTATTCTAGAACCTTCTAATCACCTCAGAAGAAAACCCCTTGCTTAAAAAAAAAAAAAAAAAAGAAAAAAAAAGAAAACCCCTTGCTCTTTAGACCTCACCTCCCCCATCCAATCCTCCCAGCCCCTGGCTACCGCTAATCTGCTTTCTGTCTCCATGAATCTGCTGTTGTGGATGCCCCATATGAATAGAATCCTAATATACCGCCTTTTGTGTCTGGCTTCTGTCACTTAGCATAGTGGTTTCCAGGTCTGTTGTAACATGCATCTGTGCTTTATTCCTTTGTATGGCTGAGGCACACTCTCCAGTTAGGCTATGCCACTTTTTTATTTAGCCAGTCGTGAGTTGGTGGTCATTCCTGTTTCCACTTATTGGTTACAATGAACACGGCTGTATGAGTTTGTATGTGGACCCTCCAGCCTTCGAAGGCACCTCTTTACTCAGTTTTGTCTCCCTTATAAGGGAGCTCAGCTCTAATTTTTCATGAAGAAAAAAATGGAAACCCCAAATCCTGTGTCTTTAAATTTAAAAAACTCATCTTCAAAGTTTTTGCTGCTTCTGAGTTCCGCGTAACTACTGTTTTGCAGACATTTTTTTTTTAAAGATTTATTTTAAGGGGGTGCCTGGGTGGTTCAGTGGGTTAAAGCCTCTGCCTTCGGCTCAGGTTATGAGCTCAGGGCCTGGGATCGAGCCCCACATCCGGCTCTCTGCTCGGTGGAGAACCTGCCTCCCCCTCTCTCTGCCTGCCTCTCTGCCTACTTGTGATCTCTCTCTGTCAAATAAATAAAATCTTTAAAAAAAAAAAAAATTAGGGATTGAGACACACATGGGTGGAGGGAGGGACAAACAGACTCCCCGCTGAGTGCCAACCATGATGCGGGGCTCGATCTCATGACTGTGAGATCATGACCTGAGCTGAAATCAGGAGTCAGATGCCTAACCAAATGAGCCACTCTCTGTTTTGTAGACTTGAACCCCTTGGAGGCTCAGAATCTCTCAATCATTTCAAGACTGTACTTAGCCCAGCTCCTTCCTTTGGTGTGCTCCTTTCTCCTCCTCAGAACTTCAGACAAAGCTCATTGACGTAACCGCCATGGTGGCTGCCCTCCTTTCTCCCTCTTGCTCACTCTTGCACCTCTGTAGGATGTGACTGGTGCCAGAGCCACCAAGTCCTCGGGGGAGTAACCGGGGACGTCTGGCAGGGGCATAGAGGTGGGAAAACCCAAACCTGGTCTCCAGGAACCCGGTCAGGGGACGCAAGGGAACCAACTCTGAAATAACTAACACATGTCAAATTCAACGTCTCCCCAAGTGTGGACGGCATGCTGGCGTGTAATGGGAAATGATACAGGTGACATGTACATACAGCGTCAAACAGCCATGAATCAGCAAAGGACAAAGTTGTTCCCTTTTCAGTGATCTTTGAAGCCTTCAGATAAAACAAGGACAATGGCTCAGTTGGGTGCTCATAAGTCTGTAACGTCTCTTCAATCTTGCCTCTTAAAAAAAAAAGCCACGAAAAAACAAACCTAGATCCAAGTGTCCAACCCTAATGGTATTGAACCAGAAATTGGAAACATGGCTTTCACTGTATTTTATTTTGTAGTTGGCTTCGAATGGATGAGTCTCACTGATTTCTCCCCGCCCCCCCCCCCGCCCTTGGTGGAAAATTCTGGACCTTTATGTCCACCATGGTTTACTTATAAAATAAACATACTTAAAAATAAATAAATATACATTTATAAAAAAATGAGTTCATTTGAAGGAAAAGATTAGATAGTCGAGCAGCTAGCCAGCAGATGTGACAGAAATCAGGAAGGTGGTACCCAAATGGCCTGGGAAATAGGCTTGGATGTGCCCAAAGCGCTCAGGGAGCCCCAGCTCTGCCTGAGAGGGAGCAGCGGCATGTCCTTAAATCCCAGGATGATGCCTAATAACTTGTAGATGGAAGGAGCCTGAGAGATTGGATCCCAGCCCCAACTTCTGCAGGCGAGGGACACTGAAGCTTTGACACTTGGAGGGTCTGGGGTCACAAAGGTGTCCACAGGGAGCCAGCACGGGCTCTGTGACCATGGACCTGCTGCCATAGATCGTGTCAGTCATGTGCTGGCTCGTGCATATCATGGCTAGGTCATGTCACAGGACGTTTTCTTTTCCCAGCTGATGGGATAAAACAGTACATTTTGCTCCAAGTAATGTTACTAATGAATACTGGGGGTTGTACGGGGTTGTATGGTTCTGTCTTCACCCCTTCGCAAAGCCCCATGGAGTGATGCTCCTTTGCAGCAAATGGTAGAATGTTCTCTTGCTCTCTAGAAGTAAGACAACATGGTCCTAACTTCTCCAACTAGCTGTTCTGCTTCGATATTTCCAGTGTTCTTGCCGACACAAGGTCAGCCTGTACCTCCTCGCCCTGCTAGGTGTGGACATAATTTGTTACCCAGCATAGAAAATAGATACAAAGTTTGGCTCCCACCACTGGAATCTACATTCTGGTATGAGGCCTTCAGAGGGAAGAGGCCCTGTCTGTCTTTCCAAGGTCTTAGCCCATATTCTGCTGTTCAACAGTTATTTTCTGAGGGAATGATGGGATAAATGAATAATAAAACTAGAAACCTAGTATAGGTTTGGCCTCCCTAAGTCTTGAGTGCCCAGTTACGAGGTTTGCTCCGAGTGCAGGTGATGGAAAAGCAGGGTTTGAAATGGTACCTTGCGAAAATTTTCATTTAAAATAGTTTGGGGAGGGGCGCCTGGGTGGCTCAGTGGGTTAAAGCCTCTGCCTTCGGCCCAGGTCATGATCTCAGGGTCCTGGGATCGAGCCCCACATTGGGCTCTCTGCTCAGCTGGGAGTCTGCTTTCCCCTCTTTCTGCCTGCCTCTCTGCCTACTTGTGATCTCTCTCTCTGTCAAATAAATAAATAAAATCTTTAAAAAAATAAAAATAAAATAGTTTGGGTTACAGCGGGCTATAAAGACAGCAGGGATTAGTATACATATATCTTATAGACATTGAAGAGCCTGCAATTGTGGCTTCCAATTCTGGTTTTTTTTTTTTTTTTTTTTTTTTACTTTTTTTTTTTTGCTTCCAATTCTGTTAACTGCCATTTCCCCGTGTTCTTGCGTTAACATTTAAGATCTATCTGACTTTATCCCTTGAAATTCTTAGAATTCAAAGACTTATTGTTCCAAAAAATATATAACCTTGTTTGTTTTTCCCTCCGACCAGTATTCAAAATTAAATAGGGAATGATATTATCATTCTGTGTATTCTGGAACAGAAGGGCATAAAACACATTGATGGGTATGTATCACATTTACTGGCGGGAAGGGTATGTGTGTAAAGACACAAAGTGCATGAACACTCTGGTGTATCATCCTGTAAACCATGAGTTTATTTTAAATGATAGGCTCTTAAAATGGACTCTTCTAGCACAACAGCAATCAAAAATGTTTAATTCCAAGATTAATTCATCCCAGGTTTCTGCCTGTTAGCAAATCTGTAAAAGAACACACAAAAGGTGTTATTACTTTTTTTAAATAGTGATGCGATGTCTTTGGAGTCCCTAAGTTGTGTTCCCTGGAATCCATTAAGTATATGTGCATAATTTATATAAATAAGTATATAACTTACATAAATGAATAGATACAAGTATGTATACAGAGAGAGAGGGAAAGGAGGGGGGAAATGGGGTGGGAAAGGGAGAGAGAATCTTAAGCAGGCTCCATGCCCAGCACAGCTCAACAATGTGGGGCACAATTCCATGGCTCTGAGGTCATGACCGGAGTTGGAATCAAGAGCTGAATGCATAACCGACTGAGCCACCCAGGCGCTCCCCCATTACAAAAATATTTTAAATATGAAGACCCTTCAATTGACCCATCTCCCACATAAGTCCATAATCATACACAACCTTCACCAGGGCCTACCCCGTGTCGAAGAGACTCTTCTAGGACTGGGCGCATGCTGTGAGTAGAGCAGATGTGTTCTCCGCCCACCCACCCACCCCCGCCAAAGCTGAGTCATCACAGGGACCACGCCAACCTTGTCCCCGTGGAAGGGACTCCAAGTCATCTGGCTTTTTCATGATCTCTGTAGACTTGCTCCTGGAAACCAAGGATGGTTCATGTAGGCATCAGCAACTGGGGTGATGGAGGCTTTTCTGAAGCACATTGGTTTAGTTCAGAGGAACTCTTGAGGCCACGTGTGGCTCAGGCCCCATGGCTACCCGTGGACGGCTGCCTAAGTGAGTAGAAGGTCCAGTGGGGGGGGGGGGCAGGGAGCTGAGAGAGGCTTGGCAAGCCAACCTCTTAGACAATCAGCGTGCCAACAGGAGAAATAGTTTTAGCAATATGAATCACCTCTTCTCTTTGGCCTTTCTGAATGGGATGGTCCGGAGAAGCTGGAGGGAGTCCTCAGTCTTACTTGGGGCAAAGGAAGAGGTCACAATTGTTTACAGAAAAGGTGCAAGAAAAGAAGAGTCCTGACATTCAAAATCGGTTTTGTGTGGCAAACAAGACTGGTGCTGAGGAGACTTTCTGGGTTACCTCGGTGAGCAGATCCAGAGCCAAGGTTGGAAGCAGCCATGTCTGGGGGCCTCCCAGAATGGACATCATACCCCCGATGCTCTCAACCTACGTGGCCTGTGTCTCTGGGACAAGAGAACAGGATGTGAAACTGTGACTTTCAGACATGTTTTCCATGATGCACAGTAAGAAATTCATTCTACATTTTAACTAGAACACACACAATCAAAACACCTTTCACAGAACAGTTCTCAGCCTTGTTTTATGTGGTATTTTCTCACTTTTAAAATTGTCTTCATCTTTTTAATTAATGTTGGTCAGGAAGCACAGACTTGATTTCATCCCTGACCAATGGGTCATGGCTCACGATTTGAAAAGCACCAAAGTGGAGGAATCGAATTGGCCTTGGCAGATTTTCGAGGAGGGTGGGAAGGTCAGAGAAGAAAGCAGTCTGTGGGTCTCTATTTGCCTGCTCCCTATTCTGGCCTGGAGAGGAAAAGAGAGGACCAAAAGGAGTGGGGGAGGTATTTCTCCACCAGGACCTTGGAAATGGATCCCCTGTCTCTGCATGGACCTGGGTTGGGCCACAGCACGGTGAGGTGGGCGATGCGTGGTCCGGCAGAGCAGCCCGGCGTTCCAGAGTGGCCTTCCTTTCCATTCTGTCCTGGTGTAGGTGCAACCAGGACCCTCCCCCATCCAGGAAGGACAAGGAGACTTCTGGAAGGCCAGAAGGTGACTGGCCTAAGTCAAGGTTGGGGGTGGGAGGGCCATCTACCTGCCAAAGAGGAGGCTGACCAGGTCATGGGGGCCCCGATCACTAATTCCAACACCATAATGACAGCAAGGTGAGCAGTAGCCAGGGGTCAAGGGACACCGTCGCAGAGAGGCCGGCCCTCAAGACCCCTGCCATCACCCACCCGGTTCACTTGGGTGCTACCCCAGCAGATCTGGCTGGAGAGATGGGAGTCTAAGAAATCGGAGCCCAAGTTCTTTTCCCAAAAAAGATAATGGCCTAGAGAAGTTGTTAGAGTTATTGTATTAGGTGGGACTTAACTTTTTCTCCCCCTTCCTCTTCCTTTGCACCAAATGGGGATTGTGAAGACTAGATATTTACTAGATAAACTGTGATCCCTGTGCACATAAGGTCATGCCAGTAAACATGGCAACAACCCAGATGCTTGTGGAAAGTGGACCCTCCCCCTATACCTTGCCGGGAGTCAGCTGGTGAAATGCTGCTGAAATGTCTAAAAACTGGCAAGTGGAGAGGGAGCCCTGATGTAAAGTGTTTGCCAATTTCTGCCTTGTAAATCCTCCCCACATGGTCAATTTCACGCAAACAGCAGGTCACTGATGCACTTAGGAAGCCAGCAAGCCTGACCCGGTTCCCTCCAGCCCATCAGGCTCTCCGTCCACCTTGAGTGAGAAGACCAGACTTGCAGATCTGCCCACGACACTGAGAAAATAAAAAAAAAACCTCCTCTGGACGCTGGGTCAACTTGGACGGCCCCTCCGATTGGCAGGTCTCCCAATGCCCGGTTTGCTCCTCCAAGCTTCTCTTCTAGGAGAGAACTTCGGAGCCCACCCACCAGCCAGCCAGCCCTACTGACAGAATCAGAGCAAACCACCCCCTGGAGGGAGCTCCAGAGGTCATCTCAGCCGGCCCCCTGCCTCCAGGCGGGTCTCCTCTTAAATCGTCCTAGACAGAGCCCGCCCGGCGCGGACACGTTTGCTCCGAGCGCCCCGAGCAGCCGCGAAAAGTTTTGTGCTGACTCGGTGGAGCGGCGTCGGGGCCGCGCTCCGCCCGTTCATAAGGGAGTCATTAGTGCCAAGCAGCCGCGCGGAGGGCCCGAGGCCTGTGGCAATTAATCACCTCTCCTCCTTGGCAGCACCAGCTGTCTCAGATGCAGCCATCCTCCAGGTAGCCTTGTAATTGTCCCCAGAGAAGGCGGGTGGGGGAGGGGCCACCTGAGCTAACGTTAGCCGCCGAGCCTCCCAAATAAAATAAAAAAAAAATTTTTTTTTTTGAGTATTCAAATATTTCTCACTTACTTTCCAGAGTCTGTTATTGGTATAAAGGTTGAAGCTCAGGCAGCTTAACCGTTCTGCGGAATGACCTTTAGTTTCAATATTAATATATTATCGTAAAGTCTGTGCGAATCACCGATGCAATTTTGGTATTCATATAAAATGCCATACGGTGAACCCATTGCAACTTCTTTTTCCGCGCCCCCGCCCCTCCAGCGGGCTGCCAAGGAGGAGAATTAATATGCGTCCTCTTCCTCTCCCCTTTATTTACTTAGAGAGGGTGGCCGGGCAACTTTATCAAGAGTAACATTATCAAGAGCTTTTCTGCAGGCTTCTTTATCATATTCACATCCGCGTCTGCTCGACACTTGTCAGTGTCAATCAAATCGCAATAATACGCAGATGATTTGCTCATTTGGTTTAATAAAATCTTTCTGCTTATTTGCGCTAGCTCCATTACACCGCATAATTGCCGTGCCGCCGAGGTGCCAGGCAGCTAGTTGCCTGGGGGATAAGAGGAGACCGTCGCTATATGAAGGATTTGTTTCTTTGCCTCTGTCCCCAGTCACTCATATTCCTAAAATTAATATTGTATTTGAATCCAACCCTGCTATTCTCATGCAGGCTAACATTGTTATTACTTATTATTTGGATGTGAAGTCATTTATTTTTAGTTTTATGTCCAAGCTGTCAAGCTAAATTTCATTGTGAACTGCCACATACAATTTTTAACTGCCATTTAAAACGAGATTCAAACTCTAAATTATGGAGTGAGCCCGTTCAAAGGGCCGGCCTGACAGGGAAGTGCAGCCAGGACCCCCGATCTCCCTGCAAATCAAAGGAGCTCCTGGGGATTATCTCTGTGGAAAGGGACGCGGGCGCGGCCTTGGTCCTTGACGCACCTGGACAGTGGCCGGACTCCCAGGTGGGCGTGGAGCCCCTTTGCCGCCTGCCCTGGAAGGTCTGCCTAATCTTGGGGAGAAGTAGGGAGGGCCTACGTGCCCGGCGTGCGGCTGGGGAGGAACCGCTGTTAATTTGAAAGTTGGCTGTGCCTTTGCTTTGGTGTTCCCACAAAGGATGGCATGTGTGTGTGTAGCACAAACATTCTTTGGTTTTATCTAGCCAGCTCTGAGGCTTTATCTTGCTGGCTCAGCTCAAACCTGGTCACGTGGGCGGCGACAGACCCGGGGACCGCGTCCCCCACTACCCATGCTCACATCCAGTGTAAGGGGAACAAATGTGCCATCCGTGAATCTGCTCATTAAACAGCCGTGAAGACACCATCTGGGGTCAGTCTTATGCCTGTCCTGCTGATGACAAATGAAGATGCTGAGCTCTAGGCCGTGACAGTGAGGGTTCTGGGAGCTCCAGCTCTAGCCCACAGGGACACATGGAAGGGGCTTCGCCAGGAGGCGGCCCGAGAGCAAGCCAGGGCTGGGGGAAAGAGGCAGCTGCCCCCAGCAGCCCTGGGACTGCCCTCGTGTCCCCACGTGCCACCAAGGAGCTGGGCTTTCTTGGCAGCTGGAGCCCAGGGCAGGCTCTAGTCTCTGCCCTCCTCAGTATGTTTTAGGTTCGCAGCCAAGCCGGGAGCTCCGAGCTTTCTGGGCCCTTTGTTACAAAGTGTCAGTGCTTGAAAACAAACCAGGAAGATCCCAACTCCTGCGCCCCTCTGGGCCTCGGTCCCTGCCACGCCACTGGTCCCTGGATTTCAAGCCGCCGCCTCCCCCTCCTTAGGTTGATCCCCTTAATCTCTCATATTAAAAGGGCCTTAATTCTAAGCATGCACACTTTGTCTTGGGTGCCGGCTTGAGTTGATGAAATAAGATTGTTCTCGAAGGGCAGAGCTGCTGCAGTCGCTGTGGAAGGCAGAGGGGGCCGTCCCCGGCAGGAAAGGGTGCTGGTAACGTTCCTGTTCACCTCCATCCCTTTCTCGGGTGCCGCAAAGAGGCTGGTGGTGTTCTCACAGGTCCGGTTTCTTGAGCGGATGGTGGCTACTTTCACAGAGCTTCTAGTCCCAAGCCCGCCCACTCCGGCCCCGTCGTCTGTCTTCCCCTCCCGCCTGAGCGTGTGTCTGACTCTAGGTTTTTGGTGGATGAGTCACGGTACCTGGAGGATTGCGAAATAAAACTTGTTTATTTCTAAATAACTTCGGTAAGATGTAATTCACATAACCCTACAGTCCCCCCGCTCAAAGTGTACAGTCCATTGGATATGGGTCTGTTCAGAGTGGTGCAACCATTGCCAATTTCAGAATATCCTCATCGTCCCCAAGAAGAACCTCGTCCCCTTTAGCTGTCAGCCCTGTAGTCACCCCAGCTCAGTCCCAAGCAACCGCTAATTGGTTTCTATAGATTTGCTCATCCTGGTGATTTTAGATAAATGGCATCCCAGTAATACGTGGTCTGTCTGTGCCTGGCTTCTTTGGCTTGGCATCGCGTCTTCCAGGCTCATCGTGTCCTCGCAGATGTCAGTCAGTACCGCGTCCCTTTCTCTGGCTGAGGGATGCGCCATGTCTGTTCCATTCATTTGTTCGTGGGCCTTGGGTTGTTTCCACCTTTGGATTTTGTGAGGACTGCTGCTATGATCACTTGTGTACAAGTTTTTGCGGGAACATCTGCTTCCAGTTCTTTTGTGTGTATATGCCCATATGCCTATGAGTGGAATCCCTGGGTCTTTGCCCCCAACTTTGGATCAATATTTAAAACTAATGTTGGCCACAGAGACTCCCGTCCATTCACTCCTTTCCTCCTCTAAATTCCGCCCTCCAGAGACGAAGTCCACTGGTACAAATATACGGAGTAGAGAGTTTGCATTCAGACCAAGGAAGGGATCCATGAGGAAGGCCCCACAGTTCCTGATGGATAAAAATCCCCGTTTGGCCTGCTCGTCCAGTCGGCCCCCACGGCCTTTCTTCCCCCTCCCTTCTCACCTCTGTCTTCTCCCCTCATTTTGTTCCTTTCTGATGCACTTGAGTGTCTCCTCCTTCAGCTTGCATGCCCACATACACTTGGGACTACTCTCTTTAAGCAGAGCAAAGGCCATACAAGAGAATAAAGCTGAAGTCAGTAAAGCAGATCCTTCAGTTGCTGGGATCCACTCTCCTTAGGGAACAATGCAAGGGAAACCCCATTTTTCCCAGGGCATTACAGGCTTCCCCTCTTGAGCTCTCTGCACGGTCCAAGGATGGTGCATAGACTGGATGAGGTCCCTGCTTGTGCAAGTGTAGGCAGAGCAGAGGAGGTCTGCAGCCCAAGGCCAAGGACACATGCAGAAACCAAAGGCGGCAGCAGGTCAGTTACACCCCAGAGTTAGAAGTCCTTCCCCATTCAGTTCATCTTTCCAGCAAGTAAAGTTGGGTGGCATTAAGACTGAGATACAGAACTTACTCTCAACTGGACTGGTGCCAAATCTATAGCTTACATTTGTTAAGTTTTTGGCATGAGAGAGGGCATTTCTCAATTCATTGAAATTTACAACACCATAAAAATTCTTCTTCCTCTTTTGTTTCTCGGCCTCCTTACCCAGAGGCAGCCGGGTCCCCACTGCCTTGTATATGCTTCCAGAGCCGTTCTTAGCACCGGTGGGCTTTGTATGCACCTGTCTCACTTTGCCCATTTTTACACGAATGGTAGCATCTACCTGTGGCTCATTTAATACATCTTGAAGAACATTCCGTAGTAGCCCATCGAGAACTTCCTCATTCTTTTTCTATAGTATTTCATTTTCTGGACTTGCTGTAATTGGCTTAACTAGCCCCTCCCACCGAGGGACTCCTACATTGTTGCTAATCTTTTGCCACAATTACTAAACTTGTGAGCTGGAAATTCCGTACTTGTGGAAACACAGATCTGTTGGATAAATTTTTAGATGTGGAATAGTTAGGTCAAAGGGCATGTGCATTTTGGATTTTTAATAGTGTCAAAGGAGGTGATAGTTTAAGCTCCCAAGAGCCCCAGATGAGAGTGTATGTGTGTTGGTACATTTTCCAACACAGTCTGGTTTTTTTTTATTTATTTTTTTTTCAGTGTTACAAGATTTATTGTTTTGCACTACACCCAGTGCTCCATGCAATACGTGCCCTCCTCAATACCCACCACCAGGCTCGCCCAACCCCCACCCCCCTCCCCTCCAAAACCCTCAGTTTGTTGCTCAGAGTCCACAGTCTCTCATGGTTCATCTCCCCCTCTGGTTTCCCCCCGTTCACCTTTCCCTTTCTTCTCACAATGCCCTCCATGTTTTTCTTTACGCTCAGCACGTAAGTGGGACCATAAGGTAATTGGTTCTCTCTGCTTTCCAGCACAGTCTGTTACCAAATTGTCGGATCTTTTCCATCAGAGAGTGTTTTTGTTTTTTTTAATGGAGTTGTAGTCAGCAAGTAGGATTACCCACAGCTCTCTACCCAGCTCCTAGAATTGTCACTTGGCAGACTTAGATCAACAAAGTCTGTACTTGGTGGCCTTTTCTTTGCTTGGCCTCTTCTTTGCCAGGCTCTTCTGACCTCCTTCACCTGTAGGAAAGAGAAATTTACTCCCTCAAGGGTTTTCACTATTGGAAATGAGATTGTTTCTGGAATTATTTACTGCCAGAACAGAAATGGAGAAGTAATAGCGACCAAAAAAGGTCACTAGTCCATGGTGGTATTTGAGGTGGTCTACAATTCATTCATTCAATAATTCATTCATTCATTCATTCATTCAATTCAGCAGCCTGGGTTGGTTCTGGCCCTGGGCTGGACTCCGAGGAAATGTGGGAGTTCATTGAAGGAAACTCAAGTCAGGAGGCCAGACCAGGCAAACAGTACGAGGATTCCAGTGTGTAGGGAGTCCCGTGAAGAAAATCAAGCGGGTCATTGTGACATTGACATAAGAGGATGAGGTGACGGAAGCCCCTAGGAGGTGACATCTCTGCTGAGGCCCGAAAGAGGGAAAGACAGTCACACAAAGATCTGGAAAAGAAGCATTCGGGCCGAAGGAACAGTTCGTCCCAGGGAATATCCAAGGAGCCCACGTCAGGCTGGTGAGCCCGTGCAGAGCGGGCGACACTGCAGTCTGGAGGGGAGGAGCCCACCGTCTGTGAGGACTGCAGTCTCAAGCCCACCGAAGGCTGTGGACCGTGGCGTGCTGGTACGAGTTCAGCCAGCAGCTGGGGAGCCGGGCCAACATGGCAGATCGGCTCCCATTTCGATGGTGGGAACACCGGCACCTCGAGGAAGCAACATGACGTCACTGAACTGGAAATTGGAAAGAGATGCCCCCAGAGGGTCCACTGAGAAGCTCGTTGCTTCTCAGGACTCATCTTATTGAAAGCATCCTGCTTTCTCCTCATTAAAGGGCGTTTTCTGAAACAACAATTGACAAGCTGCTAAGAGGCGGCTCCCATATCCCAGTGGCTCATGCTGGAGTGGGGTCTACATTGATCCCCATTATGAAGATCCTTCTGGGTGCCACGCAGGCCTCTCTGAGCCCCACAAAGCACGGGTGCCCCTACACAACCTGCCCTCTGGGCCACCCGCGCCACCCCCTCCCCAGACCTGCCCGCCTTTCCAAAGCTGGTGCACACCTGCACCTTAGGTCTTAGCTTCTATTGCAAGGATGGATTTCCTCCTCTTTTGAGACTGACTCATTCCAGCACCAAAAACTTCTGCTTTAACTGGCCCTTATCTCGTGAGGAGCAAGTCCAGGGCAGAAAAGCCCAGGTCCCCTGACTTTCCGTGGTGGTTGGATTTTTGCCTGCCGTAGATACTGGTGGCCTGGAGCCAGGCGTGGGGTCCTGCCTGGCCCTCCTGCCCTCACTCCCGAAGCCCCCAGCCGCCCCAGGCACCTGCTCCCCGCTGGGGGTCTATGCTCAGAATATCCTGCGTGGGGATGGCCAGTTTCTTTCTCATTTCTTTCTCATTTCTCATTTCCATTCAGGCTCCATGCCTAATTTAAGGAGAGGGGTGGAAAATGTAAACAATTTCATGATGTCTCACCATCCTTAAAATCCTGAAATTACTTTGGTCTTTGTTGGTCAGCAAATAAATTAATTTTCACTTGAAGAAACATCATTTTTAATGCCTTTCCTTCTGGCCTGGCCTCATCCCACGGTCCAATTACTAAGGTAACTACCACCAGGGAGGCTCCCACGGGGGCCGTAGATCAGAAACTGTTTACCAGACTTGCGGGCATCGATTTATTCAAGCTGTCTGACACAGTTGATCATATTTTATTTTCCCAAATCTTCTCTCTCAAATTGATTTTTTCAGAAGGTTTTTTAATACAGGTTTATTCACCTGGCTAATCCATTTATCTTCAGTTCCACCTGTAAAGTCGAGAAAACGTCTGGGGTGATCTGTGAAAGGAAAGAGACGTTCTCTCTGTGCCTCGCTCGCCACCTCCCATGCTGTCTGACTCTTCCCGGGCAGACTAAGCGTGCCCGACACTCGTGTGTGCACACACTCAGACCCACACACGCTCCAAAACCCCGAACGTGCAGCTGGTTAGCTAGAGCCCTGGAAACCTCCCCTCCCCTCCCTCGGCTTCGCTTTCCTCTGCAACAGGGGAGGATGGCACTATTTTCTCTTTAAAGTCCTTTTTTTTTTTTTTAAGATTTTATTTATTTGTTTGACACACAGATCACAAGTAGGCAGAGAGGGAGGGGGAAGCAGGCTCCCTGCTGAGCAGAGAGCCCGAAGCAGGGCTCCATCCCAAGACCCTGAGATCATGACCTGAGCTGAGGGCAGAGGCTTAATCCACTGAGCCACCCAGGCGCCCCTAAAGTCCTTTCTGACTCGAGATCTTGAGACTCCAACGGTTGAGAGCTGGAAGGCACGAGGCACTCGAGGCCAGTCTCCTCCTTTCACAGTTTGGGAAGCCGAGGCTCTTCCTACCAGGGGTGGGACCCGCAGCCCGCTAAGGGCATGGCAATCCCAGCAGGATAGGGATTGAGATGGGTTTCTGAGCCCCATCCTCCTGCCCACAACTCTCTCCCTGTGGCTTGGGGCTAATTCTCCTCTCATTCTCAAGGGCAGAAAGGCTTTTGGTTGTAGAACCCAAGACCCTCCTCCGGGGGCACTTGGGCAAGTGGCGTTGTTGCTGGAGCGACTGGGGGTGGGGGTGGGGTGGAGAAGCAGGCAGGAGCAGCAGGTCTTGGACAAGAACGCGAGCGGCGCATGAGGATCTGGACAGGCCGTGCGCTCTCGTGAAGGCATCACCCGCAAGCAAGCTATGGGAAGCTAGCCCCGCCTCTTCCAGGCTCCCCGAAGCTCATGGGCCGCGGAAGATGGGCACAGCGCTGTGAAAACCAATGCGGGGGAGCTTGTTGTGAGATCAGCCCATGGATTTGCCTGCGTGCGCGGGTCCGTGGTGAGCCCCCCTTGGCGGGGAACCCCCAGCCTCCCGTAAGTCGGCCCGGCAGAACTAACACCTTGTTAATGCGGCCCAGCCCAAGGAGCAAGTCGTCCCGAATTATGCAGGAATATTCCCGACCCCTCTGCCCGGGGCCTGTTTAACCCATCGGCATCCTGTCTCAGATGTCCTCAGGTGTCCTGTCTCGGACACCCGTCTGAGCCTGTCTCTTCCTCTCCTGTCGGGGGGTGGGGGACTTGTAGGATGTGTCGTTTGCAAAACGGGATGGGGCAGCGGGGTGGGGGATGAGCAGAAGTTATTCGCTGTCACCAGAGGATCTCCACGTGGTCCCCGTGGCTGTCAAACCAAGCGCGATGTCACGGAGGGCATTTAGTCGCACACTGTTTGGGGCTCCACTCCATGTCTTTCGTGCTCTGTGTCAGCAGAGGTAAGAGCGATGAGCTCGCCCACCCCTGCGCGACCGGAAAAACAGGGGCCGTCAGAGGCCTCCCCCGGGCTCCCTTGTCACCAAGGCGCCGCTGCTCTCCCCTTAGCTTCTGGAAACCACTGGCTCTGGGAGAGCAGTTCATTGAGCTGCTGCCTCCGGTAGAGGGCGCAGGACTGCAGGTCAGGAGCGTCTGTGCACGGAAGGCCTCGGCTGAGGCCCAGACCCTCCTCTTCCCCAGGGCGGCTTGGTCTCTCGTGTGTATAACTTGCGTGGAAAATACCGGGGGCGGTGGCCCTCCGCCCGTTGAATGTGCAGAGGACTAAGTGGGAAGAAAACGTGATCCTCCGGAATAGAGAGAGAGAGAGAGAGGTGTAGATGCCTCCAGGAGCCGCTCAGCGGGGCGACAGGATTAGGGGAGGTGTTTTCCATGATCCAAGGATGCCGCTCTTTCGTGCTCAGCCGTGTGAGAGGCCCAGGTCCCATTAGCAACGTGGCCCCCGTGGCAGCTGCCTCTGGGACCTCTGGAGCCTCTGCTGGAGCCCAGCAGGGGCCCGTCCAAGGAGGCGACCCATGCACTGACCGCTCCTGGAGAAAGGCTAATTAGCAACCTGACCATGATTAACAAGGTGCTGTTTGACTAAATTGCTTGCTTTTTGGAGTCAGATGCTATAGCTACGCTCTATTTATCCGTCATATAAAAAAGGACATATTTCCAGCGT
Source organism: Procyon lotor (assembly GCA_028646535.1). Taxonomy (NCBI): domain Eukaryota; kingdom Metazoa; phylum Chordata; class Mammalia; order Carnivora; family Procyonidae; genus Procyon; species Procyon lotor. The sequence continues at coordinate 24,575,426 of CM053620.1, forward strand.
GCCCGGGTGCCTCAGTTGGTCTGCCTTTGGCTTGGGTCATGATCCCAGGGACCTAGGATCGGGTCCTGCATCGGGCTCCCTGCTCAGAGGGGAACCTGCTTCTCCTCCTGCCTGCCACTCCCCCTGCTTGTGCTCACTCTCTCTCTGACAAATAAAAAAAGGAAAAGGGACACGTTTCCTAGGCCTTTGTGGGTGCCCCTCACCCCAATACATAGATTGATGGCTGATTGATTGCCCAGAATCAAGTCCTCCTAGGAATGCGTATCTAGCCTAAATGGGCTCTCTTTAGCTGCTTGGCAGGGGTTGCAGACTGGCAGCATAGGGGCCATTTCTGATCATTTGTTCTTTGGCCCGTCTGGTTTTAGAGAAAAGGAGGCAGGCCTTGGCTCATACATAGCTGGATTCCCACACTCACGGTACCTGTTGGGCCACGGCTGAGAGAATTCTGCTGACACGTTGTTGGCAAAGACAAATCAAAGAATCAACGGAGACAGAGACTGGGGCCCAGATATTGGGGCCCATTTTTTACCCATGGAAAGTGTGTGACCATCAAGGGCTTTGACCTTGTTTTATCATTTCTTGTTTCTCAGCATCCGTGATTGATGCTAAGTGGTGGTTTGTGCCCCCCTCCAGGAAGGGGGGATGCGCAGTGAACAGGAAGGAGAAAAACAACGAAGCCAGTCCCCGGCTGTGACAAAAGCAACCATTTCAGGCCCATGAAAGGCATTCATTCGGTCAGCAAATCACGCTGTATTAATTTGCTCAGGCTACCGTAACAAAGTACCACAGTCTGGGTGGCATCCATAGCAGAAACTTATTTTCTCACAGCTCTGGAGGCTGAAAGTCAAAGATCAGGATGCTGGTAGGGTTGGTTCCCTGTGAGGCCTCTGGCTGGCTGGCAGACCACCTCCCATCCGGCATAAAAACACAGAGATCCATGGAACAGATTTGAGAACCCAGAAATCAAGGGACGCATATACAGTGAGCTGATCTTCAGTAAGGGAGCCAAGAAAACCCAACCGGGGCGGAGGGAGGGTGGCGTCTGGGTGGCTCAGTGGGTTAAGCCTCTGCCTTCTGCTCAGGTCATGATCTCAGGGTCCTGGGATTGAGCCCCGCATCGGGCTCTCTGTTCAGCGGGGAGCCCGCTTCCCCCCACCTCGCCTATCTCTCTGCCTGCTTGTGATCTCTCTGTCAAATAAATAAATAAAATCTTAAAAAAAAAAACCCAACGGGGAAAGGATAGTCCCCCTCAATAAATGGCGTCGGGAAAACTGGATATCTACATGCAAAATAAGGAATTTGGGCTTTTATCTTCCATCATACACAAAAACCAATTCAAAATAGATTATAAAGACTGAAACGTAAGACCTAAAATCCTGAAGCTCCCAGAAGAAAATGGAGGGGCCAAAAAGCACCTTGACGTTGATCTAAGCAATGATCTTTTTGGATATCCCGCAAAAAGCACAGGCACCAAAAGCAAAAATAAACATAAACTAAAAAGCTTCTGCACGGCGAAGAAAAGTACCACCAACCAACATGGAGAAGCAACCAGAGGAATGAGAGGAAATATGGGTGAGCTACATATGGGTGAGCAAGGCCAATTATCTGCAACCTAAGAACTCCTACAACTCAATAGCAGTAACACAAATAATCCAATTTAAAAATGCGCAAAGGACCTGAGTAGACCTTTCTCCAAAGGAGACCAACAACAAACGGCCAACAGCCATATGGAAAAGTTCTCTGCGTTACTATCAGGAAAATGCAACTGAAAACCATCCTGAGATAGAATTTCACACCTTGAAGGTGGCAATTATAAAAATAAGTATCGGTGAGGATGTGGAGAAAAGGGACCCCAGTGCACTGTTGGTGGGAAGGTAAATTAGTGCAGCCACTATGGGAGATGGGATGGAGGTTCCCCAAAAGATTAAAAATAGAGCTACCCTATGACCCAGCAATCCCACTTCTGAGTATATAGCCAAAGGGATTAAAATCAGGATTTTTTTTTTTTTTAAAGATTTTATTTACCTTTGAGAGCAAGCATAAGCGGAGGAGCAGAGAGAGAGACACAAGCAGACTCCATGCTGAGCACGGAGCCCGACACGGGGCTCGATCCCAAGACCCTGAGATCATGACCTGAGCCAAAATCGAGAGCTGGATGCTTTAGCTGACCAAGCCCACGCAGGCACCCCTAAACTCAGGATCCCGAAGAGCTGTCTGCATTCCCATGCTCACTGCAGTATTTTCACAACAGCCAAGACCTAAAAGGAACCTAAAAGCCAATTGGTGGATAAATGGATGAAGACAATGTAGTATTTTTTACCTACAATGGAGTATTATTTGGCCATGAAAAAGAAGGAAATCTCGCCATTTCAGACAATATGGGTGAATCTAGAAGACAAGTGAAATAAGCCAGACATCAAAGAACACTACTGCAGGATACCATGTGTATTAGAAATCTGGAATAGTCAAACTCCCGGAAGCAAAGAGTAGAATGGTCCTTAGCAGGGGCCGGGGGAGGGGGAAACAGGGAGGTGTCGTCAAAGGCTACAAAGTGTCTGTTTTGCAAGATGATTAAATCCTAGAGAAATGCTGAATAGCAACCTGCCCATAATTGACAATCCAATTTACTTTTAAGTATAAAATTTGTATACTTAAAACTTGGCTAAGAGGGTAGATGCCAGATTTTCTTGTAAAAAAAAAAAAAAAGTAGAAACTTCTAGAGGTGAGGGATTGGTGTATAGCTCAGCTCAGATTCTGATGATGGTTTCATAGGTGAATGCTCATCTCAGACTTAAGTTGTATACATGAAACACATACAGTTTTTCCAATGTCAATCGCACCTCAGTAAAGTAGGTTTTTAAAAAGGAAACTATATAACGTTAAAAAAAAAATCAGAACTAACCTTGCATATGGGTTCGTGAAACTTTTGCTTTTGCTATGCAAGTTTCTAGTTCCCCAATATAAGGAAATCCTACACTGAAAAAATCCAGTTACTCACAATTATGCTTGACTAATAAGCATTTTGTCGTTTTAAACTGAAATACTGTATTACAAAAATAATTGCGGCGTCTCGGCAATTGTTTTGATAACTGCGGTATTTGGTATCAGTGGAGATGGGGCAGATTTCAGCACAGCTCTTGATACCATTTAAGAACAAAATAACCGGTCATATCGCTTTTCCTGTTTCAACATTGATAACAGCCCACAATGTAATAAATGCCATGTTCTTGACTGGGGAAAAAAACTGAAGTAGTAAGAGAGTGAACCGCACGGATATCTGGGGGCAGAGCAGTCCAAATATAGGGAATGGTGAGTGCAAAGGCCCTGGGTCAGGCACATGCCTGGCTTATTCCAGGAACTGTGACGTCCATGGAGGCTGGAATGGAGTAAGAAGTGGAATCATTTTAGGGGATGAAGTCAGGAAGCTGAGGCCGGATGAGTGGGTGGCAGGGGCTAGATTACCTGGGATGTCCTAGGCCATTAGTCTGGGAGATGGGAAGCCAAGGAAGGTTTGAGTAGAACGGGACACAACCTGACCTGAGGCTTAAAGAGCGCTCTCCGCCCACCATGTGTAGAACAAACTGGGTGGAAGTGGAGGGAGCCAGAGCCTAGTGAGGAGGCTGATGCCGTCATCCCGGTGAAATGTCAGCGGTCCTGGTGACCCGGACCAGGGCCCTAGCAGTGGAGGCATATGGATGAATTAGGGGTTGTCTGTTGTTCAGAATAGTCCCCTGCTCTCCTTCCTCTCCGTGAGTGTGACCTCGCATTTCACTGCCGAGATTTCTGGCCAAGATGTGATAAGGACACACCCTCTGATCAGCTACATTCCTACAGAGCTGCATTGGGCACAAGGGGCCGTGTTAAGCGCCTATGGCTCTTCCAGAAGGGAGGAGAAAGACGAGGACATCCAGGTGGTGGCAGACAGGGCCCCTGTACCCTCTGCTGTGTGATTTTGGGGAGAAAGATCCCAGTCTACTGGGATACTGGTTGTGAAGATACGGATGGATGGTGGTCAGGGGCTGCAGATCCTCTCCCAAACCTTCTCAGTCGTTAGGATTTCCCCCTAACCCCAGAGGGCTCATCACCTGGGCTAATCCGCCTTCTGGAAGGAGCCCGGTCGGTCCCCCTAGCCCGGTGCGACCAGCGCAGCTTTGACTTGAGCAATAATTAAATGTTGGTCCTTCGAAGCCGGATCACATGACTCTCAGGTAATGGCCTGACTCTTGCAGAACTCGGGTCACTAGGAGTGTGCTCCTCCCTGGGGTCACCGACCTAAACACATACTCTGTCAGAGACCCCATTCCCCCCATATTACCAGCCTGGTCCTTAGGCTCTTGGGCATATTTGGGGCTGGCCTTCTCCTGGGCAGGGGCTCCCAAGGGAGTGTGGAGCCTTGGGGAGGGGATTGCAGTAACCATCTTCGCACTCCCAGCCCTCAACCCCTCCTGATCCTACCCTGGTCCCCTCGTTCCCCAGCCCAGCCCAGGAGGACAGACTTCACCCCTGTGCTCGGGCCCCAGGAGGGAAATTACTGTTAGTGCTCCAGCTCTTTGAGGTTTTGAGCCCTAAGTAGGTGCAGAACAATTGAATTGTGGTTAGTCATTTCCGTTTTAGGGAATGGGGATTCCACATTCTGATTTTGATGGAAAGAAAAGGAACGTAGGAGCAGAGGGATAAAGCCAGTCGTGACAAGGGTGCCAAAAGGGAGGCTCTGATGGCTAGTGGCATGAATTTTCTTAGGCGGGACAGCCCCGAAAAATGGTTTCTGAGATGATACATACAAGATGTAGACGGTATCTTGGAGGAAAGGGTCAGGAATCCGTTTTGAATTCATTCCTCTTCTCTGTGTGTTTGAGCCCCTGATGGGAATGTCCCGTTGCTTGAGACTAGTAAGTACTTTGAGGAAAATAAACTCTTTTAGGTACGATTTTTTTAGAAATGCAAATGTAGATACAGGATTTTTTTTTTTTTTTTTTTTTAAGAAATGTGTGTGTTTTGAATGTACTTCTAATCATTTCTCTGAGAGAGAAATTAATTCGGCTTTGCTGCATGCATTCTTCCCGCTGCCCACCAGAGGGCGCGCGACCGTCCGCTAGGAGGCGTGCAGGCCCTTCCCACGGGTTATTTAAACCCACCCAGCGCCTTCCCAGGCTTAGAGCCAAGTTAGAGCAGGGAGAGGTTTGCTTTTTAGCCGTGTAAATGGTGTCAGGAGAAACTGGTGCCTGATACTGGGGAAAATAACAGTGATGTCTCACTCATGTGGATGCACGCTCCCGGAGACAGCGGCTGTGTACCTGGCTCTCCTATTCTTCGGCTGCCTTTGTTTTCACTTCTACACATAGTAAGGAACATTTAGGACCTTGTCACATCAGAGAATGAGAGCGAAAAGGTGTACAGTGTACCAGTTAGCGGGGACCTGAGGCCTGAGTCGGGCTCCAAGGAGGATGTAGCAAATGTTGAAGGGGGAAACCCCTTCCCTCCTTAGGAGTCCCCGGCTTGCCCTCCCTTAACCTTCGTTAGCAGACGCCTCGCCCCCTCAGTGTCTTCTGAACCACGCTGTTTCTTCTTCACCTGGATTCAACTTCACCGGGTACCTAGCAAGTGGCCGTAAGAACGAGTCTGATTTCCAGACTCCTCGGCATTAGTGAGAACAGTTATCAACAGTAAGTCAGCCTTCAGAGCAGCTAGTAGGAATGGCCAAAGTACCCAAATGAAAACTTCAAAATTGACTCCTATTGACAGGACCCGATAGTCAAGTAGCTTGTGTTAGCATAGAGCGTATTTCACGCGTGATCACTAAGATGCACTTCTACTAAATGAGTAGTTGGTGCAGTCCTAGAATCTTCTCCCTCAGGAAATACCCCTTTCAGAAATAGTGAATCTGATCAAGTCTTCAGACCTTACAGTTTACAAGAAATACAGGGAAAGAGGACCAAGCTACACAACATCACAAGAAATCCAGGATGTGAAACACCCTGGTCTGTTCAGATAGTCCGTGTTACGGCAGACTTCTAGAACATAGGATTGAAGAGACCAAATGTAATGAGCAAATCGTGATTGGATCCTGGCTTAGAAAAATAAAAACCATAAAAGCTTTTTTTTTTTCATGATGTGTGGCAATCAGGGTGATTTAAGTAGGTATGAGCCTCCACGGAGGGAAGGAATTTAGAGCATTTTCTCAACGGTGACTGTGGTACTATGGTTCCATAGAGAAATGTCTGCCCTTAGGACAGACATGCTGAAGTATTTAGGAGTGAAGGTCACGATGACTGCAACTTACTTATAAATGACTTGAGAAGAAAAAAACTAGGAAAAAGAAATACAGCAAAACCATTAACCATTGTTGAATTGAAGTGTTGAATATAAGGGTGGTCCTAAGCTCTACGTGTCTGTATGACCAACAGTTTTCATAATAAAAAGTTAGATGATGGTGACCGCGTCATTCCCTTTGGGCGACAGACACTGAGACCCCTAAGGTGTCCTGCATGGCCCACCATTCACCGGCTGTGAGAAAAGAAGGGGTCTGTCTGGAACAGAGCCCTGACCCCAGTAGACCCTGAATCATCTGGCAGTGGATGAATATTACTTTCTCTCTCCCCTCAATCTCTCTCGTCTGAATCTGCCACTCCAGCTGAAGTTGAGCCTTTATCGTCTTTCCAAATGCTTTGCTACCACAGAGTGAGGTGTTTTTGCAAAGATAACGCCAATCAAAGAGAAGATTGTTCTTGTGGCTGGCGGGCAACTTGGGAGCCAGCGCAGAGCCGAGCGGGTGGCTGTTTGCCGTGTTCTGTGTGTTCAAATCGCTGTTGGGTTAAAAAAGGAAATCTCTTCTTTTCCAGCCCTCTGTGAGCCGCGATGTCGTAGGTTGCTTGCCTTTCCTTAAAGCATAAATATTCACAGTGGTCCATCAGCTCCTCTGCTTTTTGGCTTTAGGAGGTTGTTGTCTATCTGCAAAATTTAGCCCTTCATCCACCCATCTGTCCATGCAGCCGCTCAGCAGCTAACGGGGAAGAGAGTTCTGGGGACGAGGGCAGGGGAAGAGCCCCGAACGACAATCTGTGATGTGAGGGCAGGAGTCGTGGTGACCCGTGAAGGTGCAGGAAGGACAAAGGCCACATCATCCCTCCGTAGCAGAGTTTCTCAAACTTCAACAGTTGTCCAAAATTCATGATTTCTGCCATCTCTGGGGATCACTGTTAATTACAGGATTCTTAACAGCCTCCCTTGAATCCGTTCACTTAAAAAAAAGCCTATGGCCTTGTAGTAAACACTACTTATCCATAAAATCATAGTTTTGCTGTGTCAGTGATGTTTTTTCTGACCCATGGAAGTAAATGTATAGCTATGGAATTAGCTCCTGTTTCTCGAATAACAGTACGGTCAGTGACACACGTACCACCCTAAATAGGAGCCCACCTTTCCGAGGAGGAGTCAGGGGCAAATGGGTTGAACTAAAGATCTTGACTCGTTCGTGTGTACTCCAGCTAAACGTCATTTTAGCCCCTCCTTCTGTTAAGGCCTCCCTTTAGTTGTAAATCTGTGATCTAAAAACTTTGTACAATTTACTTCCCAGGGACCAAAGGAAGAATGGATTCAGTGAATATCTTGCTGATTAGAACGTGAGCAGGAGCCCCGAGTGCTCATAGAGCCTGTGTATCTATTAAGTCCGACAGCAATGGGGCGCTTGGGTGGCTCAGTCTGCTAAGCTTCTGCCTTTGGCTCTGGTCATGATCCCAGGGTCCTGGGATCGAGCCCCACGTCACACTCCCTGCTTAGCAGGAGCCTACCTCTCCCTCCCCCTCCCTCCCCCTACTTGCTCTCTCTCTTTCTCAAATCAATAAATAAAATCTCTTTTAAAAAGTCTGACAGCAAGAAAAATTTATTTTTTGATACCAATACCAGAAATGCTCTAAAAATTTAGAATAATGAAGTGACTGAAAATAGGTAAGGTTTAGACTCAGGTGGGTTTTTTCTCAGTACTTTATATATTTTAATTCTTTTTGTTTTTTTAAAGATTTGTATTTATTTATTTATTTATTTGACAGAGACACAGCGAGAGAGGGAACACAGACAGGGGGTGGGAGAGGGAGAAGCAGGCTTCCTGCTGACACAGGGCGTGATCCCAGGACCCTGGGATCATGACCTGAGCTGGAGGCCGACGCTTAACGACTGCGCCACCCAGACACCCCTCAGTACTTTATATATTTTAATTTTCTGTTTTGTTTTCATGTTTCCTTGGTTTACACATAAATAAAAAGGCACTAGACCAAAGCTTTATAATGCAGACAAAAAAACATTAAGTATTATTCTAAAGTGCTAATAGATGTAGCTACTAAGATTTTTTTTTTTCATTATGATAAATGCACTCTTGACTCCCCATCCCCTATTTCACTCAGACACCCACCCCCCACCCTTGCCCCCTCTGGTAACCATCAGTTCGCTCCCTCTAGTTAAGAGTCTGTTTCTTGGTTTATCTCTTTATTATCACTTTAGCTTGTTTATTAAATTCCACATATGAGTGAGATCATATGGTATTTGTCTTTATTTCACTTAGCATTACACACTCTAGCTTCATCCATGTTGTTGCAAATGGCAAGATTTCATTCTTTTTGATGGCTGAGTAGTATTTAAATAAATCACACACATACACACACACACACACACACACACACACACAAACACACAAACACACACCTTCTTCATCCGTTCATCTACTGGTGGATTCTTGGGCTGCTTCCATAATTTGGCTATTGTAAATAATGCTGCTGCTATAAACATAGGGGTACATGTATTTCTTTGAATTAGTGTCTGTATTGGGGGAAATACCCAGTAGTGTGATTACTGGGATCTTAGGGTAGATCTATTTTTAGTTTTTTCTGGAAATCTCTCTCTTGTTTTCTACTTCGGCTATAACAGTCTGCATTCTCACCAACAGTGCAAGAGCTCCCCCCCTCCCCACCCTGCCCCATGTCTTTGTCAACACTTGTGGCTTCTTCTTGATTTTAGCCATTCTGACAGGTATGAGGTGGTAGCTCCTTGTGGTTGATTTGTATTTCCCTGATGATGAGTGATGTTGAACATCTTTTCATGTGTCTGTCTGTTGGCCATCTGGATGTCTTCTTTGAAGACATGTCTGTTCATGTCCTCCGCCCATTTTTAAATTGGATTATTTGCTTTTGGCTGTTGAGTTTTAGAAGTTCATCACTGGCTATGTCATTGCAGATATCTTTTCCCATCCCATAGGTTGCCGCTCAGTTTTGTCGATTGTTTTCTTGGCTGCGCAGAAGCTTTTTATTTTGATGTTATCCCAATAGTTTATTTTTGCTTTTGTCTCCCTTGCCTTGGGAGAGAGATCTAGCAAAACGTTGCTACGGTCGATGTCAGAAAAATAACTGCCTGTGCTCTCTTCTAGAATTTTTATGGTTTTGGGCCTCACATTTCGGTCTTTAATCCATTTTGAGTTTATTTTTGTGTATGATGTGAGAAAGTGGTTCGGTTTCTTTTGCGTGTCGCCGTCCAGGGTTCCCAGCATATTAACGGTATCTATTTCACTCTTAAGGAAACGGTGCCTTGAGGCTGTTTCATTTCTTTTGGAGTCCATCATGCTTCTTTGTGTAATGAGCTACTCTTCTTGATGCAAAACTGGGGGCATTCGGGTTTTAAATTTACTTTAGTTGCTTCTCCCCTTGTCAAGTACTTCTTGCCTACCCACTACATCCAGGCATTGGGTTGGCTGTTGGGGAGACCACGAAGGGAGAAATGCACGGTCCCAGCCTCGTGGAGCTTACCGTGTAGTGTGGGAGGCAGACACTAGTAAGTCCTCTACCAAAAAATGGAAAATCGCCCTGAGGAAATATGGTGTTTCAGCTGAGATCCTGTGTAGGGGAGAATAAAGAAGGTTCCAGGCAAAGGAGACAACCAGTTCAAAGGCCCTACCTTGCAGTGGGGTGAGGAGGGAGGGCATCACACCTTAGAGGAATTAAAAGCATGCAAGTGACTGCAGCCTGGGGCAGATGAGGTCCTGGCCCCACCGAGCCACTGGTCTTGTCCCAAGAGCTATGGGGAACCACTGAAGGGTTGGACTCCTCAATAAATATTAAGGCCCTGTCAACAATGAAGAAGAGGGACGTGAATATCAGGTACACAAGCAACAGTACTCGTAGAAATACCCCCTGACATTACTTATCAGAAACAGAACTTGGCCCCGTTTCCCACCCTCCCATAAACAGCATGGGTTATAGTCACACATCTCAGTAATGTTCTCACCATCCACCCAGTAGCTCAGGCCAAAAATCTAGGCGTCCTCCGTGATACCCCCTTTGTCTTCGTACCCCTATCCCCCACGTCTTATGGGGGATAAAACATATCTTATCCTCTAGCTCTTAAGTATCTCTGTAATGCATCCCCTTCTCCTTCCCAACCATTACCTTCGTGCGGCTATCCCTTGCTCGGCGACAGCAAAGGTTCCCCAAAGGCTCTCCTACTCTGGTGGCCTTTTCAAAATACAAATCTGATTACGTCACCACCCCGCAGAAAGTCCAAGTAAATCTTGACTGACCCTGGCCCATCATGGCAGCCTCATTCCACTTGCCCTTGATTGGTTTAGTTGTGGATGGAGACCCAGCGACTCTTCTCTGGTCACTGGAATTCGGGCCTTCTGGACCTCTTCTGGATAAGGTATTTTTGCTCTTTGGAAAAGACCATTGGAAGAAAAGGATGCTTTTGCTAGGCATTGTCACATTTGGGT